>JAOXYL010000071.1:10712620-10724101 GCA_028564955.1 Terapon puta
ATTATGGTTTATTTATTTATTTCCCTGTTGATGGAGATGTGTGTGTGTGTGTGTGTGTGTGTGTGTGTGTGTGTGTGTGTGTGTGCGCGTGTTGGAGACAGATGTGGTTGTAATACAATGTGCACCACAGATGTAGTTTTAGTTTAGCCGACCTGACCTCTGTGGCCGCCGGAACGTGGTGCAACCTCTGCAGAAGCTTTGCGTCAAAAGTTTCTGTGGTGGAGGGAGCGTACATATCTTTTAGAGGAGAAAAGACTAATACCGCACAATGAATGCCCTTCTTCCTGCTGCATTCAAAATAGTATGTCATCAGCTAAATGTGCTTTAAGTATCGAGCGCAGTAAAAATGGATCCTGCCAGTTTTTATGTTTTTAATACAACTATGTAAAGTATGTTGCATTTTATTGTAGATGTTTAAGGTTGCACTCATTTTAACATTTACTTTTGGTAGTTTAATCCACGGGTATGCATAGCAGATTTTAAGATCACTGTCCACGTGAGGTTTTCGTGATTATGCATTTTCCAGCCAATCCAAGAGGGGGTTTTAAATGATTAATGAAGTGTAAGAAGTAGGATTTTCTCACCTCATAAAGACACTTTCAGGATGTCAGAAAGGTTTGAATTCTGCATCACCAGATTTGGAGATATATGGTTTTACGCCGGACAGAAAGGGTGACACATGTTACTGATGACAGATTACAATGGCACATTGTAGTCTAAAACATCCATCCATTTTCTCTACCCAGTACTAGTACAATATTTACCTCTGAGATGTAGTGGAATAGAAAGATAAGGTACAGTGGTATCATTTCTGGTTGACCTGGTGGCACAAAAATGCAGATAGTACATTCTGTGAATATTAAATTATATAAATGTGCATGTTGCATATCAGTATGTGCTTGTTTGCCAGTGTAAAAAGTGAAGGCTAACACCGGTCAGCTTCAGCTTTTGTTTATCAAGGTGACATTTTTTTCTGCAGAAAATAATTTGTTTATAGGGTGATGAGATGAGAGATTTCAGGTCTCCATAGAGAGATGGGGATTCATAACAGTTTATGAAAAGTGACTGCAGTAACAAGGTAAGTTAACATTTTTCAGTCCGTCTTCAAACAATGCTCTCATCCCTGTATGTGCACTGATGGTCATTAAAAGAGCTATTCTCTTGTGCTTTTACATGGTCTTACAGGACAGTGACTACGAGTAAAATAATCAGAACAAATGAGATACTTTGGCATTGAGCTGAGGCATAGGCATTTGCACAACTTAAACACTTATCTATGGCTCAATGCCAAAATATCTCATTTTGTTCAAGTACCTCCATCAAAAACTTGCACAAAGAGCAGCCAACTGTAATAAAAGTCACAATAACATACTGTTAGGAACGTGCTTTTTCTCAAATAATTCAATTCAAACACTGCAAATGCATTCAGAAATGGAATTTAATTGGCATGATGTATCCTTTACATGGTATTCTGTATTTCAAAAATGAAAAAAAGGAACACTTTCAAATTCATTCAGTTGCTCCACTAACATGTAAAAGGAAACAGATTATTGCTGAATTCATGTTCTTTGATTCCAGCAAAATGGAAAAACCTCATGCTCAGCCCGGTGGCTCAGGTTTGTTTCTTAGAGCTGAAATGAGAACTGGAGCGCATTTGTATGGATTAATTCCTATTATGCTCTATTGTACTAAACCCTATGGATGGAAAATTTCAAATAATGGCATGATGCTGGAATCATACAGAAGCTGGTTCTAACACAAAAAGTACCTCATCTTCCAAAGACTCAATAACAACAGGAGCAATGTGACATGAACCTGTATACTGACTCTGAGGAGAAAACTGCCCCAAACTCCAATAAAACCCCCACTGTTTCACATACAAACCATAAAGTGCAAAACAATTGTCCATGTTCTTGCTTCTGGGGTTTTATTGGGTCATCTATCCATCACTGATCGAGATCTTGAAAATGAGGGAGAACACATTTTCCTTTGCAGACAGCAAAGGGCAGCACCCCTACTGCTTTTCCTCATCTGACAAAACAAGAATTTCATATTGCAACTTTGAAAGTAATACAGTAAAAAATAATAAAAATATTCTGTGTACATAAAGCTTATGAGCATTGGAACACTGGTGTAAGGATCAGTGATCAGGTAACAAGACCGTCAAAGTGAAGAAACAAAATGGTCACAGATCAGAAATCCGGCAATATTTTACACACTTGGGCCCTGACCTTAAAACAGTGACCGTTGTAAAGCCAAACTCTCAACAGTGCAAAGAATCTCAGCGATAAAAATTTAAAAATCCTGACTCAGTGAATTCACCAAAATCTGTACTTGTGTTTCAAAACTGAGAATGCATCATCGGGTTCAATCGCAGGTCTGAGACTGAATCAAAGCCTGTCTGGATGTGTTGGTAAGCTGTCAACGAGGCAGATTCTTCTGGCGGCTCAGTCAAGAAAAATGCAGAGAAAGTCCTCCTGAATAAAGCCTTTCTAAAGTAAAGTATAAAAGAAAATTAAAACCCTGAAGTGAGGCGTACTGAATAAGCGCAGAGAAAAAAGAAAAAAAAGGTGAGGAGTACACCTGTAGTTGAACCTTTTTTCTACAAACAACAGATATTGCTTGGTCAAAAGCTTATAATGACATGAGTATAAAAGTAAAGTGTATAATACAATGCACATTATGAGCAAAGATCATTAAACACAGGCTGCTGCAAACAAACAGACAAAAAGACATGTGACATAGATAACATGGTGAACCAGCTCAAAGAGCTACAACATGTACATTTATCATTTATGGTGCAAGTGCCTCTATCAAAAACAATTAAAAACTGGAAGAAAAAAAAAAACTTATAAAACAGATAATTGTTGCCACACTGGAATCAGAACACATCTGCCAGCTGCAATTTTTACATTAAATTTATAAGATTGTGACAGGAATGAAACTTGGTCAAGCATGATTCTTCATTAAATGTAACTTTCCTTCTTTAGTATAAACAAAATGTACATTTGGAGAGAGCACAGGCGTGCAGCCGAACTCTCGAATTCACAGTTAGCAATTAGATGTCAACATCGTCGGTACAGTGAAAATTGCACATATGAGGGGATGGCCAGAAGTCAGGACTACATAGTAATGACACTGAAAGGACTCTAGGGGGTGCCATAGCCTAGTAAAAGCAGAATAAAAAAAAAATATATTGCACATGATTCTAATGTTGGACCCCTCCCTCCCTTCCCCTGTGTCTGTCCGAGCTGAGTCCAGAATGCCAGCAGGTGGAGTGAAGATGGGTCTCCTGCAGATGGAGCGAGCTCCGAACAATCAACCCTGCATACTTGCTCAGAGTTGGCCGTTAGGGCTAGGGGAGTCCAGAGTGACGGCATAATAAAGAAGAGGGATAAAAACACTTCCACTGAGACAAGTCCACTGGTGTTTATTGACGGACCAAGGTACTGCTGCCCTCGTTAGATGTCGAAAGCGTCAGTCAGTCGCGAACAAAAACTCTCCCGCAGTCCGATCGCCACAGAACTGAGCGCCTGCCTGAGAGCTCAGCGGAGAGATTTAAGTGAGGGTCGAGCAAATTCCATAGAGGGGCGATGTGAATCAACTGGAGTCATTATGTGCTACTACAGTGGATGGAATAGTGGGTGTCTGCATCTTGGAGCGTAGTACCGACTCAGTTGTGTGGGTCTTGAAAAAGGCATTTCAGAAGACATGGCCTTATTGTAGAAACGGGCACCATTTTACTGTCCAGCACTTAAGGTTCTCAGTGGAGGAGAGCGCCAGTCTGGCACCGCTCGAGACAGTGGTGGTCTACTATGGTCTGTGAAACCTAAAAGATGAGCAAAAAAAAAAAAAAGCATATTGTTTCAAACATTTCATTGCATTTCATCACCTCGGCTAGAACTCAGTGCGCCATGCAGCTGATTGCTCCAGCATGCAAACAGCGGCGCATGAGCGGATATTAAAAAGGCACGCATAGCCGCATGTGAATTAATGCATTCCACGCGTTACCTGGTTAAATGGCGACTTGACTCGTGCACTTCCATCTCATTGCTCTTGAAATCGTTGAGTTCCTTCCGTATAGCTGCCTGCGGAGGACAAACGAGATGGAAATTTGAGAAAAGCTGCAGAGGCTTAGTACATAAACTGCAGCCTCTGAGCTCAGACTCTACCTCCTTTTAGCATGCTTCATGCATCATTTACGCTTATCTGGAGGCCATGAATGATCCTGCTCAATTTTCTTCTCACGTCAGAAGAGCTTGATTTCCTTCTCTTGAGGCATTTAAGAGCATGGTCGACAATACACAATCAGTCACTGGTCTTCTCAGGTTGTCATCTTGTGTTTTTAAATATAATGAAGTGGCAACGCCATACCAGACTTGCATGAAATTTCTAGATTTGACAAATGCACGTCTATTTTTAGAACTCCAAAGCTGTGCAGTATATTTAGGTGCCACAGTTAGTCCTTGGATCAGAAGCTCCAGATCATATACACATTTTCAGCAAGAATAAACAAACAACAAAAAAACACAGCTGCAAATCAAGTGAAACAGTGGAAATAAAGCAAGCAGCGTTCTGATAGAAGAGACACAGTGACGTGATTTCATGTTTAATCCCTCCCTCAATGCATGGATGTTTTTTTTCCAAACATTCCGATACCTCAGGTCTTTAGCAGCCCAGCACTTACATAAGGCGGATTAGGACACATGTTAAAATCATATTACCTGTAAACCTTTCAGAATGTATTGTTTTTACGAACAAAAAACAACATATATTTTAGCAATTAATATTTTTTTCAAAATTTTTTAGATGTTAGAATGTTTTTATCAGCGGTTCTGGAAGTTGTGAGAGCTGTTCCCTTTTTTCCAGCGACAACAATTCAAATTCAGAAAAGTCTATTGCTTGAGAGATTTTTTTGTCATTCAGAGTTGAAAATTTAGCTACAAAAGCTATTTGCACATTTATAGCAGCAGGCTGGGGTAACGGAGGTAACTATATGTTCAATAGCATTTTTTTAGCTTTGTGCTTTTGAACGCAAACCAAAACACTTTCCCATTCATGAAGTTCTACAAATGTACATTTGGAACAATGCCCTATGAATCATGGCCTCTAAGTAGCACCACAGGAGCAATGGAGTGCAAAATGCCTTGCCCAAGGGCAGGATGATTGCTAAGAGATCCTCAAAGAGACGATGAGTCAATTTTCCAGGAAACAAATGGTGTTTTTTGCCTTTTTAATAATGTTACATCCCCTCTAAAATGTCATGCGTTACAGCAACCCAGTCGGGTGATGTCATTGCTTTTGCTATTCAACATGACTCAAGGGGACGTCTACAGCCTTGGGGAGGATGCCTCTGCGACAGGAGAGCAAACAATATTCAAATCTGTGCTAGATGGTAGAAAAAAAATGTCAGCAGAGCACCGCTTCTGCTGCTGAGGGTCCTGAGGCGCTGCTTGTCCGATTACTCTCTTACGTAAGGGGAGTTGTTGCATAATCAAAACGCTGAATCCCCGTGATTTTCACATGAGTGGTCCTCAGGTGTGACCTGGCGTGTTCAGAGCTGCACATCATCAAAGCGAAGGAGGCAGCATCGCTGCTCCGCAAAAATCAAGAACTCATTAAAAGTCAGACGCACAGGCCGCTGGGCAGTGAGCAGCAGGACCGCTGCAGGGTGTTTACTCACGAAGGGGAACCAAACAGCTGAGGTGGAACTGGCGGTAACAACATGGGAGGAACACATCCTTCTACCCCCTACCATTACTCTCCTGCACCATATGACGTACAGAAGGGCATGATGGTGTTTGAGGACATTTGAAAAACTGGAATGAAGGGATCTTGAGATAATCAAAAGATTATCATATTATTATCTAAGTATAAAATGAGTGTAATGATACCATCATACCTTGTCAGCTGCTGTGAGCCTGGTCCAGGGCTTATCTGCGCGCCTGTCATAGTCCTGGGCATCTGACACCTCCACGTAGTCACTGAACCGGATGAGAATTTTGGCCTGTCTCAGCTCCTCTACAGTGGGCCTCTGGCTCAGCTAGAAAGGGAGCAGAACAAAAAAAAATCTTATGCATGTGTGTAAGAAATATTGGATGTGCAGCAGAAGAGTTCAATATCACACTGCTCAGGGAGTCAGGACATTTATTGCATCAGTGTATTAAATTAACATTTGACTTCCTGCAGACTGTCTTTAGAGTACGAGTCCTTTATTAAAATCACAGGGAATAGATAGTTTATCACTTAAGCACCTTCCACTGGGCGCCTTGTTTGCACAGCTGAATTCAGTGATAAGTGTCATAGCACAGCTAAGGCCGCCAATTACATTATCACGTACCACTTCTGAATGGGAAAATATAAACATGAGAAAAACATGAAAAACAATAATTAAGAAACATCTGCTCATTGTATATAATATGTAAAACAACACACCAATAGATCAATAATTCTGATTCTGATATTCTGATTCTGATTTAAAGGTGATCTATTAATGTTTTTACTTCTTAAAATCCAATACTGGTGAAGAAATACTTCATGTAATATACTTACATCCAAAAATGCTAATTGGTTACTCACATAAGCAATGTTTTGTGAGTGCATAGAGTAGTTACTGCGATACACGGTATAGTGGGAGCGACGCAAAACCAGCACCACAAGGCTGTGAAGCGTCACACTGTATACAATAAGGTGTGTGATACGTCGAATAATAATCCCTCCAACAGCTGTGAGATGTTTGTTTTGAGCAGCACGTCTGCAGGTGAGCAGAAAGTGCTATAATCTAATTGGAAGTGATGGGAACATGCTCAACACCTCCCTATGGGGTTGAAGAATTTGGCAGCCAACAAGCTAAAGGGGCCAAGGGCAGCGAGGACACCAGAGTCTCCTGGGGGGAGACCTGAGGACTACAGTAGCAACAGGCCTGTAACGGACAGGATTCTTGCCTCTCACTACAGATGAGTCACCGTCACAGGGTTTTGTTTATCTTGGCCGACCAGTCACCCCCCACCAAAAGCTTAGAAACCCAACGTGTGTTTGCACCTTTGGAGCTATTTGGGACTCACCTTTCGCGTTAGCCTTCGCTTTATCTCCCTCTTCTCCTCCATTTCCTCTTGCTCATTGCGAGCTGCAGGGAAGCAGAGGGTGAGAGTTAGACTGCGAGTACAGACACAGTCAAAAAGTGGACTTGGTACAGAATGTTTCAAAATTACTGAAAGGGGAACAAACAGCATTTGCATAATATGCATAATATCATTAGATTCAGACTAAACTGGATAAGTTTCTTAAAGCCTAAAACAGTTTCCATTATTGGCTGTTTAATGCTATTAGGAATGGGTATCAGGGGAGAATGATTGCTTTGTTCCTTTCAAGTTGTCCCAGGGCTTTTTGGTCCATGTTTATGATCAAGTTATTAACCTAATTTAAGAATTGAAATGCATTTCTTTAACAGGGAAAAAATGCTGATCACGTTAAGGTCTTACATTTCCCTAAAAGTCCTTCTTGTTTTGTGCTATATGTTCAAAGTCAGTTACAAAGACAGACACCCTGAAGCTCAGAGGAGCAAATTAAAAGTAGAGACGAGAGTAAACAAGGGGCATACTGGGACACTGCTCCTGTTTGCAAGAGCTTCAGCAGTAAAACTGCATTTGTGCTTGTGCTGAACTGCAGCTATAGCACATTGCACCCTTTTGGATTCCAGAGGGTACCTCTGCTGAAAACAAAGCCCTGTTTGTTTAACCTTGCTACTGTATGTGTGTGAGTGACGGTGAGGACATGGCTTGTCACTCATGAATTCTCCGACTTTGTTTTTTTTTTGTTTTTTCTTTCCCTCCTGCACCCTGCCAATCACACAGGAGCCTCTAGGAGAGCAGGAACCGCTGGTAAATCAGCCTTTGATGTGAGAGTCGCAGAGTCCCAGGCAGCAGAACTGCTTCTCTCTGATACGGCGTGTGTTTGAGCTAAGAAACCAGCCTCCCTGGACATGACTCCTGAGGGAGCCCTGCTGCCTGCCTGCCTCAGATGAAAAGGCAGACCAAGGAGGAACGAAAAAAAAAAAAAAAGGGAGCGATGTATGCCACTAGCTTTCACATAACTACGCCTCTCAAATCACCAGGCTGTATTATACGCGTGCACAAAAGGCTGCTACAAATATGGAGTCATGCTTCACTACAGTGTGTTTCATGAAGCACCATGCAACGGATAAAGGAGCCATTTTTTTTTCTTTTAAATGTTCACACCTGCAGCTTAGATATAATGAATATACAAGTCGAAGACACTCACGTTTGAGGATGTTCCTCTGTTCCAGCTCCTCCGCCGTGGGTCTCTGACTCAAGCGCCTGGATAGAAACATACATCCATGGTCAGCACATAATCTCAGGCACTAGGTCAGCAAAGAGACGCTGAATCAATAGGAGGGGTGAAAAAAAAGTTCCTGGTTCTTCTTTTGTTCTACACATAGTGACACGTAGTTCAAAGACAGAAATTTTGCCCAGTATTCACTTCACTGCTTTGACAGCTACTCCCAGCAAGGTTATCTTATTGACATTTTAACTCGTAGCATGAGTTTTTTTAAAGCTGACAACCCTGGGCTTTAGTGTAAACTGCAATCTGTTGGTCCCAGGCTGAATTAAAAATACATTAATTCAATGCTGCCTAACTTCCAGTACAACTTATTCATAAGCAACAGAGTTCAATGGGTTTTTTTTTAAAGCTTTTCCATCATGACAGCTTGGCAGGTGCACTTCCTGAATACCGAATATTCAGTCAGCCACGATCACCGGCCCCTCTCTTCTAACTGGATGGCTGCATGATAATACGTTGGTGCAATGCGGGGAAGAAGGCCAGTAAAAGCAAGATGTTCCTGAAGACTCAGCTCCCATCTGATGCTGAATAAGGCAAAAGAAGGCTATGACACGGTCACATGCCAAATGAAAAGAGGTTAACGCAAGAGACAGCTAAAATAAACCACACCGTACAGCACACATCTACACAGACAGGAAGGTACATCGAACACGGCAGGCAGACAGTGTTCTGAAGAAATACAGTTTGCACAGATTATCTCCAATTTCCTCTATTTCTAAGTGGCTGAAATGAGTAAGATACCCAGAGGCAATCTCTGAAAGGTCACTCTAAGTGCTTTCAACTGGGGACTCCTATTATAGCACAGTGTCAGGACCCTGTGGCAGCAGACCTAACCACAGGCACTGGATCAATGATAGTCTCCATCTTGTTAGATGTGACAGCCACCTGGAACTGCTCAGCCCTGTAAGCTGCTGTACTCAGGGTTAGGCCCGCGCTCAGACTGGATTCTCTCGACTCATCTCGCGTCTCCTCCTCTTTCAACCTGAGGGTTATCGCTCGGGAAAAAATCAAGAAGCGCGAATCCCTGACTGGGGTTTTCCGCCACACTGTTCGGCCTGAGCGTTACATCAGCAGCACACATGAAAACAAACATCCATATGGACGCTCCCTCCCAAATTATTTTCATCAGCCAGGTTTATTTAAGGGCCCTGTCATTCACAACTAAGCCTGCCTGTTCTTTTCAACATCAGGACCGGAGACATGCAGATAATGAGCTTATATAAGGAGTTACACAAGGTTTTATGATGAGACCAATATGAAGCAATTTGTCTGATGGTGCACAAATCAATACTCTGAACTTAATGGGGCAAATGACAGTGTGTGATGTGAAAGGTGTCACACATAATAAACCCACAAAGACCATCAAACTCTGCGGTTTTCTGCAGAGCATGTTTGGGTGCGGGGTGCTTCAGCTCATCATCTTACAGCCCACAACTTCACTGCTTTGGGTGATTCTCGCCGCTCTCATTAACCTTGATTTTTTTCAGCAGCAGCAAGCAGCTGTTTTGAGTGAAAAAGCTCAGATAAACAGACTGTTCAGAGCACAGTAGAATATTTATCATATTATTATTGACATTTCATATGCCAAGTGCCCAGGCGTATAACTCTAAACGAATGATAATGTTAATCTATGTCTGTGCAAATAGGCAACGGTTCGCCAACATGGCCCCAGACAACTTAATAAGGTGATAATGTGTCAGTGTGCTTTTGCAGTTTGTTCTGATACCCGAGAGTGGTCAAAAAATAAAATCTACTAATGCTGCTTAATCATTACATTTTATTCAAATCTCACTTTACAACAATGTACTGTTTCTTTAAGGGAAACTTGGTTGCCATCAGGTAATAAACAAACTTTCTCTGCTGGTTTCCTGGAGACCTCACAGAGAAGACAAGATTCCAGAAAGTCAGTTTGTTTGGCCGTGAAAAATTCTCGCACATAACCCCACATAAGGCCACAAGTTGTTGTTTTTTTTAAATGATATTTTATTATATTAAAAACAAGATCATGTGTTCAGTTTCTGAGTTTTGGAAGTTCTGGTAGGTGGATGTTTTTACTTGCCAGCTCCCCCTTCTTCAAGCCTTTACACTAAACTTCTTCTGGCTGTAGCTTCATATTCAGTTTTGCGACATGAGTGGAATCGATGTTCTTATCTGTCTCAAAGCGAGACTTGAACTACAGAACGCTCACAACCATATTAAAACCAGCAAGAATGAAGGAGGGTGTTTATCAACTTTCTCAAGGGTAAAAGCTAAAAACTCTTTCGCTCACTTTCCACCCTTGAGATAAAAAGGGTCTCCGGGGTTTTTCCCCAGCGAATCAGGTCAATAGAAGTTAGTCGAGGTTAGCACATCCTAGAATAGCATTATCATAATCGATTGTGATTGGCCCGGCACAAGCGACAACATTACGGGGCACAATGCTCTCGGCGAGAGGCATGAAATTAGAAAATTTTGCATCAGATGACACTGCGCAAAAGGACGCTGTGACAGAGCTTCTTGGGAACATGACAACGAAGCAGGGAGGCCTTCTGGGAACAAGCTCTGTGTTCCAGTCTCAGTGGGGACCAGTGACTCGTGTGCCAATGTCTCCAGATAATACTCTATCCCTCCCTTCCGACCATATTTCCCACGTCTCTGTTCTTATTCTGCTATTCGGGCTTTCATTTTTACCCGCGAGCGTGGCGGTCTTTTCGTCTCTCTCAGCGCATCATTACATCCTCTTCATTCAAACAGGCGAGTCGTGTTCAAAGAGGAGAGTGAAATCAAATGAGGCCTGTGATCCGTTGGGGAAAAACATTATGTTGTTTGATCTGTTCAATTACTAGAACTCGCATTTATGATCTCAACATATGTATACAAATTCCTGTCATTTGTACGCACTGCACCAGTGCAGAGAGCGCGTGTGTGTGTGTGTGTGCGTGTGTGTGTGTAAACTGCTGGTATGGAGTGGCTTGCGTGGTGCTGCTGTGTGGAGGAGTCGGGTGGAGATAGTTTGGCACATGCATCACCGTGGTGATTCAGTCAGCGAGGGAGGAAGTCAGGCAGGAGGAAGAGAGAGAGAGAGAGAGAGAGAGAGAGAGAGAGAGAGAGAGAGAGAGAGAGAGAGAGAGAGAGAGAGAG
>JAOXYL010000071.1:10724201-10735821 GCA_028564955.1 Terapon puta
GGGAGGGAGAGAGAGAGAGAGAGAGAGAGAGAGAGAGAGAGAGAGAGAGAGAGAGAGAGAGAGTGTGAGTGAGTGAGTGAGAGAGATAGTGAGTGAGAGAGAGAAGACAAGAGAAGAAGGGGAGGGAGTTGATGCATCGCTGAAATTAGGTCAGCTCCATTTTCAGAGCTTCATTTTAACGAGATAAAGCGTTTATCCTTATCGGATGTTGAGAAGGAGAAAATGAAAGGATATAAAAGTGTTTCGATAGAAAAAAAGGCTTACATTTGCATCGGCTTTGGACTGAGTCACAGTTCTATCAGCTGGGATACTGGGTGCCAAAAAGCTCGGTTTGGCTGAGAGGAGTCAGTGCTGTTTTCCCGCAGCTGTTGTTCAGCTATGGCAACATCAACCAGGTTTACTAAAAATATTTGGCCCATGAATTGTGCATGTGGTGAAATGTATTCAGGTTTAAAAAATGCATGCATGCGATGCATCTCACCTTGTGAGTTTGGTGCCTATCTGCTGCCTAGACTCCAGTCTCTCTTCATCCGTCTGCATGGGCAGGATGTTTTTCTCCTCCAGCTCCCTTTTGGATGGACGGTTACTCAGCTTGATGGCCAGAGAGTCTTTCCTGAGCACCTTCTGGGCGAGGGTACCTAAATGCAAAAACCATCATAAAATAGTGTTTCGAATACAATACACTTTGCATACACTACTGCATCAAAGTACCTCACGCTCAAAACTGAACTTGTAAGTGAAAGAAGAGGTCATTTTTACTTAACTTTTACAAAATTTCACAATAACAGCTTTGCAAAATGTCAAAAAAAGAAAAAGAATATAGTAATTTGACTGTTAATTGATATTTTGTGTAACTTCAGATGCTTTGCACCAGCCATGAAATGCAATTAGGAAAAGCAAGATTCTAAATCAAGTTTCTTATGCCTTTAAGTATAACTCATTCTCCAAATAGCCCTCAAAGTTAGATGTGGCACACTGAACAAATCCATCACGCGTGGCCAATCACAACCTTTAAAAACTCCCAACGTGCTCCGATGTGGAAACAAGGGTACGGTGGTGGAGACTCGGGCAGCTCTGCACAGTTCAGCAGTTTCGCAAAGAGTGAAAGTGTTTCCATTGGTGACAGCGTGATTCTGGATGCACTTCTGTGAGCCTAATTTTGGCCTCGCATTGAAGGTCAAAGTACATCCAGAGTTCCAGCAGCATTCGGATGAGGATGAGTCATTATATTTGTCAACATGAGCTATCCAGGCCGTCAAAACAGGCAACCACGGTTCTCCTGTCGATGCACATCAGCTATCTGACGATACTTATTGGGATGTTGGAGAAAAATAATGTTATCCGCTAACCATTCTCTTCATTTGTGGAATCTCACCACCAATGGCTCCTCAATCACCCACAACCACTGCCACTTACTCGTAAATATGGAGTCGTCGTCCTCGTCATCATCGTCGTCCTCGTCCACATCGTCGTCCTCGTCCTTATACATGCTGGGCAAATCTTCGTAGTCCGACTCGTTGGGCATGTTCTCCTTGTCGTCCTCATAGTCGATGATCACAGACGGCACTTCTCTCCTGTCCAGTGGAGCACACTGACCAACTCCATGCAGTGCAGAGCTGGTGGAGTAGGGAAAGAAGAAGACCAAATCTGGGTATTAACATAATGGGTCAAATAACCAAGTCCAGTTGCGTTCGATTGAGTTTCCTTGAGATAAATATGACCTGGATGAATGAGGATCTTCACAGGCTTATTGCAGAACAATTTGGGTTGGCAACCCTGAAATTGGTGCAGGAATATGAAAGGTTGGCTCGGAAAATTGCAGATTACAGAAACCACCTACAGTTTAATCTGAGATGCAGACAACAAAGGCTTATACCAACTAGCCTACGCCTATGTTCCACTATGGAAGGCCATAGAGTGGAAAGAATCATAGAAAAACCACAAAATCAACTCCTCAATGAGCGGGGACTAGTCCCAGCCTAGTCAAGCGAGCAGGAACTGATGAAGCCTCTCGGATGAGAGGTGAAACGTCTTCAAAGACAAGTAACCAAGTCCAGTTGCGTTCGATTGAGTTTCCTTGAGATAAATATGACCTGGATGAATGAGAATCTTCACAGGCATAATGGGTCATGTTTATGGCCATACAGTTTGACCTTGCTAAGAGGATGACCTGCCCTGCTCCTATACTCATCTACCATCATCATGTGCTGTTTATGCTATATCGCATATAACCCTTACAAACCCTCTCAATACCACTAAAAGGATGTTATTTAAAACAATAAAGGGGCTTCTGGTACGCAGCCTAATGATAGCTTAGTGGGATTCTAATCCACGTATAGAGGGAGAGGAGATATCCAACTCCAGCTGAATGAAAGTGGAGTACAAAAAGCATGGATACACACAATTCTGTGCAGTCCTACGCAATGCCATGCAATCCTCTGAACTACACAAAGGGAAAAAAAAGTAACTGATTATACAACTAGTACAACTCAAAACATAGCGATAAGAGATAAAGTTCACTTTCAGGAGCCACCACTTACGTGCGAGCGCGAACCGGTGACATATTTGATTAATCAACATCACGGTCGGCTCGGAGCTCCTTATGATGAGCCGCTGTTACGTAAACGTTTTCAAGCTCTCAGACTAATTGTGAGCAATGTCAGGACCGGGACTTTCCTTAGTCCCCTGCCCAAATGGCTTTGGTGAAAGAGAGCTCCTAATGCAAGAGGTTATATAATGTCCAATCCGCCGCCCTGTCCCTTTTTCTCCAAACATGAAGAAACGCGGCTCTTGTAAAGGAGCAGCTGGTCATGTTATGTCAGGCCAACTGCTGGAGGGACGCCTACTCCACAAGCCCGTGCCCACACATACACACATTTACTTAAAAAAAATAGGCCATGCTGCCCTGTGAGGCAGTGTGCTGATTTAGACCTGTACGCCAGCGCTACATGGCAGGACCTGACCTCGATAACGCCAGGATATATATTTTATCGAGCGGCGTGGACAAGTCTCCACAAAAATAAAACCTAATAAACAGGACGCAGTCTGCTAATTATAGTGCTTTTTCCTCCCAGTAATTACTCTGATTAGCGCTGTTTTGGCAACAGCCTTCCCTAACCAGAGACAAATTTTATCATAACAACGAGAGGCTCACTAAATGAGGTAATGCAATACTTTATAAAAGGAAACATGTTGTCACTGGCAAGCTAATCCCTATTAAGATATAACTTCAATCTGTGACAAAAAATAATAATTCCACAAATCTAAGATATTATGTGTGATGTACAGACAGATTGACAAATAAGAGGCTGATCTATAATCCCTCCCCGCCGAGGACAATCAGATTTAATGACCTGAGCACTGATGGCTACTAACCTTTCAAACCTCTGCATGGAGAGTGCCAGGGTTTTATTGAGCTCCTCGATGATGCGGCTGGGCGCGTGCAAGCTGCCGTACTGGAGCTGGAGCGGGTGGCCGTGGCTCTGGTGGAGACTGGACAGACCGGCGAGCTGGGAGGGCAGCAGGGTGGCGTGGTGGAGGGACATGCCCTGTGGAGGGGCGCACTTTTGGGAGAGGTTGCTGAGGGGGTTGGGGGACGGAGAAGGGGAGCTGGAGGAATCCAGCCCCCCTGGAGGCACGCAAATCATCACTTTCTTGGGAGGCAGAGGTGGAGAGTGCTTTCCCCCGGGCATGCAGGGCAACTTCATTGGCTGGCAAGAATCTAAAGGGCCAGAGAGCATAAGAGAAGAGAAAGAAGGATTACTGAACGTTCCTAACTAGGTTAACTTGTGCTATATTGCGTCTGCTGCACTTTGCTGGTGCACACAGATAAACAGAGCTCACGGACGATCAGACATGGCTCAGACGTCAGAGCAGAGTGGTGGGAATTGGGCCACTTCCTTCTGACTGACAGATTGACAGTGACAGCGAGAGCCCAGCTGACCTGACCACAGGGGGAATTTAATGAGACTACTCTAATCCTGTGCACATGTATGGCAACGCAGGTAGGGTTTAAAGCAAACAGCAGTTGTGCCTCATTTGTCAAAATAAGTTCTCAGTGCTTACAGTGAGGCGCTCACATTTTTTGACAGTCTGAAGTAGTGAAATAAATAATGGTAATAAGCAAGGTTCAGCAAATGTTGTTCATTGGTGCAAGCTGTGTAAACTGACCTGTGCTATGGTTTGGGATCCTAGAGAAAGGCTTTGGAGGGAGAGCAGGGGGCTGCTTGTGGTAGAGCGGCGGTTTGGCAGGGGTATCCTGAAGGTCACCTTGGTAGGTAACTGATTTCTTGGGCAGGACCATAGAGGACTTAATAGAGGCCTCCCGGGCGCAGACTCCGCCATCCATCGAGGATCGGAACTCGACGGTTGCTAAAGACAAGAAGGAAAAAAAAAAAAACAGGCTACTGCTCAAAACAAAGTTTTAAATGAGTTCTGGGACAACGGGTGGAGGGCAATTCAGGAAACTTAGGCTGTTCAGCGACCCGAGAGTCTTTTATCGGAGCAAACCAGACCAAAGAACGTGTCAGCCAAGCAGTTTGACAGAACTCTCGCTTTTTTAATTCTTTTACAGCGCTGAGCCGTTCGATGGTTTTTGCATGATCACATTTTAAGGCTGACAGTGCAATTCTCAATGCTGCTCACACATCCCGACAAACAATGCATTTATACGGGGAGCGCTCCCCCATTCCCAAATGTCATTTTGACTGAGCAGTCTTTCAAGCAGAAAACCACAAGAATGCTTACCCCTGTATGAGTTGGGGAGCAAAGTTATTCTCTAGACTTTTTAACATTCAGAAAGTCATCCAAGAGATTTTTTTTTTGCTTTCTGCTATTTTTTCCCACTATGATCTCAAAATATCCAAGAGATAAATTGTTATTGTAACCTGCTGTCATACAGATAGACTTTCAAAAAGACACTCACTTTGAGGATTTTTTGTGAGGAAAGATCTAAATCTATCTTTACGGTCGGTCATCGATGTGATTTAATTCCAAACTAGAGTAGTGATAAGGTTTGGCTGGTGTGAGACACATTAAATCCAGGGACATGGGGTCCCAGTCAAAGGAGGCAGCCAGTTAAAGCCGATTACAATCCAGCGGCCAGTGGGATGAAAGGTTGACACATTTTGGCCAGCGTCGGATTCCTTTCCTTAATATATTTTTATTTACAGATTTCTAGTTCTATTTTGAGCAAAGCCGGGCAGATTGAATTCAGATGTATATCTGTACATCAAGGTGGATGTCGGTGCCAATAAAATGATACAGTTTTCACGGATACGTTAACTGTTTGATTTGTGAGCACCAAAATAGACACTGCTGATCTATCAAGCTGTGCACACAAGCCTTTATTTTTATTACGGAAACTAGGTTGTCACTGAGCAGGAGAATTGAGCACACCTGACCTCATTAATACGCATCCTAAGGAGTGGCACAGTTATTGTGCAAAAAATAGGGGAGGGAGCTATTAAATTTATCAGTTTTGACCAGCTGACTGAGCTGGATGTTAAGATACACACTGCTGTGTTGAAGAGGCCTCCATCCCAGTATGCAAAAAATCTGCTTCCCTATGTACTTTGATTAGTTAGAGGGTGTTAAACGTTGTCCAAAAAACTAATTTTGATCAACAATAAAAATTGAAAATGACCACATATTCTCTCATTTGCTCAGTACACAACTTGGCAAGAGCCGGTGGTCTTTTATCAGTTTCGGCAACTTTGTTTTTGATGTCCCGAGGCAAGGAGCACCCCGCTGTCAGACTTAAATATACTCCCTTGCTTTGAATAAGGAGCGTCTAAGGCACATCGAATCGAGATCAAAGAGTCTGTAAAAGCCTACAAAATTTCTATAATGAAAGATTGTATCTCTAGATGCCCCGTGCCAAATCTTGAAGAGTGCACTTCAGAGGCTGCTGATTAATAAGGAGATGAAGAATTGGAGACCTTCCAACTGAGTGCGCCATGTCTACCCTTCCTGCAGTTTCTGCCTAAAAACGTTAGAGTTTCCAGCTCTGTTAAAAATCAGACTGTTACTGTATAACGTCGGCTCACCTTTTTCAAAGATCTCTTTCAGCACTCCTCTCTTGATCAACTCATCTCTGCTCTGTCGCATTGACATCTTCCTCTCCAAAGCTGAGGGGATAAAGAAGAAGAAGAAGGTTTAAGTCATTCTCATATTCATCAAACCTTCACAAAAAAAACACACAAAGTAAAATCTTCTGATCTCAAGAGGTCCTCAGGCAAAACACTTTGCAATACAATTTCCACACTTCCCAGCTCTGGAAGCTTTAATAAGACTTTCTAGAGAGTTTTTGTATGGTTGTTTAAAGATAAAAGACAAGGCAGATGTTATTCTATATTTTTCTTATTGTCCACAAATCTCCTGAAAAGACAAAAACTCACTAAATTCCCCAAAACAACAGTTTTTTTTTTTCAAAAAAAGCAAAGGTTATCTAAACAGGAGTAGGCAGCGTTGGGGACTATTTTCAGCTGCAAATGAATACATGTTGTTGCAGAGCATGTATTTATGGCAGCAGGATGGTGTGTTCATGTGTTCATTATAATGAAAAAGCACGTGGCTTAGTGAAGAAGCATGGCTCACTAATGGGACATGGGTTTTAGGATAACAATGGATGTATATGGCCATGATAAGATACTGTACTATAAGAAGATGGGCTTTGGCTACACACAAAACCCAATGTGTTTTTTGTCTCTTCAACAAGACAGACAATTAGAAAAAAAAGGAAAAGATAAAGGGTTGGAGAAGATACTCCAACAATGCTTCTCATTAGAATGCATTATGCACAGGATATCACGTCCCATGGCTGGTGCTTGTCTCTATTTTTAGCTTCAAAAGTTGAAAGGCACTTAACATCCTCTCTATTGGTATGCTGGAAGAAAGCGGTTAAAACCATGCTAGTAATTTTAAAATTTACCCCTGCATGGAAACCAATTAAGAATGTGAAATGAGAATCAGCAACAGCACTTGAGCACGCCGCGCAACAATCTCCCTGCAGGCCTCTGGAGCTCCTGCTTGAGAGGGAGGTCACAGATTGTGCCATGTGTGCTTTACATATGACCCGGGAGTCCAGTCCCAGTCCTATCAGAGGGCGGTGCGCTCAGTGCTTATACATCCTTGGCATGGCTTTGCAAAAATCCCGACAGCTTGACCTCTCTTTTCCTTGCCCTTGTGCACAGCACAGTGGACAACTATTGCGAAAAAAAAAAGAAAAACGACTGCTGAGAGTGAAAATTAAAAAACACAAACGAGAGTCCTATAAAATTTCAGAAGGGCAGGCCTACGGGCCAAAGAATTTGGGTACTCCAGTGTGTTCCAGTGTTAGAAAAAAAATCCCTGTAAAGTAAGTTATCATCAGACAGTACGCTCCATTAAGAGTTCCTCCAGGATGCCAGATGTTCAGTATCACTCCATACTTCAAAAGTTTTCCAAGAGGAGCCTGTCTCGGATTAGCTCCAAGCCAGGAATTAGTTGTGCAGTAAATCTTTTTTTTTTTTTTTTTTTTTGCCCCTCACACACGTAACCAAAACATCACCGATGTGCCACACAAAGAATCATTTCCACTGGAGCCCAACACTGGTAAATAGAAGAGTGTGAAATGAAGGGAAATGGTGCCTTTTGTAGACGCTGCTTGGGATGCTAATGCTGGCAGCTCCATCAAGAAGTCATCTCTACCCCCAGGTGCAGTAAATTTAACATTAGGGCAAGTGCATCAAGGCGTTACTTAAAAAAAAAAATAATAATAATAAACATATCAAAAGAGTTGGCCCATGATCAATGTAGAGGATCTTTTTTCTAACTGGAGCAAACTGAAACCAGTTCACTGGATTGCTTTCAACCACGGGTATTCAAGAGGCAGCCAGGCACCATTTAATTTCTCTCTACCTGTGCCTTCTCAAGCTCCAGTTTCTGAAGTGATGTCAGTTTTATAAGAGAGGTTTCTATTCTAATGACTGCCAGAGAAGCAGTACCTGGGTAGTGGAAATAAGTAAACCTTGTAGTACTCATTAAAAGTAGGATTCTCTGCAGTCGGGTTTCATAAAACCCCCACAACTGTTTAATTAAAAAGCAACGGCTGTGCTTTTGACTACTAATGTCAACATCTGAGAATTTCTTTAATCTTTTTTTTGGGATGTACGCCATTAAAATAT
The DNA here is from genome assembly GCA_028564955.1 of Terapon puta. NCBI lineage: Eukaryota > Metazoa > Chordata > Actinopteri > Centrarchiformes > Terapontidae > Terapon > Terapon puta. Next base: position 10,732,367 of record JAOXYL010000071.1, read on the forward strand.
TGAAATACTAAAATGCACATTTCAACAAGGGTAACATTTTCAGAGTTCATACCATTTCTCAACCAAACCCAAACCCTTCAATTACACTTCATCATCTCTTTTTTCATTTAAGAGAATTATCTGTCAGTCTCCCCGTGACAATGTTCATCAAAATGACTAATCTCTTTAAAAACATCAGCGCCGGCTCTTTGCCGGAGAGGGAAAACCCCGGGCAAAAGGTCAAAGGTGGGCGGGCAGTGCTGTGATATGTTCAGGGATTATACTGCTGTTTCGTTCAAAATGAAAAGTAATTACTCAAAGCTTCATGACATAACTGCCATGCCACGGGATGTGCACGGTTATGCAATGCCATTAACTCATGAGCCTTCGCGAGGGTACGTCTTCAGATCTGGCAGGCACTGCACGCTCACACAGTAAAAAGGAGGAGAAACCGCGGACACAGCGGCAACAAGAGTTAAAAAAAACACAGGCTCCACTTGCAAAACAACAATATTTTGTTTAATATTTAATGAGTCTATTCATAGTGTTTGGGAAGTGAGATTTCATGTAATTTCATCAGGAAGGTCCTGTGAGGGCAATACAACACAGTCAGTGTGGATATCAAACCGGCAAATATTTAACTTTGATCCTGAGTGTGATCCAGTCTCCAGATTGGCGCATTATCAGCTGTCAGTTTGCAATGAAGTCTATTTCTCAGGTTCACAGTGTCAATACTAAAAAGAAACTTTATTAAAAGGCCTATCAACACCAAAAAACACAACGCGGTCTTTTATATCAGAGTATGAAAAGCTGAAACCGTCCTCTAAATCAACCTTCAAGTTCTATTTTGGACCGTCCACCGCGGCCCGAGCGGTGTCCAACACTCCAGCCACTCAGTCTGCACCAAGATGAGAAGATGAGCCGCTCATCGGGGAGACTCAGCTGAGAGCATATTAAATGAAACTGGCATATCTGAGTACAGCCCGTATTGATCTGAGAACACTACGCTTAGTTTTTTTAGAGAAAATATATTCCACTGCGAAGTGACCCAGATAGTCAGAACACATCCTACCAACCCCGAGGCTCAGTAGCTCAAAGTGGAGGCTTTTACCGAGGCAATTCTCTCAGCCTGAGCCTCACAAAAACTGTATTAAAACTTTCATGGGGTCTTTTATCAATGAGGAGCTCGGGCTTTACGGCTCATGCATCAGAAGCTTGGATACGGCTGAACGAGGCCTCGACACATGCAGATTATAAAGCAGGCTTGTAGTGTGCCATTTGTTCTTCTCTACTTCTCATAAAGTACCTATAAAAAGGAAGAAATCTGTGGTGTTTACAAAAAAAAAAAAGATAAAATCAAGCAGTTGGCTGTTCGCAGACCAATTGGATTAGAAATAAAAATGAGGATAACATCCGGTTACGACATGCGTGTTTCTTTTGATGAATCTCCGCCTGGTGAGATCTCCTCACGATAAGAGCGCAGCGAGCGTGATAACACAGCATGATAAGACATCAAACTGTCAGCCACCCCCCCCCCCCAACCCACATCCCCTTTGTTTTTTGTTTTTCTCCCCTTCCTTCCTTCTTTCCTTCCTGAGGTGAAGAGTACAGTCGTTCAGAACTGGTCCTACATCTGCTTTATATCACAACACATTCATAATCCTCTACTGTGCAAAGTGTCCAATTATCTACGACAACATCTGCATGCCCAGTGGCTGGTCTGCTCCCTGCCGACGCGGGGGAAACGTAATCGACGGCGAGGCTTCGGCGATGACTACAGAGCCAAGAGGAAGGCGTGCAGGGGCGGGAAAGTCCACGGTCATATCGGTGCAGCAGGAATTGCGACTACACATTTCGCATTAATCTCACTGTTGAGGGCGAGCACGACGGCGTGCAACAGGTTGACAAATGACCAAAGATGGATGCCCTCTAGAGATTACAAACAAAAGCTTGAGTATTAGTAGTATAAATCAAGTGCAGGTCATAATTATTTGCCGGCGGTTTTGTAATAACTGTTCAATTACGGTAGTCCCAATCCAGGTTTTAAAGCTTAGTAATAAAACAGGCTGCCATGTTAGTGTTGACACATTAAATGAGGGCAAATGGGCAACAGTATGCAGTGTTCCATTTTGAAAACATAAATCAATAGTGGGGGCTACAGTTCAAGTCGATGCAGTTTCCTAGATTAGGTAAGCTGAATGTTGTTCACATAGGGTTCATCAGGGCAAAACGCCGGCAACAAGAGAGCTAAAAATCACAGATATCATTAGACTGAGCTGGAACGGGTCTAATAGCGAGCAAGACGTCGTTAGAAAACGTCCTCGAGCGCGTCTTCTTTTTCAACCCACTACCGGTTTCCTCTCGTATCCCAGGATTCAGACCGTGTGCTGTTCAAACCGCTGCGTTCGGAAATTCCAGCAGGTGATCATGTACGTCGGGCCACTTGGCAACAGAAGAACATAAAGCACATATGAGACGTTACGGCCTCATAAAGCCGAAAAGGACCGACTGTGGCCCATACGCACACCCAGCAGACCCGGAGCATTGGCATTAACTTGGAGTCTAGGTCCCTACCTGAGAGATTTCTATGTCTGTGGAAAATACCTGCCTCTTTTGACTGCTACCTGCTCCAGTATCTTCGCAGGCGAACCGTCTGCATGCAGAGTGTTTATCGTAGGTGTGGTTTATAAGAGCTGTAATGAGCTAGAATAGAGGTTGGTGATAGCACTGAAAGGTAACCCAAAGCAGAGAGCATGGTGGTGGGGCCAAGAAACCAAAACAAAGAGTTTTAAAAAAAACGCTGAGGGGAACAGCAGTATTTTCATCACCATTAGCGACCCCTTTTACATCATGCATTTGCAGTCATTGTTTACATATCAGTATTCATAAATGCAGCTTTAACTCTCCATTAAAAAGTGCAGTAGTGCATGTGTTGACCGCTACAGTTAAAAATCCCCAAGATCCCTGAATTTGCCGCCCAGTGCATGAGTGCTGTCCACATTCCTCTCATCATTTTAGAAGTGGAGTTCTCGCTGACTGCAGCCCAAGCGTCAGACCCACTTGCAGGATCGAAACCCACCCTGCCCGGATTGAAATGGTGCCGAAAATTCAACCCGAGAGGCCGCTGTGGTGAGGCACGCCGGTTGGTCATAATCCACCATTGCACCCCTATCAAAAGCGATTGAATAGAACAACGGTAGCAAAAGAATTATTGGGAGACAGCAGCATTATGCATACAAAACAAGTAGATAACAAAAGCGATGAAGAGCGCCTTTTCACTCAACTCCACCGTGCATTAACGCCATTGTAACAGGGAGGGGAAGAAAAAAAACCTTTGTTGCTCGGCTCTCGATTATTGTCCTTCACCACAACAGGGGAGATGCTATTATCATAGCGCATACATGAATGTACCGACGAATAAAAAGCATCCCCATGATTGTTTCATAGAGTACACACTCTCCATTAAAAATCAGTGA
>JAOXYL010000071.1:10735921-10755178 GCA_028564955.1 Terapon puta
ACATGAATGTACCGACGAATAAAAAGCATCCCCATGATTGTTTCATAGAGTACACACTCTCCATTAAAAATCAGTGACATTTTTTTATTGTTGTTTTTATTCTAGCATCCAAAGCCAAAAAAAAGGATTTTATCATCGCCTTTGTGCCTTGCTAAAAATATCACTTAGTCCAGAGAGACTGCTGAAGAGTCCCGAGGGAAGCCACGTTGGAGCAGATGTCCAAACAACACTCTAGGAACAGTTACAATCAAAAGGGTAAAAGGCTAAAAGGTAACATCAACCAAAACGTCAAATGCACATTTTGGCTTGTGCAAAGTGATGGAGATGACAAGACATGTCACCAGCCCCTGTGATCACACGAGAGGCCGACAAGATCAGCAGGAAGCATTCACAGACACCCTGATCGGATCAGACAGAGGCTGATTCATTCAGCAGATTCACACCTGGAAAACGCCAATTTTTCAAACGATATGACTAAATGAGAACATCCTGTCCCACTCAGACCGGATTCAGGTCTCTGTGCAATTGCTCATCTTCTAACAAAAGCAAGAATTCTGCTTCCAAGACGCGGCCTGACAAAGCGCCTCCCCCCCCGTCCACCGGGCTGACAGCAGAATACAGGATGTGTCAGCCGAGCAAAATAAATACAGCCACATCTGAAGCGAGCATGTCCTTCATTCGCCCCTGACAACACTGGGCTGCAAGATCAAAGGAACTCTAAAGAGACCTCAAAACATGAAACTCCAACGCTGCACTTTTGCTGAATCAATTTGCTGCATTTTCAATCACCCTGGAGACTTAAACTTAAGACTTTTTTTCTTCTGGCCAAAGGACATGCACTGAATTTCTTCCCAAACCCCAGCAAGGTAGAAAATGATGGGGGCATTTAGATGATTTTTTTTTGTCTTTATATTAACATTTGTAGAATAAAAACAGAAAAAGTACCTGCAGAGGTCTGCTTGAACTTCTCACTCTTCTTCTTCCTCCATTTCCAGGGCTTCAGGAGGCGTCCCAGAGTGGCAAACTTGCTCCGGCGACGGATGGGTGGAGTGTGGGTGCCAGAGACCAAGGACTCAGAACGCATGGCGGCCAGCCTCTCTACTTCCTCAGCTGTGAGAAAACAAACAAAGGGATGGATAAATAAGTGTAAACGGGTTCTAGTTTAGGTGAGAGAGCAAAGGAGGTGGCACACTGGTAATCACATGGGAGAGCCAGCGGTGAATGCAGCAAAGATCCTCGGAGCAGCAGGAACTCGGTGCCAAGTGGCCTCCTGAATTCCCTCTTAACTGGATGAGGCTGGGAGAAGATAAACAAACCTGCATATCAGATAGCATTAGGCAGGATTCGCTCCGAGTCTAAACAGTTTGAGGCTGCATCACACTGAGCGGCTGGCATTAGCTTGCCAAAACACACTAAACAGACTGATAAGCACCTCATTAAGCGGAAATCTTTCGACTCCTCATCAAATATTCAGGAGGCCCAGCCCTTTAGACTTTACCGTACCGTTGGACATCAAACGCGAGGAATGTCGAGCGCTTTATTCTAACACAAATTATTACATGGAAATGTGAAAGCTGCCACGATTCGGGACCGCAAACGGCTCCATTTACCAAAAAAAAAAAAAAAAAGAAGACGCCAGGGCACACGCACACAAGCTGTGGCTGTGTGATTAGAAAACAAAATCTAAGGTTTGAGCAATAGAGGTATGATTATAAGGAGGTATTCAGACTGAAATATGACTCAAAACAGACTCACCAGCTTGTACACTGATCTGAAATGCGTGAACAACGCTAGCAACAAATGAACTATGACGTGCCTTTGGAAAGTGAACTTTGAGAAGCAGCATAAATAAAGCCCAACAGGCGAATGCAACCACCCTGCATGAACAGAGGGCCAGCAGTATACACCAGAGCAACCACCTCGTTCTTCTAACGTAAATCATACCAGCGCTCATACAGATACTTCAGATTTCTAAATGTAATTTATTGTCTGTACCCTCTGGGAGGCCATTGATTCTCCTTCACTTCCATACAATAATATAAAAAATGGCAGAGACTGCTCCCTTGAGATGAGTAATAACTCATCCATTCTTATCCATTTTTATTTTTGTCAAACTTGCATCATTTTGTGCACACCCAATGACTTGCATTGCAGTTGATGAAGCAGTGATTGCATAACTTTGACAACAATGAAAGGGGGCACATCACCTCAGTTAGACGGGTTCAAGCCTCCGCCGAATGAGTGGACAACAATGGCCATCTATAAAAGCTAAGAAAAATATTTTAAGTTATAAAAAGCATATGTCATCTGCTACAACGTCACAAAAATACTTGACCCTTCCCTAAAGTGTGAGATAGAAAAAAGAAACGCACAGAAGATTTCACAACTCAATCTCGACCACAGTCTCGGTGTGTGAGGGTGTCGTGTCACCCAGCGAGACGTGTCACTTGTTATTGTCACCACATCGCATCAGGTCATCACCCATGATACGCTCGTCAGGGAACGTGTCGGTCGCCTGTTTTTAAATAAACTGCATCACATATGTGTTTGTTTGCCAACAACAGACGTATCAGTGTGCAGGCCAGTCGCCTGGGGGTGGGGGTGGGGGGCAATGGCACAGTAAGAGAAACGATGTGACAGTAATGCAGTGGAAATCAGTCTCACAGACCTTCACTTGAAGGCTCCGGCGCCCCGCAGCCAACCATGTTAGCTATCCCGCCGCCACACAGACTCTAGAAATAGCTCTCCAGTCAGTGCTAATCAAATCCAGTAGAGATTCAAATGACTTCATTAGGTCCAAAAGCTAAATGAAAGGCGGGAAGACAAAGAACCTCAGCTGTAGGAACGACCGGCTTTAAATGCTGTGAGATGGAGAGAGTTATGATAGACACCCTTCAATAAAAGAAATACAACGGAGAACACATCACAACCAAAGACGCTCCTACACGCTACACATTACAGAAACATAAACCACACTGGCAAAGGCACGTCAGACGAAATGATTTTTAGTGCACCCAATGAAGATGAACCATCTGTGTATTCTCAGCATCTGAGGGTGTGTGTGTCTGTACTGGTGCAAAAGACTGATGATCCTCACATACTACAGTCCAGAAACCTACTTCTTTTTAAAAAAAAAAAAAAACTGAACCTTTTCCAGACAGAAAACACAGAATCAGAGCATATAGAAGCCAAGAGCAGGATGATGTAATTCAATACAATCTTGACTAAAAGATACATAAGCTCAACCTGCAGGGTAAGAGAGGAGAAAATGGGGTGGGGGGGAGAGAAAATCCTCCTCCTGGTAGGCAACAGAAGTGATTCAAAATGTGGTGAGGTTTTCAAGGCGAGGGATCATTTAAAGACACCAGACGCATGCGGCGCCCACACACATATACACAAGCCATCCCATCTCCATCGAGCTGCATGTAACCTACATTCTCCCCTACTGTAACACACAGCACACTGGTGTAGCTGCTTTTTTTTTTTTTTTTTTAATTAAAAACACTTGTTTGCATACCAAGATGGCTGAGTGATGATGTAATGACACTGAACTGGAAATGGCTTTGTGCAAGCAGCCTGCACAGTTTCATGGCATGATGCCTATATGCTTAATTCAGGAGGAGGGCGGGGTAAAGAGATGATTAACCTTCTCGCATAATTAGTGTAGTAATGGATAATTGGATTTTTTTTTTTTTTTTTTTTTTTTTGGTGAGGCAAACCAACAAGTAGCCATTCAAGTCAGAGCCTAACCTTGGAGGAAGTTCTGATCCAGTCAGTTTCCACAACAGCAACAGTGAATCACTGCTGTTTAAAGGTATACGCTGACCCACTTTAAAAACACACACACACACACATACACAGTATATGATGGCACAGGCAGGCGCATGACGGAGACGCACGCGAGGCGCAGAGGAGTCGAGGGCCACGGATCCGAAGAGGGGAGAAGGATCCTGGGTGGCAGTACCGCATGGGGGGGTGGATGAGGTGGAGGAGGGGAGGGGGGGTGATGAAGGGAAGGAGTGGTGCTGCCATGGGCGAAGCCGCACAAGCCATCGGGAGCGCTACTCACCGTCCTGCGTGTCGTTCCCGCGGCTGCAATTGCTGCAAATGTGCTTGATCTCTTTGCCGATGTGACAGTGGATGGTGAAGGGCATGTTGTTGTTGTGGTGCGGCTGCTGGCCGTGGCCCTTCTTGCCGCTCAGAGACATGATTTTGACCAGGCTGAACGCCTTCTTCTTGGGCTTCTCCACCGCCACGGGCGTGTTTTCTCGGCACCCTGTGGCCAACCAAGTGCCGTGCATGATGGTGGGCGCAGGATCCACCGAGGGGTAATTGGCCGTCTTGAACATCGCGGAAAACGATGATGATAATAGTATTTAAAAAAAAAAAAAAAAAGACGGCCTCGGTGCGGCGTTAAAGACGGCGAGAGGTTTTAATTAAAGGGCCATCGGATAAGTCCTACGGTACCTGGACTACAGCTGCTGCTTCCGTCAAAAAATGAGAAAAAATATCAGGTTCTCCCTGCCGTTTCCCCCCCCAACACCTCCACACCTTTACCTGAGATCCGAATATGTGCGGCCGCTCGGTTGCGCAACGCGAAAGTCGCCGCTGCTGCTGCTGAGAGAGAGCGAGTGAGAGAGGAGGAAAGATAAAGCCCTGCTGCCAGATCCAGGCGAGCTAATAATAAAAGAGGCTGAGTAGTGAATGGCAGAGAGCGGCTCTCCCTCCCGGAGCTGCAGACTGCAGTCGGTTGTAGCTAATCCACGATTAGTGGAGCTGAGCAGCGGCCGCCTCTGATTGGCTGCGCGCTGCGCTCCTCTAATAGGCCAATGTGGACGGAGGAAAAGTTGGTCGTCTCATAATAGGATTGAAATAACTGTTGTTGTTTTGTTAGCGACATAAATTTAACGATGTACTCTTTTTTTATTTGTTTATGTTTTTTTTAAAACTGCCCAACCCATCGCTCTGTAGAACATTTTATCAGCATCATTTCTGCAACAGCATTGGGTGATGATGAGCATTTTACATTAAACGCGTTTATTATTTAGCCAGAAGGATAAGAAATAATGTATGTGATCTGATATCTATGTGTTTATAAAAGCATAAAGCAAGCAGCCAGTAAGGAGGGACAAAACTAAAATGACAAAAAAATGATGACACCTAGTAACTGATTTTTCTCAGTCTGATGAGTCTTGATTTGTGTGGAAAGAAAACAAACTGATTATTACAATATCAGTGATAGCATTCAGGCTCTTAAGTCTACATTAATGAAAATCCATATTGAATTCCACTGTTGTTAAAAATGGAAGCTTCCTGCAGTTTCTGGTGTTAAAAGAGGGTTTCTGTTAAAATGGCTACACTGCTCCTGAAACAGTGAACATTTCCCGTGCTAATTAAATCTCCCAAACAAGGCCCTGCAGAAAAGTTCATTTTAAGTTTATCTGAAAAACTTTCAGGGTAAACAGTTGAGAGATCTGCGGCCCTCTGGTAGGTCACATACGCATGTGCATCAGTTAATTCAGCGTGATCCGCAAATGCAAATTCAGGGTGCGTCCTCTATGCCTTCTCGCAGGCACAAAACTGATAACAAGAGGCTGAGAGATTAAGTGAGATTTAGAGAGCCGTTTGTTAAGTGCACCGGGACATCTGAGGTGAATGCAAAGAGCTACAACATCAATCTAATTTGGGGATAATGACAGACGAGAGTTCAAATCAAAGAAAAGGAATGCAGCAAAGGGACCCTAATCAGTTATCAGAAAGCTCAACACTTCAAATGAGGGAGCTCAGCCGCAAGTAAAAGCAAAGCATTAAATATTCTTTCTCTATGCCACAAATGCCAAATAGCCACTTGCTTGGTCCCCAAAGTTGCTGCACACATTTTGGGAGTAATTGATAACACTAATGGGCAGTTAATGAGGAGTTAATCATGAATAAGATAACGGACCCCACGGCACCTCCAATCACGTTTCCTACGGAGGAGTGAATGGTCGTGGGATGGATGGAGGGGGAGTGTCTTTGATGTTCCTTGAGTGAGCTGCAGCTTATTCGAGTGACATCAAAGGCCTCTCTGAAATGAGGGACAGAGGCACTTGATTCACTCCCACCACGGTGCAATGCAGCAGCTGCCCTCGCTTGGCTTCTTTTTTTTTTTTCTTTTTCAGTGCAAAGTTTCACTCCCTTGAATTTGTATGCGTTCAAGTTTAGGGAAATTGGTGACAAGGTAGAAGGCCTGTTTTGCAACAAAGAGTCGGAGCTTAACGGATAAAGGCCACGCAAGTCTTTGGCATACCTGGGGTTGATAACACTGCAGCAAAGTGTGACTCTGTGTGTTTGTGAGAAAGGAAGAGTAAGAGGCTTTAAAAGCCCAGGAAAAGTTGCTGTCTTACTGTACAACAAGGACAGCGATATCATTTATCTCTCTGTTTGTTCCCGTCAGTGCACATCTCTCTGTCTGTAGACTTTAAATTACCTTAAAGTGTGAAACAAAAGTGTTTTGTTCCAAGGCTCGATGCTGGCCTCAAAAGTATGCTGACTTATGTGGGCCTGCAACGTGTCGAGCTGCGGGCCACTTCCGCCTCACTTTCCCATTAGATGATGATTCTTACAGGAATCAGATGATTAAAGCCACAAGACAGGTCATTTGTCAGCTGCGAGGAAGAATGGCCGCATGTGGCAGTGTGGTTATGTAACTGCAGTGTCGGGCTGCACCGATGAGTGCTCCGGCACACCACTTTGGTTAATTCATAAGAGAGGGAAGGGGGTGGGGGCCAAACATGCACAACCTATAAGGCTCCAAGGGTTTATTTATTTGTCATTATACAACACAGGGTTATGTAACAAAACCCAAGCCGTTGTCCCCTCATGCTACACATAAAAAAGAAAAAAAAACAAAAGAAGAGAAAAAACTATTAATTATGATGCAGAGGGTGGATTGAGAAGTCTCACAGCCTGAGGGAAGAGGCTGCTCTGGGGTCTGGTGGTATGGCAGCTGATACTTCTGTAACACTTACCAGACAGCAGCAGGTTGGCTAAAAGTCCATTAAAGTCCATTAGAGCTTAAAAGTGGCCATTTTGAGTGAAACTGAAGGAGCAAAACTTTTTACTTTGAAATTATTTTTTTCTTAGTGTCCACTGTCTGTCATTATCTGTCTCACTATTCTTATCATCAGTGATCACTGATGTGAAAATTGTGATATTAAGTTTATCATATAGTACTTTTAAATAACTATTATAATTTCATATTATTCATTCATTCATTCATCCATTCATCTTCTAAACCTGCTTGTTAATGCTATGCAGTCCCAGTTACTTTGGGCGAGAAGCGAGGTACACCCTGGACTGGTCGCCAGTCAGTCTCAGGGCTAACACAGAGGCAGACAACCACTCACACTCACATTCACACCCAAGGGCAATTCAGAGTCACCAGTTAAGCTAACCTGCATGTCTTTGGATTGCGGGAGGAAGCTGGAGTACCCAGAGAGAACTCACGCAGGCACAGGGAGAACATGCAAACTTCATCTCATATTATATTATTTCTATATATGAAACTGCAACAACCCTTGTTTTTATTCTGAAATGCTAACTTTTTATTCATGCTGTTACACATGGATGGTTCTTATTGCAAAACTTTGTTTTCTTGTTGACTTTTTTTCTGTCATGGAATCTGTAGAAAGCTCGGATTGACTCAGGAAGTGTTGTTGATGTCGAAACTTTGTTGTTAAATTCTTGCTGCTTTTTAATCCATATTATATAAGTTTACACATTCTATTAAATTTGAAGCTTTGATTAACTTAAACATTACAGTTAACACAATTTAAGAACAAAAAATCTATTTACTTGAGGTCAGGCCTGGCCAGATACAATTGGCAAACAGCTTTCACGCCTGTCCAGACCAGAGAAATCATTACTTGCCTCTCTCAATCGCTTCCTGCCTCAGGAAAAAAAGCACATCTGATTAGATGCAGGGGAGAGTTTTGTGCGCGTTGGTTTGTTTCAGAGGCGCTTCCATAAAATGTTTTTTTTGGTGTGAAACTTAATAATTCAGTATATAAAAAAACAGGGATCAGAGCTGGCCTTTAAAAACACGTCGTTTATATTCCTGCGGTTGATAGCATACCTGAAGCTTGTCAGAAACTGTCACAATAAACTTAAACTGAGACACTAAGCTCACACAAAGCTGCTAAGAGGTATTTGCCAATCCTCTCTGACTCACATCTGATGGGCATGTTGGCTCAGTGTTGTTGCTGTGAAGCCTTTAGTAAATGTTAGTTCTTATGTACCGCTAAACAGCGAGTAAAATTAAAAATAAACTGCACGGTGGGTGACAGTTTGCGCCAAAGAAAGTTAACAATTCTTTGATATTCTGGATTCTGGTTCGAACTGGTTTCCATGGATGTGGCGCAGGTTTTTAGGCTAAAAAATCTTACAACTTCCGACTGAGCAGCCTGTCACTACAAATCTGCTGTTCCCGTTCTCCCTGTATCTCTCTGTCTCTTCCCATCTGTCACTCTCTCTCTGCATTATTTTCTCTCATAGTTACACACACACACAAACACACAGCACCACATATCTTTGATACAATCTTAAAGACAATGAATTAGATCTTAAATGTGCTTTCCTTTTCCACTTTTCTTATTTGCTGTGGGGAAACATGAATAATAGTTATGCAATTATAATCTGCTAGGAGACCGGTCCCCTTTTTTTTTTCTTTTTAATGCAGTTCTTGGCTCCACCTTCGGCAATAAGCTCAGTCTTTCTCCTGACAGGCAGCAGAGTAATGTGATGTGATTATGTAAAGTCCACAGACCGCAACATTTGGGGAGCAAAACAGTGATGAGTGAAAAGAAATCAAAGGCGGACACAGAGCAAGGGATGGACCAATGTCGAGCTGAAACAGAAGTGTATCCACTTTGTTTTTTTTTGCATGATGACAACTTCCCCCCTTGACATTAATAGTCGCTGTGAACATCATTCTGCTCAGCCACTGAGGCCGACAGAAATGTTCATAGCGTACTGTCACAGGCTGTCAGGGATTGTGGTAAGACGCTTGCGACTACGGTTCAAGAAAACTGTAAACAGATGACTGCTCGCTTTTCATCCCTGCCATAATTCACTCCCGCCTGTCTTTTCCTCTTCTCCTCTAGCCCGTCTTTCCCAGTGTCTGGTTGTGTTTTCTGTGCCGCTGGTTCGTACTGACAAGTTGTGAATGTCAAGCAAATATGTACCTTTATAGGAGGTTCCAATGAACCTGAAGATGCTGTTAAAGTCTATTGATCTCCTATTTATAACACAATATGGCTGATGAATATGACCTGCTTCCTGTAGATGACAACAAGCAGCATTATTATCATATAAGGGTTCTCTCATAATGTGTCTAAGCTCTTGAAAAAAAAAAAAGTGCATATTTTTCCAGTTTTTGCATTTCAACTTTATGAAACGTAAACACACCAGGACTGAGCTAAAATTTGAAATAGGTGTGCAATTAATTATTTCATTTTTATATTACTCCATTATTGGTTTTATTCCATAAAGGTGTTAGTTATGGAACACGATTTAATTAACAGCACCTTTAAACTGTTCACATATAATAAAACACATATTAAACTATATGCAGCCACCGTATTTCCATATTGTGATTCCAATTATGAGGTGCACAGAAAATAGTGGGATTGTTGTCGCTGTTGTGAAGAAGGCCTCTCCACTTCAGAACTCATCTCATGTTGCAATGTCGCCATCTAGTGGGGGAATTTTGAACTTTTGGTGCCAAATTACTTTACTTTACATTACACAATACAAATGATAAGCGGGGGATACTTCCTAACATTCCCACTGCCTGCGAGTCTATTTAATCACAAAACCAGACGCGTGTTATCAAAAACGCCCTATTTTTCTCAGAAAAAGCCAGAAAACTTGACAGCGGCGGCCTGGTAACCATGCGTTAATAACGTTGCTATGGCCTCAGCCGTGCACGTAACGTCCGTGCGTAACGACGTAACGGCGCACGCTTTCCAGAGAGACGTCGGACGTCGCTTCCATTATTCCACAGCCAGACGTCCTCCTCCGGCAGACGGTGTGAGCGGCGGATATCCATCTTCACAGCTCAAATGAAACTCTGCACTACGCCGAAATGACCGACACGTTAACGGAGCACGGTGAGCGTTTAATAGTCCGCGTTTGCCCTAAAGATAGTCAGAAAGTGATGTTTTTTTTCTTCCAGGGGGTAAATTAAAAGCTAAGGTTAACGGAAACTGTGTTGTTTACAGTCCCTCCCGGCGGTGTATCCCCACAGTTTTGAACATGTGTGCCTCCATCGCAGGTTTCCTCCCCCTCTCCTCCCTCCGGCTCCTCGTCCCCCCCCTCCAGCTCGTGTCCGCAGCCCTGTGGGAGATCGTGAGGCAGGGAGCGGTGATGTACTTCGGGCTGCTGGAGGACTTCGTCGGCGCCGTGCTGCAGACGGTGCCCGAGCTGCTCACCCACACCGAGCGGGTCCAGCTGGTCGTGGGCCTGCGCGCAAAGGTAACGGTGGGTTGTCCTGCAAAACCGCTGCAAACTTGTCAGCTGCTGTCTGCAGCAAGCCCAGGAGGCATGATGGGGCTGTGAGCTTTGACTGCTTCTATGACCCCTCCACATGTTTACTACAATTATTCAACTCTTTCAGTCACTGTTTGCTGTATGAATTCACATTTTTGCGCGCAAAACATGTGGAAAATCCAGCAGGAATAAACGATTGATCCAATGTCATTTTCTTTTTCATTCCAGTTTTAAAAAAAGATTATTCGTACTGATGTGACAAAATGAGCTTCGTGAAGTTGTCGCTTTTGGCTCTCTGTGGAATTGTGACATCATTTGACATAATTTTTCAGAAAGTTTACAAATCAAACAGTCCATAGATGAAAGGAGAAATTATACAAGCTGACAATAATCATGAGTTGGAGTCCTGTGCAAAATAGTTCAAATGAGCTCCATCTCAACTCACAACAACACTAAAATCCTGCTTTTATATGAAGTCTGAATAATAACTATGCAATGATATAAAATAGTATGAGACAATATTTCCTCCAACACAGTAGAGTCTGTTATGCTACAGATGGATTGTTTTTAATTCAACTAACCCACAGAGTAAAATAGTTTAATGTGCTGTAATGAGCTACTTTTATTTCTTACTTTTTGCTGATAATACTTTTACTCATAATGAAGACTAGTGTAGTGTTGCTACTTTTAGATTCAGATTTAGACAACTTTGTTGATCTCCAGAAGGGCTTCATTCAAAGCTTATCCTGTCCATACACGCACCACTCCAAACTTGGAGGCAAGGCCAACATACAAGATCCAATACAAGGAAGAACAAGCAGCAGTAAATGAAATAAAAAAGGTTGTTCATATAAACAATACGTAATGAAGGAAATGGCGTATCAGTTATTTAAAGTGAAGGATGTGTTCAGAAGCCTGATAGCAGAAAAACGTTGAGGAGTGTAATGCTTTGTTTTCCTAAGAGGCACATCATAATACCGACCTGAGGGCATTACAGTGAATTCGCTGGCCCGAGCACGATCAGATCGACTGATAATTTCTGTTTATTTCAAAGGAAGCAAGAGTCTGAATAGTTTTCTGTGCACCAATCATCTTGGAGCAGACTTTCACAGTAACAGTTATAGTATTCTTGCCATCCACTGTCTACACAACTAGCAAATAAGTGAAAAAGTTAGAGGACCTACAATGAATGATAAAAAATAACATGAAATAGCATCAAGGACACAAAAAGACATAAGCTACTGCATTAAATGAATTGTTGTTGTCCATGCTTAACAACCAAGTTTTTGTTGGGGAAGTTATCATCCCATCATAACATATAACAAAGGCAGACTGAGCACCACCACAAACTGACTCTGAGCCCTGAAGAAGAGAAGTTGCTGATGATTTTTCTTTAACCGTTTGTCTGATAGTTTTGTCCGCCAGAGCCAAAAAAATTCTCAGCCCTCAAAGATGGAAGATTATTATTATCTCAGGGTCAACTCCAAAATAGCACCTCTGAGTTTAGCAGAAAATCTTTTACTGCAGCCTATAAATGCGATGATCATTTTCATATGCGAGCAGAAAGAATAAATCAAACTCTGTCAGTGACACTGCAAGTTTGAGTTCGTACAGCCTGAAGAAAAAAACAGCTGGAAGAGGGAAGATGAACAGTGTGTGCATTAGAATAAGCCAGCTAACACAGCCGGGTCTCTCACCCTCTGTGTATTCAGTTGTTTTAACGCCACGTTATTACACTTCCACACCTAAGCACAAAATCAAGACATTGAAGAAAACACTGCATTGAGTAGTTCCATCTCTTGATGTGCCAACAGGTGGTGCTAGAGCTGTGCCGCAATGATGATTTCGCCAGCCCACAGGCCATCCAGCCTCATCTGAGCAGAATGAACACCTATGTTACAAACCAGCACCAAGAGGTTGGGGCTCTTGTTAAACCGTCATCACTCTTAATTCCATCTGCATTTACTCATGTGCTTTTTTGTTGACTCCCCCTGTTTTCAAAGACGGGCTCCGTTTCTGACGTGAAAGCATCAGTTACAAAGTTCCTGAAGCTTGTTCACACTCTAGTGGGTGATCGATGCCAGAGAGATACCTTTTATCAGGCAAGTCAGTTGATACTATATCAAATATTATCATTATACACTTTTTCATACAGGTTGGTTAAATGACTACTTATTGATTGAGTGATGGACCTGATGCAACTCAGAAGATCTGGAGTTGGATCAGAGGCAATATTTTGTGAAATATAATAAATTAGTTTCTCTTTTTTTAGAAAATCTTCCCAACAGTGTTCGGCCCTAAATATGACTCAGCCCTGCAAGCTCTAATGGGAAAATTCCTCCTCAATCTGCAGAAGCTGCTGCCTGTTCCAAACCTTGAACAAGTAGGTACCATTCAGACTCTAATACGGGGAGAAATAAAGTAAAATATACATATATACAGACATTTAACATATTTAACACATGTTAACACAGAAACAATTAAATGTTCATGCTATTATACCATCCTATTCCCTCTCTACAGAGCATATTAACTGTGACTTTATATTCCACAAATATGCTCTGCTGGGAAGAAGATAATTACCTGATGCAGTATTTGGCTGGAGATTTGTAGAAAAAAATATTTATAGCTGCCTGTAAAAACTTGTGTGGAATCAGCTTTATATTAGATGTGAGATATCCAGTGGACATGATTTTTTTCCTGCCTTCGCTAACTTGTTAAGTAATCATATCTGCACTAATGCATGCATGAGTGGTTATTGGAAGAGGATGAATAATTTACAGTCTCCAGCTTCCACCAGTTTTCCCTTCTCTGTGAGATGTCCAGAGAGGTTCTGTGAAATGTATAAAAGCAGTAACTGCTGTAAGAGTAAAACCAGTATATTTGAGGGACGCTGTACCAATAATACAGGAATGAACAAGATGTATGAAAACGTAACTCCTGAAATGCGAGGGTGGAGTTTGAACAGAGCCATCTCTGACACTGATCTAAACTGCTCTGTTCCGTTTCAAGACCTCCCTGTGGCTCAGTCTCTCTCCTTCTGTCTTGAAAGAGTGTGTAGACTTCATGAATCAACTGGAGCCCCTGAATACTCTGATTCAGCATCACAAACATCACGGGCACAAAGTTCCACAAGGTAGTACTTACAGTCATTTTCATATTTTACAAATCCATGATTTTATTTTGTATTAATCTTATATTCTGCTTTTAACCACAGACAACAATTAGCATTTTTTTGTCTTTATTTTCCAACAGCTTTGTCTTCCTCAGGTGACAACTGCATTCTCTCATGCCTGTCTTATCACCTACCAAATGTGGAGAATGACAAAGGAGATGCATGCATCACATCCGCACAAGAGTGGCAAAGAAATAACTCATTAGGCAGTGAGCTAAAAGAAGATAAAGATGAAAATGTAAAAGAATGTTCAGGATCAATAAGGAACGTCGAAAGAAACGGAGGACGGCATGTTGACGACGAAGACCACGGAGCCTCCGTCGAAGTAATACTTCAACCTTTCGATGACAGCGAGTCTGATGATGATAATGACGATGCAGACAAAAAATGGCTTCACCGTTTGAAAACCGACCGCAGGGCATCCACGAAAACCTTCAAGTGTCTTGTTTGTGGCCAGGATTTTGGCTCCCCTGGCAAATTAAAAAGGCACAAGACTATCCATAGCGGTTGTTTCACCAACAGATTGAGTCAGGCAAACTCTGTGAGCCAGACTAGCTTTTTTGAGAAGATAAGTTTACATCCCAAACCAAAGACTTGTATTGAGAATAATGCTTCTAGAAAACAGACCGAGCTTTCATCAGTGACCACAACACAGAGCCTGCCAGAAGCGAGTAGGCTTCCAAACTTCGAGCAGTCTAATGACAACTATAGTCTTGTTTGTCATGTTTGTGGCAAGGTTTTCACGTACCCAAAGAACTTCGACAAGCACCAGAGGATGTGTGCGGTCAGCGGTAAGAGACAAGCGGAGACAGAGCCACGGTGTTCCACGAACTTGGCTCATCACTCCAAACCAAACCCAGTTGAAAAGTCCAAAGAGTCTCCTCTCAGTGAAACCAAAACGGAGCCTTCGCGTGTCGACCCCCAGGGGTCAACTTCGTCAGGCTCGCTACAAGAGAAAGCGTGTAAAAGAAGCAGTCGTGTCAAACAGTGCTCCGTGTGTGGGAAAATATTCACCTGTTCCACTGACTTGACAAGGCACATGAGGTGCCACACAGAACAGAGTCCTTACCTTTGTTCTTACTGCGGGAAAGACTTTGAAACATATGACGATTGCGAGACGCATCAGGAATGTAAGTGCAGAGTTTCAAACCAGCAACTCCTCAACTCCTCAAGCAACGCAAGTAAAAGGGACCAGGAGAATACTGTTGTTTCAAGTAGTGTAGCTCGGATCCCGGCAATCACAGACGCACCTTCCAACTTGGAGGCTATGCAAGTGTGTAAATCACCCCTGACGTGTCAGGAGTGCGGACAGGGTTTTACTTACTACAAGAGTTTCGAGAAGCACCAGAGCAAATGCGCCAATAAAGTCCATCGAAGGAAAAAGCGTACAAACACGAGTCATTTCGTTATCAACGCATGCAGTTTTCGATGGGCTGACAATACCAACGGGAGCCACACGGAGGCGAGCTCTGAAACGAAGGAAAGCGAAGCTGCAAAAACCCCAGTCTCCACCGACGGTACAGTTGGCTCTCAGGCTAAATCTCGCACCATCAAGTGCACCATGTGTGACAAAAACTTTTCAGAAATTGTCCTTATGAAAAGACATTACTCCAAGTCACACAAAGTCAGAGGCTCGTACCCCTGCCCGGTGTGCAAGAGAACCTTTGTGAGGTTGTGCGAATTGGTTCGGCACCAGCAAAACAAAAAGTTGTATCAGTGCGCTACCTGCAAGAAATGTTACACAAAGCCAGGGCTATTAAATGATCACGAAAATGTACACACGGCGAGCGTGACGCCGCGCATTTGCGAAACGTGCGGGAAAAGCTTCAAATCTCTTGCCTACCTGATTCTGCACCAGAGCAAGCACAGAGAGCGGCAACCTAGCGTTTGCTCTTACTGTGGGAAACAGTTCAGCACAAAAGACTGCCTAAGAGCGCATATGGTGAGGCACACGGGCGGTTACCCATGCCCGGTATGTGGGAAGAAGTTCTATCAGAAAACGTACCTTAAATGGCACCTGTATAAACACACAGGCCAAGAGCCGTACCTGTGCGACACGTGTGGGAAAGGCTGGCCGAGTGCAGCTCAGCTCAAGCTTCACATGGTTCAGCATACAGAGG
Organism: Terapon puta; assembly: GCA_028564955.1. NCBI lineage: Eukaryota > Metazoa > Chordata > Actinopteri > Centrarchiformes > Terapontidae > Terapon > Terapon puta. The sequence goes on from JAOXYL010000071.1 coordinate 10,751,747, forward strand.
AAAGGCCTTTCAAGTGTGAAGAGTGCGGCGCGTGTTACAAGCGGGGCTCCCATTTGATGGCCCACCGGCGCGCCAAACACATCAGGCTGCGGCCGTTCGCGTGCGAGGTCTGCGGCAAAGCCTTCAGACTGAACAACGAGCTGAAAAAACACATGATGGTTCACACGGGCGAGCGGCCGTTCACGTGTCCGAGGTGCGGCAAAACGTTCACGAGAAAGTCTCGCCTCAGGGAGCACAGAGAAAAGGCATGCGTGTAGCTCCGTGCCGTTGAAGCTGTTCACGATTCATGTGCTTACCAAATCCTACCGCCACGTAAAGTAGGTACACGCAAGCTTTGTCACCAACACGTCACAGTGCTGTATATGTATGACAACTTCTATGATTTAGCCACAGATGCCGGAAATACACTTCAACACTTTGTCTGATATTGGGAGTGATTTTCATTCGTAGAGAATAAAAACGGCCTTGCTGCGAAGAGTGTGTCAAATCAAAGCGTTTTCTAAAATGTTTTGATGTCTACAAGGTTTCTCCAAGGGCTACAAGGGAGCTCAGGGCTGTGTGATAGAAGCAGGAGGAGGCAGACTCAAAATTTGGATGATTTTTTGAGTGAATCCAATCCAGCAGAAAAAGCACAGACCGAGGAAGAACCACTGGTGTAACAGTCCCAGAGCTGTATAATTCTTTGACACATTTAAATAAACCTAGAGGACAAGCAATGAGCGCTTTTACTGATAAGAGAGTGTTCTACCTTTTCTATATGAGGGTAAAAGAAGAGAAAATTGCTGTTTGTTTTATATTAAGTCTGAGAAGCAGAAGTCTAATGAAGACGTCACCCTAGGCTCTGGGAAATGGGGACAGACATTTCTCACTTATTGCAGATGTTTGGAGGTCAAACTGTCAACAGATTACAAATAACCTTCAAGTTACTTGATAATGGAAACAGTCATTAGTTCCATCTCTACATGGGAGGAACAACACACCAGAGAAGGACATTTCTGCAGCATATAATTTGGTAGGCTGCATATGAACAAGCCCAAAGCAGATATATGGTTTAAATAAAAAATATTTTACTTAAGTAAACCACAATGCAACAAATATCCCATCGCAATCAAAAGCCCTACTCAAATAATGTCAGAAAAATGCACTTTGCTGCAGCGTCTGAGCACTCTGTGTGCAATATCATATTAATTTATTTTATATTGCATTATATATTCTGTATTATATTACTAATACATCCACATATCTGTTGGATATCAAGCAATTAACAAATGTATGTTTTCTATGATATAACAATTCAGGCATACAGCATAGTTCTGTCAAAGCACATCCAAGTGTCCACTGTTCCCTTTTTATTCCACTGAGAGCCCTTCTGTTGGGTCAACCTTGTGTCACAGCCGAGCAAAGGACAAAAGCATTTGTTTTAATTCATCCATTAGGATATTACGTTTTGGTTGTCATTCGGAAAGTATGTTGTAACGTAATGCGGACTGTCTACTGATGTATTTGTCTTAAATCAGTACCCAGTATTTCTGAAAATACATCAAGTATAATTTATTTCTTCTTTTCTCTAAAATGTTCCTCGTAGTCTGGTTGCCATCCACTGTACTGACATTTTAGTTCCACTAGAACTAGTAAGTAATTTAGGAAGTAATGAGCAGGTACATAACATGAAGTTACTCTTTTAAGTTAAATGCCAAAAATTGAAATATTATTTTTGTTTGGAATATATCACTTAAACACTTAATGATCTTTAAAAATAGTTAATGATAGGTTTTTATACTTATCAGCTATCAGCACAAGTGTATGTATGCACATTTAGCCCACTGTTGTAGAAGAGGGTTTTCTCCACCAGAGAGCAGTGGTGCTACTCAGACTTCCTGGGTTCCATCAGCTGGAGTCAAACTGTTATACAGGATCTATAATGATCTATGATTCATTCTTGTTTTCACACACCACATCCCACCATTAGGACATGCAGCAGAGGTCCATTAAAGCGTGCCCAGCTGTAAAAATGAAAATAGCTTTTGGATAATTGAATATTTTGAAAATGGTAATAAAAAAAGAAGTATGACCATAATCTTCTTTAGGTTTAAGAGGATAAAGATGCTACCAGTGCTAAATCATAGATCATTAGATCTGCTCCAGCCTCAAACATGAGACATGATTTTTTTTTTTTATCCCTTTCATTTTCTCCATACTGAGCCCCGTCTCTGCAGAGCACAGAGGAGCCCTGCGTCTGGGATTTTCCACTTTGTCTGTTTTTCCCACTTTGCCTGCTAATTAAGAAACAGCATTGCAGGCAAGGTGACAGAGGGTGACAGACAGCAGCTTTTTCTGAAGTGGAGAATTAACACCTCTGTAATAACCGCACAGAAGGGATGCAACGTTTGTGTTGGTCCTGTTTGATGAAAGGTGCAATAAGGGAAAAGGGAACACTGTATACTTTTCTATTTCCCCAGCACAGTGAGCACAGCACTGAGAGGGAGAGAGAGTGTGGACAGGATGTGCTATACAGGAGCAAATTCTGAGCTAATAAGGTTTGGTTATATGCTCGCAGGACTTGAGCATTACTTCTGAGTGGAAATTGATGAAGAGAAGAAACCCCACAAAATGAAAGCAATCTTCAGTAGGTTCTGCAACACTAACTGACAGGCAGACTGTGCCTCTCCTCTGGGATGTTCTGGCTGTCTCTGTCTGCGGAGACGCTCTGATTTTCCTCTGACTGAAATCTCCATCTGTCCTCCTTGCTCCTGATGAACGCCACAGTGTGGAGTGGACTACTAACTAAAGAGCTTAGGGCCCCTCTGGCCTCTCCTGGCACTGCCGGAGTTAAGACTAATATCTCCTGGTCACAGGCACAGGTAGCTCAGCATTATGTAACATGTCACGTCACATCGTTTTCTGAGGTACTAATGAGACTTGACTGCTGTCATAATTGATGAAGTTACGACAGAATACATCCCCATGGACCATGATACAACAACCGATACAGTATGAGGCCTCTGATATTGATACAGCGATGACCTTTAACTTTTTAGGAAGATTAATAAATGTCGTTAACCCGAAAAGGAAAAGAAACACAGTCTGTTTCGACACACCCTAGCAGCTAAGGTGCTGGCCATTAACCTCAGTGTGGATTTGGTTCTTCTGGGGACCTGAGATGCACATCTCTCACATCTCGCATCTCTCTGCTGCAACTGTCAAATGAAAACATTTAAAAACCTCAAATTAATGACCTGTGTTGACTGCCATGTAAAACAAAATACTGAAAACTGGAATATTGTAACGTTTATAACTGACTGTTAAAAATGAGAATAATTCTGATGACATTTATTAATTTATTCTAACGTGTTTCTGCTTTGTGTGCATCTTTTTTGATGCTGCATCTGGGAATATTCAATGTCATACTTAAAAAAAATAAATCTACACATA
>JAOXYL010000071.1:10755278-10772414 GCA_028564955.1 Terapon puta
TCCAATATCTTCCTGACTAATACAGTAAGATTTTAAAACAGATGCAGATTTTCTGTGAACATTTACAGATGTTTCCACCAAATGTTTCTTAAGAGATACATCCTGTTTAACTTCATTGCACCCTTGAAAACAGACAGGTAAGCTAGTAAATGCTGGTGTTTTCTTTCCTTATAATAAAAAAAAATGTACCTCCTGAAGAAGGGCAAAGATGAAATGTAATTTTATCACTGCAGCTGTTATGCGATGTGATTACAAAATCAGTTCGACATTGGATCTGTAAGATTTGCTGGAGAAAGGACGGGAGCAAAATGTCCCCTTGGTTCAATCACTTAATTTCGCAGACTAATTCTCTTCAGATCCCAGTCATTTAGCCTGTGGGCTATTAGTCTGTTTTGACACAGGCTTACATAACTGTCTGAAAAGTGCAGGCATAACTTACCATAATGTTCTGTGCAGAGCATGCACAGAACATTCTCAGTTTCATTTGAGGAGCTTCACTCCAAAATAAGGTTTAGACTGTAAAATAAAAAGTAATATCCGCTCCATATTGATTGATATCAAAACTAAAATGGAGATGCGGTTTTGCAACAAAACCATTTACGCTGGAATCTGTATATTCTAGTGGGTGATGTTTTCCCAATGTGAAAGTAACACTTTAAATATTATTAATGTGTGATTTATACTGTAAACATTCGAGAATAATTGCCTGAGGATTAACAAACACAGAGTGGCGCGGCTAATCATGTTTGATATAATAATACACTTTCTTTCACCTCCTTTTGGTAACAACCGGATTTGGAAGCGTATCATTAGAAATAGGATACAATTTTGAAGGACTGCTGAGTGGTGCAATGCAGCTTTGATTGAATTGAGTCCCGAGTTTGCAGCAGCGTTGAAGGGATTCTGACTCTCCAAAGTCTCTTACTCAGCACAAATGTCCTTAAGAGCTGGAGCACTATGGGAGCCGCTTTGGTGATGCCAGCAACAAATGCCATCCTGTAGACATTTATCATGTTCACTTAATGGATACCCATCGTTTGTCCTGACATTATCTTGCTGAGAGTATATATTTTCTTGTCACCGTAGATATCAAGGATATCACCCACCCATCCGTCAGGCAGCAGACTGGATGCGGTGTGCTGCCTCCTTTGTTTCGCTCGCTTGCACCCAAAAGAAGTCATCGCGTGTTGCTTTAAATTCAGCAACAATAAAAAAAAAAAAAGCGGCATTAGAGAGTAACAGTGATTCAGGCAGCGCTCTCTCCTCCACCGTAATTGGTCCTTGGCAGCGCTGCCTTTCAGATTGCAGTGGTATCTTTACCCCCTTCTCTGCCCAATGTGCTGCCACATTTACTATAAATATGACCCATAAGCACATCCTTGTGCAGCTTTCTTCAGCTTGGTAGGCTTTTGAAAAAAAAAGGCGTTATTTCTCAGCTGGCGCGTGGAAAGCACATCACAGCCAAGAGCCTTTCCCACACTTCCAAGTGTGGCAGAGAGAGAAGGAGAGGGAGATGAAAAGAAAGCAGGGAGAGAGAGAGAAAGAGAGAGAGTGACTCTGAGAAGGAGCAGCTTCCTGCCGGCTCTCACAGAAGACACCTGCCTGTCGTTTTCTTTTAACCATCTTGCTGCAGAGGTTGGCAGCTTTTCTGGCCCGGTGACACTGACGGCTGATTCAACTTTTATGCAGAGAGAGCATCCAGTAAGGGTCCTGGATATAGCACCACTATTTCTGCTCCGATTTCTCCCACTCATGTTTTATTCAGACCCGGGATGCTTCAGCACAAAAAGGGGCCTACGTGCAACTAAGTAGGGAAGATGGATGCTCGGGCACCTTTTGAGATGCGGGGCCGTTGGTCTATCACATGATGGTTGGAAATGTCAGCCATGGGATGTGTGTTTGTGAGATGGGTGTGGGCCTCTAGGAGAGAGGAAAGCAACAGAATACTGATATAAATCTCTTGCCACTAATTATCACCATTTTGTTAAACACTTTTGCCAGTAGCCTTGGGTGCAGTTACAAACAGTTAAAAACATTACAAATTCAGAAGCCTCTACTCTGGTGCCAGCCCAAGCTGATCTGAAATTCACTTTCCCTTTGAAAAAAAAAAGGGACTGACGGTGATTGAAAATTCTGCTTGTTCTTGACCTTGCCATCACATTTGGCTGCCTTTTGAATTCCGACAAAAAAGTGGGTAATCTGACTAGACCTTCCTCCACGAAAGACCGTCTATGCAAATCACCTCCACGGGATTCATGAAATATCTGCACACGTGTCCTGCTGAGAGAGGCCATTTAAATCTCTCACAGCATTTGAGGGCTCTTTTTTATTTTTTTTTTTTCCCCCTGGACATGCTGTGAATCTTCTGGTAAACGCTGCTGGCACACAGAGCTCTGCAGCAGAAATTTGTCCCGTCCCACCATGCACCTGGTGTGTATTGATTGTACTCTTTCGGACAGGGGTGCTTACTGTACACAGGAATTGCAACTAGAACAGAAGGGAGAGAAAGAGAAAGAGAAACAGAGAGAGAGAGAGAGAGATGCTGGGAGCAGTGGGTGGTGAATGAGTTGAGGGTTTTTTTTAGCTTAATGTGGTTGGAACGCGGAGCCAGATTTGAGCATTTTTATTGTGAGACAGTACATGTAGTGTATGTACATGACCAAATACTGTGCTCAAGCTTATATTTCTGTGAATATTTACACAAACACTCACAAAATTCTTGAGACATGTTTGAATTTTAGCCCAGCAAACAGTGTATAAGGATGCAGATGCACATTTGAAGTAACCCATATTATCTGTCCACCGACAACTGCAATGCAGCCAAGCCTGTGCTTAGGCTTCGCCCATTTACATTCAGGCCGGGTATAATGGCGGGAACTCCAGCCCTCAGTGTCCCCACACCTCCATCCTGCGCACAACATCCAGCTGCTCAGCACAATTAACATCTGCACAGTAGGTGTGCTGTGATTAATGGCCCATATGCCAGAGCAGACCTGAGGGGACCCCGAGCCTGTGAGGACAAGCTGACCTGTGTGTTGAGGCTGCAAGGTACTAAATGATACTAAATGAGTATCAGTTAATAGTGATTCTTAAACACGGTATTTTCAAAGAACAATTATATTATATTCAAAGGCAAACTTTGTCATGTATTGAAGTTGCTCTTGCTTAAATCACAATATAATGTGCATGAATGCACAGTACTGACAACACAAGTCTGCTGTTAATCACAACTGTAATTGCACCAGACAGACAGTCACTCACTCAGTTATATTCATGTATTAAACAGTGAAAGAATCTGACAAAAAACTGTATGGGCATCTATTATTCACAAAGTATTAACAACAAATCACCTAAAAGAGCAGAATGCAGAGACAGAGGGAGCGGAGACAACAGCGAAGCAAAGAGGTTAGGCTGAGATGTTTGAGAACACAGAGACGTCTGGTCTCGTTGGTAGGAGGATGTTAGTGACAAATCTAAAGAGCTCGCTCCTGTAATTGGGAGAGTTCCTTGTGTGCAGCACAAGCGCGCAGACAGAAAGCAGATGGGGCTGTTGTTGAGCTGCTGAATGATGGGCAAATAAAAACAAGCAGACAAGCTCTTCCAGCGAGACGGCTGCTGTGTCAGCAGGAAAGACGCACGCGACAGGCTAACAAGGGACAAACATGCACGCTGACATGCGGACGGACACGCGTGCACGTGTTGCTGGCGTTTGGCTAAAAATCCTTGGGTAAGATTCTCAGGTAAACAATAATGATTCCAGCTCCATAAACACTGTAATCTCTCAGCCACTGGTCCAGATGATGATGATGACAATGATGATGATGATGTGTGTGTGTGTGTGTGTGTGTATGTGTGTGTGTGTGTGTGTGAGAGAGTGAACTGACAATAAAGCTGCATAACAGGCCGTAATGACTGAAATCAAACTTGCGAAGTAGGTCAACCATCCATCTGCACCCACGTCCCATAATGTTTTATGACAGGTGACACGACCGCTGATAGCTGCGCGGTAACTGTTGTCATTATATTGTTATGCCTTTGTGGCCGTGCGCAGGGCCGTTTAACCGTGGGGCAAATTAGATTAGTGGAGACACTAAACAGGTCAAGGCAATAAAGCAATGTTTCGCACATGCTCTCTGATTCCATTAGAGGCCTGCAGAGGATCTGCCGTTTGTACGCCGCAGCCTCGCCTCAGCCTGTATGAGGCCGAAACCCACATACAGATGCCACCAATCTGTACACGCAAGTATCAGCTGTGTAAACACTGAGCATTGGAGTTGGCCGCAAAGCTTGGACTCACCTCCGAATGATCGAGCATCCAGAGTCGTCACACATAAAACAAAAAAGCCGATGCCAGACTGGCAGCGTCATGATCATGATGAGACAGCTTTAGATAGCAAAGTGTATTTCCTGCTCTGTGAAGTGGCAGCTCATTGATGAAAACGTGGACGCGGTGATGAAATTTCCACTGGCTCCAAAATAAATGTTTTTACTGACAAAGCATCTATCAATTCTCCTCCCCTTGTGTTCCTCCCCCTTTGCACACTAATTACCACAGATGTATTCATCTCTATGATCTATGATGCATATTAGGCTGTGTTTTAAGCCATTATAGGGACAAAAAAATAACAAAGAGGTACCAAAAGCCATTGTCTTGTCCAGAAATACACAGAGATAATTGCTTAGTTCTTGTCTCACATCCTCGGCAGCTCTGGTCATTTATCTTTATTAGGCACCTGGGCGCACAACCATGAGGCTTTTGGTTTCCTTGGCAATAAGCAAGCTAAATCCTGCTCCACTTCTTCAGGTGGAAGTGAGTCAACAGCGCTGTTGTACAAATCGCCCCCATACCAACCTCATGCTTTGTGCGAGCTTGTTGTAGAGTAGAATTTTTTTTTTTTTTTTTAAAAAGGAGCATACAGACAAATGACAGTGTCCTGCCACTAACAACAAGCTCGTCTCTCCAGGCCAAATGCTCATTGGCAAGAGCAGCTCAGAAGTACCGGGCCTTATCTGAAAGAAACAAGCTTTTGGTCTTTTTTTTTCCCCTCTTTTTATTCAGCAATCACTCATCCAGGAAAACACAACCGAGCACGCTGCACACCTGGGAGCTGTCGGTAGAGCAGCCCCCTTTGTTGCACCACTGAGCGGCTGCAGCAGGGAAAAGGTGCAGTCCCTTTACGAAAACACTGATGACCCCATGACTGCAACCTCTACAACCTGGACTGCTCCTGTCCTGACTTGAGATAACACAAACTCTGCTCTGTGACCTTCTACGGTAAAGCGAAAACAAATGTTAGCGCTGGAATGATTGGCGGATTCATCGATTTTGCTGGCAGCTTCTCGAGTGTGGTGAAGATTTGCTGCATTAGGGACTGTCGGTCAGACGAATCAATGCATTTAAAGACGTTGCTCTGGCCTCTGGGAATTGACACGGACTTGTTCATGACTCTCTGAGATTTCATAGAGCAAAGTACCAGACGATTTGAAATACGCATTTTAAAAAAAGATGAATGTATAATGAAAATAATGAGGAGTTGTAGCCCTGTATGCAAACGCACACTCACACACTGCTCTGTCATTCAAAGAACAATAGAAGATGTTGCAACGGTGCATCACTATTCTACACACCAACCACCTTTACATCAGGGCATTTGATTGAGAAAAAAAGCACCATATAGACATTATAAGACAAAGGCTAAAAATGGCCGTCTCCCAAAACCTACACCTCACCTTCTATCACATCATTTGTTGAACTGGCCAGCATCCAAACACCACAGCAGACTCTAGGCGTGGTGCTCATCTCACACATTTTGCTGAGTGTATGGATGGGTGTGACTCCAGCGAGCTGAGCCGGCGGAGCGACGGTGCATCTGTAAAGTTGTTGTCCCTCTTAGGACCCAATCTCTTTTTATTTCCTCCCATCCTTTGTTTCAGAACATTAACACCAAGGGGCAACAAACAGCGTAGGACTTGTGATGTCATTTTGGTCCTCACTCATGTGGGCAAATCAGCATCAGTGAATGAGGCCACTGGGAGAAAAAAGCAAACGTGTCACCGCTCCAAAACGTCAAACGTCCTTTTCATCAAATGACTGACATGACTACTAGATCTGTTCTCCTGTGGAAAAAAAAACAAACAAAAAACCCCCCAGACTGCTGTGTGCAGCGTGTGTCTTGATTACAGTGGAGTGCAAAAGATCTGAATCCTGTTGACTCAGTCAGCATAAAATGCCAAGTCACCATGGTAACAGGGGATGCAACACGCTTAGTAAAAGGGTGATGGAGACAGAGGATTATTCACCACGAGCATCATCGCGGGATCTATTACAACTGTTTTATGTGCGGTGATTAAAATACACACACGCACACACACAACGCTGAACAAACCGGATATCCCATCAGATTTCGTGCAAACCATCCACCAAAGCTCGGGCTACTACAGGTCACGTTGAAGCTTCTTCTTATTATGTAACTGCGTCGAATTACAGTGCTGATAATTACCAAGCTCTGGCGAAATAAAAAAAAAATCACACACGAAACGCAAGGTCTAAAAACGTTCTTAAATATCAGATCTCTCCCAGTGTTTTGGATTTTTTTTTTTGCGCCAGACACGCCAGTAACCAGCAGCGTTGGTCTCCAAAGTTGCATAACATTTGAGTCCCATTTCTCTCAGCCTTAACAAGCGCACTCGGAGCCACCCATTAATACATTTGGGAGGGATGAATCTCACGGGGAGGCTCTAACACCAGTTCACGGGGATGTTGTTGTAATTCTTCATCCGCGTAAAGCAGGCGCGTATCTTCGGCTATAATCCCCCCCACATCCAACCCACCCACATGAGCACATCTGGCTAAACATCTGACAGGAAAGATTTTGGGGAAAGGATGAATGGATGGATGGATGGATGGATGGGCGCCTACCTGTCCGCAGGTTGAAGGAGAGTCGGGCTTCAACAAGATAAGGGGTGTCGCTCTTGGAGCGGAGTCTCCTGATCGGTCTGCGGTCTGTGCTGCTGTCTGGAGTGGTCGCCATCAATTTGAGACCAGTGTCCGGGGACGACTGCCGGCCGACTGGGGGCAGACGCAGAGCCGCGGCCGCTCAGCAGCACCGAGGAGGTGGCTGGCTGCTGACGGGGAGGAGGGAGTTCAAACACACGCGCGCGCACACATATACGTACACGCACGCTATAAAGTGAGTGAGTGAGTGTGTGTGTGTGAGAGAGAGAGAGAGAGAGGGAGAGAGGCGTTGGTGTGAATCTGGCAGTGATACAGTGTGGAAGATATAAGGATGGCAAAATATGGCAAAAATATTACATCATCCATATCACAACAATAAAAGTCCCATTTTACATTTCCATCCGAATGATTATCTTATAATCTTTATACGCTGATTTATCTAAAACCTATAGCCAACGCCTGATTTGCATGTACACATTTTATTTATAATATGTCCTTGGTGCTTTATGTTTATAATCATATCTATATATAGCATACACCTTTTGGATTTTTTTCTTCTTTTTTGTCTATTATGTGGTGAAAAAATAGCCCCATTCCTCTCACACATTTATGATATAAATAAATGTAAATATAATAATACAATGTAATAATAGACCTGCTGTAAGTATTTACTGTATTTGGCTCGTCCATAATTGAGTTACCATGTTTGCTGTGCGGAATTTAGCTATAGTGTTTATTGGCATTGTCCTTTTAATTAATAATATGAGCGGGTATGATTATTTCTCATTTTATCATGAAAAATGGCTTTCAAATTACGACACTATATGCACAACACACAACACCCCCTGTACCACACTGTGCAGCTACATAACACTACACACTATATTTAAAAAGTTAAGCAGATAACTATAATGAAACATTTAGACACAGTTTAGACTTAATAAATGTCGTCTGGTGTTGATGGAGAGAATCACAGAAGATAGATATCAAATGACAGATTTTGAGAGGGATCAGCACAGTTTCATGCTCATCGCAGGTCAGATCTTGAACACTTTTTTGCAGCAGCAGAAGCACAAGCACAGTAAAAACACAAATAGACAGTAAGACGTCATTGATGCAGCGCGCTGTGTCGCTTTGAGGAAAAAATGAATGAATCATCCTGAATGAACGGCACTTACCCCAGTCTACCACCAGATGGCTCTCCCAAACTACACTTTTTTTCCTTCTCTTAACTTTTTTTTTGTGTGTGATTTTTTTTAGTCTCAGAGCGTCCTTTACGACAGTACGGCAGGTTTACGGCTCCTCTTGGTAGCTTCAGTGGTCGAAGTAAACAAGCAAGCTTTGCGCCCGTATCTTTGCTCAGAAAGTGGGAATATCGTCAAAAAAGTAAGTGCGAGGAACTTACAAGGGCAGGTTTATTTAAATACACGTGTGTCGGGCTTGTTTCCAGCTCGTATCGCCTGTAAACACACATGTTGGGAAAGGGCGCAGCTTTAGTTCCTGCTTATGTGACAGGGAGCACGACTACATGTTCATCCCCAGCTAACTGAGTTCACGACGGTAAACACAACTTTATGTTAATGTAGTTCGTCTGAGGGGTCTGTGAAGGACTCTGGGACACGTCCAGTCGTGCTTTTAACGTATGTAAGAAGCTGCTTGGTCATCTTGGGGAAAAACAAAATGCAAAGTCTCGAGATGTCCAACAAACAGGCTGAGCAGTGAATGCAACTTAGCTGGGAGTTGTGTGGAGTCTGCAGCCCTTTCTCTCAGCATTTGCTGTGATCTGTAATCTTTTATTCACTGGGCTGGGCAGCATGTAAAACCTGTTTGGACACATTTGGCTCCAGGTTTGTTCAGGCTTGCAGGGTGCGCCCAGTTGTCTCTTTGAATTTGCTAGTTTGTCTGAGTAGCAAACATTGGACTTTTACCCCCAATCTTTTGTACTTTTATGCACATTCCTCGTCTTATCTGTGCCAGTCTTGTTGCTGTTGAAGATTGCATGTGATTGCCACTGCTCTGAGTGCACAACCACGTCACATGCACTGCTGCAGCTGTATTTGTTTTGATAAGCTGAAGTGCTGTCATAGGAAGTGAGATGCACTTAAACGCACACAGTATTGATTTTTGTACCCATGCGTCAGAACGTATTACATATAGAAAGTTCCCCTTTCTTGCAGGTCGTTGCAGCTTTTAGTGAAATAGAATAAACCGGACAGCTAGTTTCCTTTTGTATGCGTTTTTACACTCAAATGGAGCATGACATATTTGGCTCCATGATTGGACTTGAGGTGAAATTCTGTGGGTTTGAACAACACTCTACCATACAATATGACTTCATAAAGAAGACAGACGTTTGACAGGAGAGGTTAATTTGCTATCTTCAATAAAGAACAGTCATAATGTAATGTAATATAAACAGGAAGTTTGCACTTATACACATCTCTTCAAAACAAAACAACTAGTTTCAAAATAAAGAGAGATGTCTGAAGTAGGACTTTATGAAAATTTATTTTCTTCTTGTTCCCTCTCTCTTTTTTTCGCCACGCATTCATCTGTTCCTCTGCAGCAGCGACAACGATGCTCCTCCAAAATCGGGCTGTGTTTGCGCTTGGTCTTCGCATGTGCTCCACCCATGTGAAGAAAGGACCTTTGGTGGACACAACAAGACCCAGCTCGGGTAAAGTGAAAGCTGTTAGGTCCATATGGTGTCCTTGTGCTTCTGTGTCAGGTCAATATTGGGCCTTCACTAAGCTTTAAAAATCGGTCAGTCAGATCATCACCTGACGGGCTCCACAGAGGAGAAAATAATTCAGAGAAAAATGTTTTAAACAAATGTTTTTAGTAACACTTAAGGTCGGCATCACTCATCACTCTAACTGATATCTGTTTGCCACTTATCTTTCATTGTTTGATGATAGAAATGTAATAGAATCCTTAAAATAAGTATCAGGACACCTTAAGAGCACTTGATTATATGTTGCTTTTTCCTTCAATTTTCCCAGACATGTCTGAATTCCGCCAGCTCTTCTCCAAAGCCAAGCACATAGCGATCATCACAGGGGCAGGTGTGAGTGCAGAGAGTGGAGTGCCGACCTTCAGGGGAGAAAATGAGAAGTGGAGGAAGTGGCAATCGCAGGTAATTTCTTAAAAAGCAGAACACAAGCACAGACACATACATGCTCCTACGTAGCTTTGTGATTTTTTTCTTCTTTCTTTCCTTTTTTTTTTAAACTAGGTCAAAGTCTTGTATTTGGTCTAAATTCCAGCTGTGGTTTAGGGTTGTTACTGTGGAGTGGGTGTATTTTATGTTTACATAATACATCTTCACAGCTCGGTGGATTTATCTCAGCAGCAACAGCCAGTAAAGAGAGAGATGGTGTTTGTTGCGTAATCTGGATTCTTGTCGTGGGCTGCAGCGAGATTTGCCTCCTGGAAAATAAAAAAATGTCTTTCATACATAAAAATATAATATATGTAATATAATATAGGCTGCTTTTCCTTACCTGTCTAATTCTACCCTTTGAATACTATGCATTTTATCATTGCTGCGTTTTGACCTGTAACATCCCCATGTCGGTGCAGGACCTGGCAACCCCAGAGGCCTTCTCTCGCACCCCGTCGCGGGTCTGGGAGTTCTACCAATACAGGAGGGAGCTTGCTCTGAGCAAGAAGCCCAACGCTGCTCATCTCGCTATCGCGGAGTGCGAGGCCCGGCTGAGGAAGCAGGGACGACACGTGGTTGTCATCACCCAGTGCATAGACGACCTCCACCGACAGGCCGGGTCCAAAAACGTGCTCAAGGTTCATGGTGAGAGACCGAGTTGGGCAAGACCTGCAAAGCGTCATGCGTTAGACTGAGAAAGTGACATGCCACAGGTCATTATAGACTTGGTAGTAATTAATATCAGTAGTTTTGGAACGATCAGATTGAGAAAAGCTTTCTGTTGCACTGAACACTAATTTTAAAGGAAAAATCTAACCTACAATAGAACTGACATGTATTTTTCTTTTTTGAAATTGAACAAATTGCCATCTAGCTAGAAACATTTTTAAGGAGGGTAAAATTCAGAGGATTTATTTGCCTGTGGAGATTGATCAAATATAACGAAGGAAATTTTAACTGAAATCCTGAAGCCGCCCCATAGTCAGTGCTTACTGGAAACTATGACAGCTGTAGCCTATTCCATGGTTTCATTGGGATATGGGAACATTTTGTGATTCATAGTTTTGGTTTTTCAAATAAACATCCACAGGCTTAGTCACTGTTTTAATGTCAAAAAAGTGTCTCGCGATGACACATTTTGAAGTGTTTAATTCTAATCTAATTTCAACCTTAAGGAGACAGTTTTGTCAGGCTTTCCTGTTTTCATGCACTTTTAGGGTGGACTGTGGTAAAAACAAAGCATGTGACTGGTGTCTTTGCAAGATATCTTGCTTTAATTAACAGCAGTGCAAATGACTCAGGACACAGAACTATCATCGTCAACAAATTCTGTGGAGAGGGAAATGTTTTCTGTGGCTCTGGCGTGCCTAAATGACAAACAGCTGTGTGCTCTGTGTGTAACTGCAGGCAGTCTGATGGAGACGCGCTGTGTGAGTTGTGGACACGTGACCGTGAACAAGCGAAGCCCCATATGTGCTGCCCTGAAGGACAAAGGGTAAAAGGCAGCACCTCTGGAGTATAGACGCACTGATAAACATGCAGGATTTGTCACCCGATCTCTTCAGTTTGCCCAATCAGTCCCCCAGTGTTATTTAACCCTCTGTGTTTGTCCTCTCAATGTACAGTGCACCTGGCCCAGATGTTCCTGATGCCCAGATTCCTGTGGATAAACTGCCAAGGTGAGATTATTATCACTTCATATTAATAACACTGAGGGTTATTAAACATGGAATTTTTCTTTTATGAAACAGGTGTACCAGCCTGAAAACACAGTTTGCCTGTGTTCGGTAGATTTTGCAAGGCAGCAGTGAATGTCTCTCTCTCTCTCTTCTGTTTGTATATGCATTTGTTAAAATGAACGGATGGGGTGGGAAAGAAAAATATGAATGAACCAGTATTGTATGTAGAGATCTCTTTGGCAGCAGTTGACGATTGCAGCAGGACATACTGAAGGAACAACATTTCTGAATATTCCCTAAATATTCCCTTGAAGCAAACAGAAGATCGAGAGTCGGTTCATTAAGCACTAACCTAATGTTCAGTAAACTGTGCAAAGTCCTGTGTACCACGAGTTGAACAAGAGAGTTTAAGTGCCATGATGCTGGTGTGCTTGTGAGACATTAGTTTTAACCATCTTCTCCACCCTCCACCTGCTCCGCTTCTGTTGGACCTGCTGCTCCTTCCTGCTCAGCACTCTTTCTGTCCCAGCTCTCCTTCACCACCTGTTGCACCGGCTCGTCCATATATTTTTTTATATCGTTTGAAGTTCTGTTAATGTTCTGATTATTATATTAATAATATAAATGCATACAGTCATAAATTATTTTTCTTAGGTGGAGCTACGATGGTATAAGACGGGCGCAAGTTACACTCAGTTCCCATGTTACTGGTAATTTTGTCGGGGCTGCCACTTGGGGGCAGTGTCGCTCTGTGAAAATTCTGAATTCTCTCCTCTCAAACTGAAGAAACAATAACATGGTCAAATAGTTACACACTGACCAAGAGTTTTGATTCTTCTAAGGATTGTGGGTTATAGAATTGAACCAGAAAGAACAATAGGGAAGTGATTGTGCTTTAATTAGTCTCTGAGGTTGCCTTAAGCCTGACCTATAAAGTCTACATCACCACTGACTTAACAAAGGACAGGAAACTGCAGCTTCTTCACTCTTTGTGAGTTTTACTTGCATGTTGCGCCCCTGGTCACACAGTCTGTGGAGGTACATGTAAATTTACGCTGAGGCCAGTTATTCTGTGATGAATGAAAACAACACAGTTGATCATCTGTGGACTGTTTGGTGCTGCTGTATCAAGGTGTGGCGAAAGCGACTGCCGCGGTCTGCTGAGGCCCAACGTGGTGTTTTTTGGAGAAACTCTGGATTCTCACATCCTGACCAAGGTGGAAAAAGAGATGGAAACCTGTGACCTCTGTCTGGTGGTATGTTATCTTCCTACTTTCTTACAAAGACATTCTCCACTTGCATAATGATACTGTTACATAAAACAATGTCTCGATTCTTTCAAGGACTCGACCTGAAATGCAGCTTTAAAGTTGACACTGGTGTCATTGCTCCCTGTTGTTAACCTATAGGTGGGCACATCCTCGATCGTTTATCCAGCAGCCATGTTTGGCCCCCAGATCGCGTCCAGAGGCGTCCCAGTGGCAGAATTCAACCTAAAGACAACACCAAAGACGGAATACTTCACGTAAGTCAGTCAAGAAACTGAATGCATGTTGAAAAGCTATAAATACAACTAATCCACCAATCTGGTTCTATAAATGAATGGTGTCAGCATGGAAAAATATGAATAAAAAGTGTAACCAGACCAGTGGATAAGATGCACGTCTATGTTGAACTTTAGTGCCACCCACTGGCAGCTTAGGCAGCATCCTTATCCTCAGAGTATTGAATCAGCGAAATCAGTCGACCCCCTCCGGGCGCACTCAGCTCAGTGAGTGACCTTCCACCTGCTAACCTAAAATTCTGACCTTCGTTGCCGTCTTGTGTCTCTGTGTGTTTGTGACGTGGCGCAGGCACCATTTCCAGGGCCCATGTGGAACCACGCTGCCTGCAGCATTGGCGCGACATGAGTCAGAGGTTATTTAAGAGCCACAGGACGGACTTTACAGACAACAACCAGTGGCTTCTTCTACAGACTAATGCAATCCGAGGCTGGAAGGGGGTGAGGGTTCATAGCATATTCCAAATGTTTTCCTTAAAATCGCTTTAGATTTTTATAACTTCAATATTGATCTCTTAATACTTGAATATGTAGCTGTCTAAACTGGAAACGAGATATTGAATGTTTTATTTACTGCTTAGTGTTATGCAGGAACTATGCAGTCAGTATAAGAAAGGGAATGCACTATGCATGTAGGAAAACATGTCCTCAGATCATCAGAGGGCTGTGCTTGTATCAGATGCTGGTGAGGGACTGTCACGTTGCGGACAGGCTGTGCTCTAAAATGATGCTGTAGATGCGAACACGTAACTTCTGGTGCCGTGGAGAATATTCCTCTTTTCCCTCTCCACGGAACGAACAGATGTACAGAGTGTAACATTATCTTGTGCCTTTCAGAACTGTTTACACAACCTTGACCAAATGCTCGCTTTAAACCTCAAGTGCAAATTAGCCAATGTTACAGAGATTTTGGCAAAGTGTGGAGAGCTTGCTTTCGACCAAGGACACAGGGAGTAGAGAGAAGGGAAGTGTCCATTCAATCCTTTCAGTCCTAGCCTGAGTCAGCATTATTTCCGTCTCAAGCTGTTTGACTGTGTTTATTGTCAATATAGTTACATGTCATGGATTATTCATGGTACATTTTTACACGTCTAGCGTCTGTTTTCAAAGAATATATGCGTTCTATAACTATAAATGGAAATTAAAGTAATCTTTTTTTTTAACAACTTTCTGGCTCATTAATGTAACGCACAATTTCTTATGATGTGTTCTAATGCCAATGCAATTATTATACATACGTGATTAAAACACTACATGAATGCACATTTGTTGTTTTTGTGTGTTATTGTCTGCACTGGATCACTGAGGCGGGGAGTGCGGAACTGTGTATGTGCCCAAAATGAACAGTAGATGTCAGCATGTAGCTGTCTGCCCCAGCCGTGCTTATCAGGTAGTGACACATAACTGAAAGGGACACAGAAAACCACCTTGTATCCACATTCTTCTCTTAGTATGCATGAGCGAGAGAAAACGCGGGCTTGCGTACCCCGAGGCCATCAGTGAAGTCTGAATTGTAACGACTGAGCCAAGCTGAGGAAACGGCGTCAGCGTCGACCACAATGGCGCCGAAAATGGAAGCAGTTTTAAGTAGGAAGCAGTCTGTGACAGAGTGGCATCTGCTGTCCCTGCTGAGGTTTTCCAGGGATCTTGCTGAATTTTATATGTTTATAGTAGAATTATTACGGGTGTTTTATTGCTGTGTAGATCTGTTCATTCACAAAGAAAAAGGCAGCAGTTACAGGAGAGTTGCATAAATATTTATATATATTTCTTAATCATCATCTTCTTAATCATCTTGCGACTCCTCTGCTTTATGTGGTGGTACCAGCCCCCAGGTTTGAAAACGCTGACCTCGTGCATGCGAGAGGCATTTAAAAAAAAAAACCCAGAAAAATCCAGCTCCTAAAAGTGTTCATCTTCTTTGACTTAGTGGACTAACATGGTTAAGCCTTTCAGTGGAAATGAGAGAGACGGAGGGCTAGGAGTTAGTCCGATTAGCTGTGGAAGGTTCTGTTCATTAGACAGTGTTACGATAATGTAATGATAGCCATAAAGAAATTATCTCAAGAGAGCTAGGGAGTGTACGCGAGGGTGTGTGTAAGAGGCAGGATATATTATCCATCTAAGGGAGTCCCTTTGGGTTCTGAGTCCATTTCATGCCCACTCTGGTTTAAGCACTTGAAATATTTAGTTCACACAGTATTGCACCGCCACAAACACACCACATTTGTTCCACACTGGTGGGACAGCACATGTGCTCGCTCTATTATTCCGTCTCCGCCGTGGCGCCTCACCACTTGCTTTCTTCGCTCGACAATTAGCATCCAAATCAAATCCCCCTGTTTGCTGTAAAGAATCTCCACTTGTTAATATATATCATCATCATCATCATTGCTGTGATTAGATTTCCTCATTTCCTCCTCTATTACTGCTGCTTCCCTTCAAGGAGACATAAGGCCGTGTCCCATTTGTCATCAGGAGGGAAAAAGTATATGGAGAGGCACTTCAGAGAAATCTCGGCCCGGCTGATGCAGTCATTTCTGGAGCTGATGCGAACGAGGCTGCCAGAGAGCTGACAAGTCCTGCAGCTCATTCGTGGATGCAGCGGGAAGGGAGGAAATAGTAGAAGTGGAAAGGTTCTCGTCTGACCCAAAAGCCTTTGGGTTAATAGACTCATCATCATTGGTGGCAGCTCTACAAATATCCCTCTGTCTCCTTGAATGAGGAGGTAGATTAACCAGGAGATGGCATCTGTGTGCGGTTTTAATGTGAGTGTGTCTGTGTGTGTGATTGACTCCGTGACTTATTTTGTTGGAGTCTCTGTGTTTGGGGGCGCGGGGGAAGCTGAGAGTGGTATCTGATGGCCCGCTGGATGAGTGTGCATTTGTGTGTATGTGTGTGTTCATGTACTTGCACCAGGGAAAAAAATGTGTCTCAGTGCACGTGTGCGTGTGTGTGTGTTTGTTGCTCACTGGTGTGATTTTTCTTTCTGTATGCAGACTGGCAGAAGTGTCAGACTAAACCAGGTCAGGCTGGGTGAGGAGCCATGAACATTACACAGATAAACATACTGTAGCTTTACAGTTACACAGAGCTTGTCAACGTGCGTTAGACGTGGCGCGGCTCGTTCCGCCGTTTCAAGAGGACATTTTCTGTGTTTTGAAACAGGAGTACTACGTGAATAAATTAGAAAAATAATGGAAAATGTCTTTTAAAAAGTTCATTTTGAAGGATGGATAACACATTCTGTATTAAGCTCCAGGGATCAGTGGCAGTACAGCCAGATTTTAAAAAATTCCTTTCTGTCATCATATTCCTTTTTAGTCTTATGTTTTCCTTAAACTCCTTAAACAGGATGTGAATGTGAGTTGATTCAAATAACACCTAAGTTGCCATATTAATCATGAAGAATGAAGTATTATGGCACATATGGTGTTCCACAGGTGTCCATCCTAAGACCATTTCTTTTCCCAACATAGGTAGAATACTAGACATAGTAAAAAAAATCAGTACCATATATGATTATTCTCGATCTAAATTCGTTCAGTGTTTAAGGGGAGGATTTCACAATTTTTTAAAAGCAAAACCTGAAATCAATGACAGTTTCCCATTCTTGTTTCATCTCCAGTGTGGGATTAAATTAGCGTCCTTTGTTTTGGTTATTCTTTTTCTTCTTCATTTTTTATATGTGTATTTGAACAAGTTGTCTATGCAGGAATAAAACCAAATGAAATCACAGGAGCCCAAGAAAGATTTTAAAATAAACTTACAGTATTTA
>JAOXYL010000071.1:10796872-10806887 GCA_028564955.1 Terapon puta
TGTTTTGTCAACTGAAAGAACTGACAAAACAAAGATTCATCTAGCCATGAGGAGATGGTGAAATTTCAATTGTAATCTCAACTTGTGAGGAGACAGTGGAAGAAATAGATGCAAACAGTTGTATTCGCAAGGGAAGTGTAATTCTGCAAAAAAAGTTAACTTTAAGAAACCTGTTCCAACTGCTTTGTAGATGTGATAATTTGTACATCTGCAGCTTTATATAATAGAAAATCCTATGCCAAGAAAAAACCCAAAACAAATACAACTGGTTCTGGTGCTAATAAAAAACTGCATTATTTTTAAATGAAGCACAGGGACTGTTCCCTGCCCACGCTGTGACAGCTGCCTGCTGGAAACTAAAGTCCGGGTGTACACACAGCTCAAATAATCCTGTTTGGGTTTGTCTCACGAGCAGGTGCAAGGATCACTGTCAAGTCCTGCAGTTTCCCTCAGACACCCGTGTGCTAGAAACTGCAGACTGAAGCAAAACCCCAACCAAACAAGCCAGCTTGGGCTCTTGGTTGAGGAGAAAGGGAGAAAAAAAATTCTCTGTTGAAAAAAAATAACAGATTTTTTTTTTTGCAATTTGCACTACCATCACTTCCTCCAAGATAACCCCAATCACTTCATCACATTGTCATCACCAGGGATATTTTTCAGGCTTGACACAGGTACCAACCAAAGCTACAGTAGACATCATACGACCGTCAACAACCTTTTACCTTCAAGATATAGTGTGGATTTCATTTTTTATTTGGAAATATCCAGCATTTGTCATATTAATGCTAAATGTTACAGTTAGTGTATTTCAGGCATCGCTTATGGATATGCTGTAATTACAGTGGTCCTAGTAAGTGTTCCTGAGGCATTTTTTAAATATTATCAGAGAGAAAAACTGGCAAAGAATGAAATCACATTTTATTAATCTCACATCTTAAGTCACACATCACGCTTGAATGGATAAAACTATTCAGCGCTTTCATAGTAATGGGAATGTGATGGCATATATTATTTGCTTATTAATATAGTTCTCCGTCCATCAGCATCAGTTTAATCAGATGTTGGAAATAGAAGCACCATCTTCGTAAATAAAACAGCCTTGGAACCTGGAACCTTGGAAGTTTGTCATGTCTGTGATATCTGTTAAATATATCGACATTAATAGGTTTACTTCACAGATCTCCAGCGCCGGCTCGCTCCAACCCACCATACTGTGGTGGGTGGAGGGTGTGTTGATACATTATTCATTGGTTGTTGCACAAAAATTATTGTATGTGAATTCAAATCAATACGAGCGGTGGCGACAGAAAGGAGAATATCCAGTCAGTGGAGCGGAGGGGGAAATGTTGAGAGAAATTGCGCAGCACTTTTTAAAGATTTTGCCCAATGGAGAGCCCTTGTAATGAATCACTGTCTGCCTATATTGACGAAATGTTGACATGAAATAACTCAATGGGCCAAGGTAGACTTGAAATATAATGCTTTTTTTCAAAGGCATGTAATGTCCCTATAAAATATGCATAAAATATTGGGATTGCTGGTAATTAGAATGAGGTAAAATAGCTGAAAATGACTTTAAATCTGCACATTTACACTGTTGGAGATGGAGATTCAGAGATAGACAGCAGCAAACACACCTTTCTGTCTTGTGTCCTTTCAACCTGCCAAAGCTACAGGAGTGGAAACCCTAATCTTTAGCCCCATCAATAATGTGTACACAGCGCTGATCTTTGTCTTTGTGTGAAAGACAAAGCACGACCTGCGTCGCTCTCTCCTTTGGGGACTTGTAGGAAATGAACTGCCGCTACTCTCAGCTGGCTCGTCTTTTCCTTCATAATCATTTACTGAATGCTCCCTGCCCCTTTTTGTCTGCCCCTCTTTATCTGTGTGCTCTGAAGTGTTTGCTAATTTGCATCTCTGCGCCCATATGGGTGTACTGTAACCTGGTAATACAACCCTGCCGTGCTGTCGGTGCTGCTGCTCTGTCACCATAACCTCACTGCAAACATTTGCCAACGCAGTCGTCTTAAAAATACCATCCCTTGTGCTTCCTGTCTGATAGAAACTGTGACTAGGTGTCAAACTCCACCTGTCCCGAATACGCTGCACCCATCTTTCTCCTGTGCCGATGACCACCCAGATTGCCCACAATGCTTCAGTCACATGACGGTGGTAATCCAGCTTGTGACTGAATCAGCTCCTAAACCCTCACAGCGCAGATTAGCACAGGAAAAGTACAGAGTAGGAGACTCTGTAAGTACCAGGGCTTTCCCTGCTTCCTGTAGCCTCAACCCTCACTGGAGTGCCATCTGTTACTGCGCTACTATGACCTAAGTTACCCTAAAAAGACGTCACTGGCTATGTTACTATGAAGACATTAAATGGACATTTGAAAGGTCTGGAGGAGAATCACAACGAACTTCACCGGCGGCTTTATATATACATAAACAGACAAAGGATACCAAATTTAAATGTTTAAGTAATGTGTAAGTGAACAGCGAAAAGGAGTCCAACTTCCTGAGTACGACAGACAAGAGTGACTCAAAAACAGTGGAGCTCAAAAAGACAACCATATGCTTGATTTAAAGAAAACAAGAAAACAATAACAACTTTTGTATTAAGATTTTCATTGTCAATTTTAGTACTGAGCTTGTTCGACTAACTGCAGGTTTTAGATTTAGATAAGATAAACTAAAATAACACTTTGTGGCCCGGAAAGAAATGAGATACAGATCCAAAAAATATACTTCATGCAAATTACAATGCACTTCTTCAGAAAGGTGGACACTTCAATCAGTTTGCATAAATGTGCAATTTCTATACATTAAAGTTAGTAAAGATTAAGTTTATAAGTTAATAAATGTGACGGAAAATGCACTTCTGAGAGCGAAACAACAGAGAGCTGCTCATCGGTCTATGGCATAACTTCCCTTTGCGTCGCCTCATTTCACTGCCGCTGAGTGCCTCTTCCTTTTGTGCCTTTGTGTCTCAGAATATATTTTAAATGAACAGCAAATGTGCCTCCATGCTGCTGAGCACTCAGAAAGCATGACCGCTGCCTGTAAAACTACACGAGGCAGACAGTTGCCGCTAACAAGCCTCGGCCATCTCTCCTTTCTGAAAATTCACACAGCTTGCGTGTTAAAAATAGAGCATCCGTCCTGTCTTGTGCCCACCAATGTGCATAATTATGAGTCTTTGTGCTCTTCACATGCATGGCCAGCGATCCCATTACCTCCATGGAAACAATAAAGGGTTATGAGAAGGCGTCCACGGTAACCCGGTCTCCCTGGTAAAATAAATGTCTGTTGCTCATATCCTCTAATAATGGGATATATTTGCAAGTGGCCTTTTCATGCCACCGCTTATTGTCCCTAAAGAGTGAGAGAATGACTCACCTTATTCCCTAAAGTGAGACTGATCCGTTGATCCAGCGCTGCACTGTGGCAACTATTTCGGTGCAAGTTCAAAGCCTCAAGAGTTGCCACAACACCCTCATGTATGTTGTATACTGTTTTTTTCTGTCATTTTATTGACTATCTCTGTCTCTCTTGTTTTGTGCTGTTGCTGAGACTATCAGTACTCCCATGTCCAAGTGATGAATATGAAGCTACAACAGACCCCAAGCTTAGCTTAGCATAAATACTGGAGATGGGGAGGGGGAGAAAAAGTCAGAAATTTGCAACTATATAATTCTATAATATTTAATAGCCAGGAGTAATGACTTAAGTCTACAGGTGCGACTGCAGGTACCCTGAAGAAAAAGTCAAGAAATAGTCCAATGAAATTCCTTCTGTAAAGCCCTGAAATGTTTACTCATTTTTGTTTGTTTGTTTGTTTGTGAAATGTTATTTAATGAACTTAAGAGTTGTTAAGCTAGCTGTTCCCCCTTGTGTCCTGTCTTGGTGTTATGCTAAGCTAACTAGCTCCCTGTTGTAGCCTCGGCATACAGGCCTGAGAGTGGTATTGATCTTCTCGTCTACTTTTTGGAAAGACAGTTAATCAGTGCATTTCTTAAAGTGTTTAACTATCAATTCAATACTTTTTTGCTGTTTTGGTGCTTCGCTGATGATCTTTTGAAAAAACGTTAAGAGGCATACTTTGCCAACAGCGTTGTTACCTTGGGCTGAATTAGGGCTTTCGTGATCGTAAAGTTAAAGTGTGCATTGTGAAGTGTTTAAGAGAGCAGTCCTTACTTTGATGCTATACATCACCAGTTTAATTTGCCCTGAATGTCGAGGGATGGCACATTTTGACAAATTGCAAACATTATGGTGTTATGATGAGGATATTACTTCTAATTTTGAAAGGCCATAACTCCTGCATCATGAACTCAATCGACCTTGGACGTTGCAGCAGCGGATGGCTTGGAGCAGTGCTTACAAATTACACTGATGGATATGGATCAACTATAATTAAATGTCAGAATTTTTAACTCAAACACCACAGATGTAACTTTGATGAAAATGAAGGAATGTGGCATTTTAGTACTTCATATAATGTTTTTTAATCCTAACGCTGACCATTATGGTTCAGATGATACTGTTAGAGGACAACATTAAATTACTGTTGCACTCTCTTTTTTATTGGCAGGAGAACCACTGTCGCAGGATTAAGATCCTGGGGGATTGTTACTACTGCGTGTCCGGATTGACCCAACCCAAGACCGACCATGCCCACTGTTGTGTAGAGATGGGTCTGGACATGATTGACACCATAACGTGAGTGTTAATTGTCGCTGTTTTCTGTCCATTAATTCAACAGAATATGCTTTGGTGCTGAAATCTTGCCTTTAATCTTTATTTTATCCTCAACACACTGTTTAACAGAGGACATGTTGAGTTTTCCTTGAGTAGGGCAAGCTGCAGCCTGAGTAGCCATGTGTGCTGTGAGGGACTTCTAACACTGAACATTTGATCGAGCAGAGCTACAGTTGGCTGAGAGAAAAAGCCTTTAATGGACGAAGAAAATAAGCGATTTTACTGAGCTTGTTTGCCTTCCTTTTCCCCTGCGCGGTTTGGAAGTGGGAAAGAGAGGACGGAAAGAAAGTGAGAGATTGAGATGCAGCAGAAGATTAAATCAGATACTTTCATGACTTGACTGGAAGCCTCTTAATTAAGATTAGAGTTTTCTCTTCAATGCTTATTAAATAGAAATGCTCGACTCAGCAATCTTTTTGGTTCTTTAGTCTATTTTGGTATGTTAGAGTGAAAAGGGGCATTTTTGAACAGTGTTTTGGTCCCTGTTCACATTATTCTGAATTTGGGATATGCCTGCTGCTTGGAGCTGACCTCAATCCTCAGTATAAAGCTTGCTGTTAATAGTAAATATTCTGATGTTGTTGATTTGTGCATGAATGTTTATTGATATGACTGGACTTGCCTGGATCACCTGTAAAACATGTAAGGGTGGATCATCATCTGCTTGAGAACCTCTCAGTAATATGCATCACATTGTGTTTGATTTTTATTTTTGTGAATCATCTGTGCTGCCTTCTTATGCTCTTCTTCAATATGGATATACTAGATATGTCAATATAGATTTAACCTTACAATCTCACTCCAATACTACGTGTGTTTTGCCCCTGCAGGTCTGTAGCGGAGGCCACAGAAGTCAACCTAAACATGCGAGTGGGTCTGCATACAGGTCGTGTGTTATGTGGAGTGCTGGGTCTCAGGAAATGGCAATATGATGTGTGGTCTAATGATGTGACCCTAGCCAATGTGATGGAGGCTGGAGGACTACCTGGGTCAGTACTGGACATTTTACATGAGTATTGGCCTCAGAGAGCTCTCTTTGTCTGCTTTACTGTTTTGCTCTGAAAAACTGAAAAATCTTGACTGACTGAAATCTTAATGTGCAATGAAGTGTTAATGTTTTTACTTCCAGTGCTTTTAAAATACTGTTAATTGTTTGAAGAGAAATCAGGAAAAAAAACCCACAAACTGCAGCAGAGCAAAAATTAAAATGGCATTAATAGGTTTGAGCATAAACAAAATTACCTTCTTACTGCATTTTAAAGCTAGCCCTGTCATCTTTTCTTTTCCACAAAATGCTTGCAGAAGCAGGTCTTCAGACTTTATTTTGACAGTCTCCTGTAACACTCTCCTGCAGATGACCTGCTCAGAACTGTGTGTGCCGACTGCACCTGCTGCAGCTGCAGTGGCTTCGAGATCGGATGTGTTGTGTATTATCCTGTCCTGGCTCTCCTTGTGTTCAACAGGAAAGTCCACATCACGAGATCTACGCTGGAGTGCCTAAATGGAGATTATGAGGTGGAGCCTGGAAATGGACATGAAAGGAACGCCTTCCTCCAAAAACATGAAATTGAAACCTTCTTTATAGTGCCATCTCACCGTCGGAAGGTATCGTATTGTGATTCCGTGCAGGGGAATGTGTATTCAGTGTATTTTATAATCAGCTTTTAGCAGAGGAAAATGATTAAGATGACAGCATGAGTTGTATCTCCAGATTACAGTTGGCCTTAATTGACCCTAGACAGCTTCTGCAGGCCGTATGCTAATCCATATTAACCTAAAATACTCTACGTGGTACGTCAGAGTAGGCCAGTTTGAAAAAGCAGGCTTATCTTGACCAGTCTTTACTCTTGTGCCAAGATCCACAGTAAAACCATCCTTAAAAATAGAAAATGTAGTGTTGACTGAAGCATCCAGCATCATATGATGGAGGTCTCACACATTTGCCGTTGAGCTGATCTCACTTCCTGCCTTTAATGGATTGGACTGGGGCTATAAAGAACAGGGAAATAGCCAGTGGCAACTACCATCTCGAATCTGCACAGTCCGAAAAACTAACAGAGAGATGCGTGTGTCAGCGCACGCCCGTTAGCACGCACATCTCCAACAGATGTGCCACAAGCAGCTGGAGAGGGAATTTCAGTCTTGTTTCTGTGTTGCTACACCAGGCCTCCTCTCTTCTCTTTGCTCCTCTCTTGCTCTCCTGTCTCCTCTCCCCCCCTCTGCATTTCTACATTCATACATTTCACTATGATTATATGTGAAAAATAAACTTGAACTCTTTATATCTACCTCTCTTCTCCTACCTCCTATCTCTCCCGTTCTCTCCCACCTCTCTCTTCCTCATTATTTCTCGTAGCAGGTTGCAAGATAAGGCTTGCACATAGGTTACACCAGTCCTTATATGAACCTGTAACATCGCAGTCGCGTGCATTTTTCTTTGATATGCAGAAGACCTCTGTAATCCCCTTAATAGAGCCGATGGTTAGACTTCATCAAAGACATGGCTCAGAGAAGATGTGCCCCGACTAAGCTGTGTTGGACAGGCTGCTACTCTGCTATTGTGCCTTTAATTAGTCCTGCAAAGGGACACATTCCTGACTTTGTCTATCCAACAAATCAGATATTTCTTGCTATAAATGACACTTCCTCAAACTCTTTAACATATGTTTAATCTTTATCGCTCTTTCTAAAATAGCTTCATGAAAGAGAAATGAGGGCCGCAAAGTCCTAAAACTATAAAAACTCACCTAAGGGATTAACCTACCTTATTTTAACCACTTTCTAGTTAAAAGCCTGAGCCTGATAATAATGACTGCATGCGTGTGTGTGCACGTGCCTGTGCATGATTTATACACCCTGACATAATAATATATCACTGTGTGGGGTATCATGACTAAATCCTTGTTCCCGTTTCTTATCTGGTGACAGATATTCCCAGGATTGATTCTTTCGGATATAAAGCCCGCCAAAAAGATGAAGTTCAAAACTGTGTGCTACTTACTAGTGCAGCTTATGCACTGCAGGAAGATGTTCAAGGCTGAGATTCCCTTCTCCAATGTCATGAACTGCGAGGACGGTGATAAGGTATAAACTCTCAGTGTCTGTGTTGTGTTTGTTCGTGCTGTGATTTACATAAATAGAGACTAAGAGACATACAGTTTGAATGTTTAGTGTTCTTTGATAGTGAAAAAAAATGTTTGCTAAGCAGTAATTTGAACTGAATTTAAATTTCCCTAAATGTGGCCTGATCTCTTCATTTAAACCACAACCCGAATCTTTATTTTCTTTACTCATTATGTTGTTTTAACATCGCTTTACCAGCAACATATTTCAGACAAATGCTTTCTGCTTTCTAAGAGGCATTGTAAGCTATCCTTCATTATTCATTATTAACATTTTCATTTCATTAATTTTCCTGGGTGTCTCGTAAAAAAGCCTCACTCCAGGTCACCGGGACTTGGTTGTTCCACAGTGCAAATTTTCTCATGGGCTTTATGACGAGAGCTGAAGCCCAATAGGACGTTGTTCCAACCGAACGGGTCTTTAGCAAACATTTGACGAGCAACTATCTGTGGCCGTGGATTCCTTCATGCTTCAGTGGCTTTCTTAATGTGAACTCTTGGGCACACAGTAGATATTAGCATGTGCGAGAGATTCTCTCGTATCCATAGCTGTTACACAAATGTTCTTTGTCACCTCAGTGAACACTGAACATTGCACTCTTGCAGTGACATTTGTAGCACAGGCAGTCTGAGGTCGAGTGCTGCTGTTTGATGCACTTTCTTAGCATGTTTCATTTTTTACAGATCTCTGGCATAGATTCTGAAGTAGGCTTAAAACAAATAATTGATTAGTTTATTGTGGGTCAGTCATTTTAATTGTTATTTTGCATCATTGGTTCACCCCCTCAATTGTGAGCATTTGCTATTTTTTGTCTTAGACCAAGATTAATTGCATATTTTCAAGTTCTGTACCATCATTTTGACAAAACAAGCAACAAGATGTGTTTCATTGGGTTTTAGGGTATTGTGGCGTTCACCATACTAAACTGAGATCTTATAGATCAAACCGTCAACATAGAAAATACTTGACTGATTAATCGGAAATGAAAATAGTCGTGAGCTGCAGCCGCAGTCTGATTCACAGGCTTTGACTCTGTTGGTGACATTGAGGTGTTTTTGTCAAGCGGACCACCCACACCAAAATGTCATCACACTTGTTGGAAATCATGACACCCAATATTTCACTTTATAGAAGTCACTCACCTAAAAATCCACATATTTTCCCATGCTTACGCTGAATGCTTTGATATATCTTTTCAATGAAAACATGCAAAAGAAGTGTTGTTCAGTCTTTGGTGTTATATAAGACTTGTGTATCTGTGCACCATGCATTTGCTGAGGAACACAATTCAGGATTCCAGGTGCTCTTGTAACTGTGCATCATGGTCAGTAAATGCATAACTGACTTTCACAGGATATACGCTTTAACGTAAGAATATAGGGAGTGATGGTAAGTGTCAACTAGAACGACCTCAGCATGTTGCTCCCGCTAGACGCCAACATACCATTCCCTCCCCGCATATACTGTCAGCGACACTGGCAATCTGGCCAAATGTCAAAGAGCTTACTTGACCTTGTGTGCCTAGAGAGAAATCCTTTGGCCTGGCAGCTGTACAATTCTTGCACCAGCTGTTTTAATCCAGATTTTCAGGTGTGTTTGTGTGTATGGGTGCATGTGCTGTGTATTTTTCTTGATGTGGGGACAAACACATGAACAAAAATAATTTTTTTTTTTAGAGTTAAGACTATGATAAGAGTTTGGAAGGAACATTGCATTTGTCGTTATGGTTCGGGGGAATGTCCAGGGAAATCATTTATGTTCAAGCAATACATCAGATTTGTGTAGCACAACCTACTTATTGTTTTTTTTTGAGTGAATAACACTGAAAGTGTATTACTTATATGTCATGAATTGTTTGTCAGATTTCTAAACATTTTGCAGGCTAATTTGGGGATTTTTTTTTTTTTAACTTATGGCATCATCTTCTCACTTTTAGAATATTACCAGTGGCTGTACCCAGCAGATCTGTACCTGACAATACATGATAGTGCCTTCTCTTAAATCTATATTACTAGTAATGACAACATTCTCACTTTTGAGACAGACGGCAGATTAGTATAAAACAGACAAATAGAAAATGGAAGAGTGGTGACAGGTTAAGTCATACATGCACCTTCTACTGAATGGTAATT
>JAOXYL010000071.1:10808350-10819186 GCA_028564955.1 Terapon puta
CTTCTTCTTCTTCTTCTTCTTCTTCTTCTTCTTCTTCTTCTTCTTCTTCTTCTTCTTACCATTGCCTTTTCTCTCTCCATTTTGACTCTCTCAGTTCAGTTACTCAGGGCTTTTTAACTAACACCCACCATCTTCCTCTCTCTGTTTTTTTCCACTCAGGGGCACAGTGGTACTAGTCCTTCTCGTCTTCTGCATCTGTTTCCTTGTAGCTTGTATCATGTACCTGCATATCACTAGAGTACAGGTAAATACAGCTGCTGTCTTATCCCCACACAACCTGAGTGAAGGTCTCCCTTTCGCTTTTATTCATCTGCGTTTTATTCACGTTCATCTTTTTACGACTGATACATCAGTCCTCTCTGATCTGGAGCTAGCAAGTTTAACTTTCCTCATTTTGATTTCTTTTCTGCTACCATTCCTCTTTTTTGCTGACTAAAGAGAAATGTGTCAATTTAATTTATAAAGCCTTGTAATAACGAGTCAGTATTCATTGGCCTCGAGATTACTTTCTAAGCCCCTATGCGGTATTTAAACTCTAAAGTCTATTCACTCCAGCTTTTGTTGAGGTTGATGGTCTCCCTCAAAGCTCCTGACCGCATCAGTTTGAGAGTTTTTTTTACACTTTGCAGCTTTTATAGCTTTGTGTTCTCCCTCCCTTTCTTTTTCCTGGACTTATCTCACTTCACTTGCCTTATGCTACCTTAGTCTCTGTCTGCAGAATTTATTTCTTTCAATTCTTTATGCTATTCTTACAGCTACAGACACACCTTGTCCTGTTGCGATCTTGCAATGTGTTGACACATATAGTATAACGTGCAATTAGGATACATTAATTTATCACATCTTTTGATTCCCCTAACTTTTCTTTCTGTTTGCGGACCAGTGTTTCCCAGGGTGCCTGACCATTCAGATTCGGACTGCTCTCTGTATTCTCATAGTGCTCTTAATCTACGCTGTGGCCCAGGCCTGTGTGGTAAGTGGGGGAGAAAACTGTAAAAATGGATCCACTGTGCTGGCTGACCAGTAAGAAAAAATGTTGCCACGTTTCAAGCTGTGACTGTAGCTCCCTCTTGGCTTGGCATGTTTAGATACTCCACACTAGCAGTGAGATACTTTATTGTTCTAGATAATGGAGTTGAAAATCAGGACAGCGAGATAGCTAAAAAAGTGTATTTGCAGCTTATAATGTGATGTACCACCCTGTTCAGCTGGAAAAGTGCAGACTATATTGAACCACTCTCTACTACCACATCGTCTTTATGCACATTTATCTTCCTTTGCCTCTGCCAGGTGGGCTGCATGCCCTGGTTGTGGGGTAGTGCCAACACCAACAGCTCGATCGTCATCATTGATGTGGACAGCGGCGCCAACCACACCATGGCGGAGCTGCCTTGTGACGGCGCCCGCTACGCCTTTCTGTCCTGTGTGGTGGGCACCCTCACCCTGGCGCTCTTCCTGCGGGTCTCCTGGCTGCCAAAGATGGCGCTCATGCTCCTCCTGGGGGTGCTCTATGTCACCGTGCTGGAGCTCAGCGGCTTTCGCAAGACCGCAAGGTGAGGTTCGCTACGCGCCGTCCCCGCTGAGACCAGAAGCACACAGTCATACAAAACACTTCATCTTGTTTGCACTTCTTTTTTTTCATGTCTGTCATTTCCTGAAGTTACTTGACAGCAACAAGCACATCCTATCAGGGCTTAAAGTGAGAGCCCCCTGATCTGGTTATGATTGTGCGTCATTCAAGTATCAGAGGCAAGGAGTCACTAGTTTTAGGGTTTGTTTGATCCAGAGAGGGAAGAGATAACCAAGAGTTTAGAGGAACATTTACAGTACATGGGTTGAGATGTATGTGCGTGGAGGAGTCTTTGCTTGTCTGCAGCCCACACACTCTTTCATTTTCCACCCTTTGATGCAGCACATGTGCTCATTAGTTCCAAATCAGAAGCCTGAAAGGACAATGTGGGCTGGATGATGGGAGCGTGTTAGCTGTTTCAACCCTGCACCGAGGGGCCTGGCCAATTTTACTGGAGCTCGGATCAGAACTGTGCCCCTGGAAAGTGATTACGTTGAATTTGTTAAGGTTATTAAGATGACAATCTCTTTTGAAAAACACTTTAAATGCAGTCATGGTTCACTAAATGATAGAATATTGTATGGTCTGTTTAAGCTACTTCATTTATACGTTTTCTTAATTCAATATTTTATTTTCATGTCGTCCTTTAAAAAAAAAAATCCCTGTGTCATTATTTCTTTAGTAAAACTTAACTGCTGATGGCTCTCGACACTGTGGGGGGTCCATTCAGCCCTCGTGTGTAGTTTCCTGTGTGGTCCGGTCCAGTGCTGACTTGTGTGTTGGTCTCTTCCACAGTGGGGGGTCTTTCCACATCCGGGGCTACGAGCCCATCCTGTCTCTGTTGCTCTTTGTCAGTGCCCTGGCCCTCCACTCCAGGCAACTTGACCTCAAACTACGCTTGGACTTCCTATGGGCTGTGCAGGTCAGGAAGTGTGTGCATCAGCGTGACCGTGGATGTTTGAGAGGCTTAAATCTCATTAGCATAATGCGAGTCTTGAAAGAGGCGTTGGTGTAGAAATGCTGCTATTTCAGCTTTGATATATGTAAATGATTGGATCATGTATGGAGGATTTGTACCTATAGACTGGTAGCTATCTGTTATATGTCAAAAAAAAAGGGTAAAGTGCTTGTTTTGGCTTGCTTTCATTTGGCGCCATGACTGTATAAAAAAAAGGATTATTGGGCATAGTTGGATTTAACTGTTGAAGAAAAAAGCATTTTATCTGTTCAATAATTCAGCTAGCAGCATTAGTGGTGTAATGTGCTCACATCCTTTAAAAATCCAACCATGAGACATACAGCCCATGTTGTGAGGTTTTTTACTGACCCCATGTGGCGAAACTGTGGGATAAGCGGCAGTTCTCATGGTCGTTTCTCTGTATTTTGTGCGCGCTACGTTTGGCTGTCAGGCGGAGGAGGAGAGAGACGGCATGGAGAAAGTCAAACTGGACAACAGGAGGATCCTTTTCAACCTTCTGCCCGCGCACGTGGCTCAGCACTTCCTAATGTCCAACCCCAGGAACATGGTGAGCCTCGCTAATAGACAGGCAGACAGGCAGACAGACAAACAGGTAGATGAACAGACAGACAACAACAACAGAAAAACTAAATCAAGAAGGTGTCAGAGGAGACATTTCATACGTTTGCTCTTTCCATCAGGATCTATATTATCAGTCCTACGCGCAAGTTGGGGTCCTGTTTGCCTCAATCCCAAACTTCAATGACTTCTACATCGAGCTGGACGGCAACAACATGGGAGTGGAGTGCCTGAGACTGCTGAATGAGATCATCGCTGACTTTGATGAGGTGGGGGTAGCGATTTCTTTTTTTTTTCCCTCCACTTTGAACACGCTGAACTCTGGGAGATTTGAAATGTTTATTCAAATGTGTGCTTTTTTGCAGCTCATGGACAAGGAGTGCTATAAAGACATAGAGAAAATCAAAACCATTGGCAGTACGTACATGGCAGCTGTGGGCCTCGTCCCCACCATCGGTACCAAGGTGGCGTGTTTTTATTTGCAAGTATATAAGTGGATGCGCCGCAATATGGAGCATGCATAGATAGTAACTGCTTGGTTCGTTTCTCCCCCTTTAGGCCAAAAAATCTGTTTACGACCACCTGAGCACAATCGCAGACTATGCCATCGAGATGTTTGACGTTTTGGATGAAATCAACTACCAGTCGTACAATGAGTTTGTCTTGAGAGTGGGTACGTCGGCCCTTCGTATTCACGCGGTCACAGCATAAATCACAATGGCTGACTGATGAGAAACATCAGTTTGACATAGTTTTGTGTTTGTTTAACAGGCATCAATGTGGGACCAGTGGTCGCGGGGGTCATCGGGGCACGCCGTCCTCAGTATGACATCTGGGGGAACACGGTCAACGTGGCCAGCAGGATGGACAGCACTGGAGTGCCAGGAAAGATCCAGGTATCCAATGCACCTCAAATTGGTATTTATCCAAGAGTAAGAGTTCATTTATTAAGGAACTTTGGTTTACAGACAGTGTTTGTAGGAAAGGCATATATGATTAAATCACAAAACAGGAAAAATAAATAAATAAATAAATAATAATAATAATAATAATAATAAACTTTGCATGCTATATGTTTAAGTAGACCAGTATCAGAAGATATGATCAGTTGAGGGTCATGTTCAGGATGGACCTTGTTCATTGAAGGCCTCTAAGAAGTTTTAGGAAGTTTGCTAACACCTGTAACTCCAAGGCAAAAGTCCTGTCTTTGCTTTGGCATCAGTGGAGGAATAAGACTTTCGTTTCACATTTACTGTATGTATTTATTGATTTATAACAGAGGTGGGTAGGTGAAACATAAATCTATTTCACGATGATGTTTCTTCAATAAAGGCATTGTGACCTTAAACATAGTTGGAAGCACAGTAACTGTAAAATAGGTAGTCAATAATGATAAATAAATATACCCTTAAGTGCATTATTTTGACATTGTACTGAACTCTGTTGAACCCGAAGAAGGACATGAATGATTCCCCTCATTAATATGTATGTTTCCTTGTTTTTATAATACAGGTTACCGAAGAGGTCTATCGCATGCTGAACACCAACTATGACCTGGTGTGCCGTGGCAAAGTCAGCGTCAAAGGTAAAGGTGAGATGCTGACCTACTTCCTGGAGGGGAAGGTTCAGGGCGTGGGCACTGTGACCACATCTTCAGTGGTGCGTTCTGCCAGCCTGGCACGCCGGATCCACTCCTGTGGAAAGACGAGCGTCCCGACCAATCTGGGCAGCGTCTCCTCCGCCGCCAGCCTGACTGCTTACGCCAGCATGGGCAGCAACATGCAGATGAACACTGCCAACAGCAGCAACAGCCAAGCGGCATGCCTGCCCTCGTCCTGTGTGCCCGCGGTGGGTGAGGAGGACGAGGAGGAGGACGTAGAGGTGACAGGGATCGAGATTGGGGCTGTGGCAGCCGTTGCAGACGTAGCCGTGTAGGAAAGATGACACTGCAAAGTCAAACTTACATGAAAAGAGGAAATAAAACCCTGGTTGGAGGCCTAGAGAAGACAGGGCTGTCCAGGTATTTCCTATCATTTCAGAGCTCACTGGGACAACCCAGAATCCGCTCATTCAGGATATGAACATCCACAGAAATGACACAGTGATACAGACAATCATACTTGCTTTTAGGGTTTTTTTAACCGCTCGCCACTCTTGGAAGACAAACGTGGAGCGAAGAAGAAAGGCACCCGGAATCTCAAATCCTCTTTTCACATCTCTTTACCAGATGATTAGATTTGTGGTGATCCTGGGTTTCCTCCGATCCAGGTATAATGTGCATCTTTGTTTTATATGTAGTACATATTCCATGTATGAGGGATATGTGCATGGATATCCAGAAAAAGACTGATCATGCTATTGCTTTTGCACTGTCTTTCTGATTATGCCAAGGATACATTGCATTATTTACAGTAAAATGGTGTTGTTTCTTTTTCTTGGTGTATGTAAGCATGCATGTGTGTACTTGTGAGCGTGTGTATGCATGTGTGGTTAATACTGAATTGTAACGAAACAGCACAAGATACTTTTTTATACTCGGAGCTCAATGGGTGAAATAGGCTTTTTTGAGACATATTTACAGTGAATAGTGCATGACTTTTTAAGAGCTGACAGCCATTGTAACGGTACTCCTGTTGAAAGAAAACCAAAGTACTGAGGTTTCCATAGATATTTAGTTTTTACTGCTTATATTGCCTCACCATAAGAGAGAGAGGAGGAAATGTTGCAGTCGGTTAAACACATGTGGCATGTGGGGCTTTTTCAGACATCACTGGTAGACTTAAAAAGTGTCTTTTTGAACCCCGGAGAGCAGAATAAGGTTTGCTGATGTTCTTACAATGTCCCAATCTGGCATAGTTTAATGTAATGTGACATGCGTTACATCTACACACACACACACACACATACTGTAAACACACATACACACACACACACACACACACACACACACACACACACACACACAAACACAGTGGTGGCTTTGGCAGTAAAGGTCAATGAAAGGAGCAGGAACCGGTATAGACCTTAAGAGCTATTCTACTGAGTTGGATGTGTGCTGCTATGGAAGCTATTTAATGCCAAAACTGGACCTGTCACAGAGTACCATGGACGTCACACAGAGGGCCAGTACACCCCAGCCATCCAGAAATTCATCCGCACAGAAGAGAGCACATGCACCACTTAAGCACACACAGTAAGCACAGAGCTCCTACAAATGCACAGCCTAGTCCTTTCATTTGCTTCGCGTACATCGGCGCATTTTTCCGGCGGCCGCCGAAGCTTCGGTGGCTACTGTCGTCTTTCAGGCATATATATTGCTGTACGCCAGCTTTTTCCATTGCAATTAAGCCACATTTAGAGTTTTCCTCAAAACATACAAGCTTTAGCAAGACTCTCAAATGCAGTTTCGGAGGAATGCAGGGCGCTTCAGACATCTTTATAGCCTACATCTTTATCAGCGTAGAACTTTCACTTGATCTGCAGACGTGTAAATACATCATGTTTCAAGTTTTTGCCTTACTCAATAAGCTTACAGTGATTGCAACCTGCCTTTTTAGATATATTCACTTTGATATGCAGATCATACTTTTTGTAAATAGCCAAAAGCTGTAAACTATGTTGTATCTTGTACAGTGTAAAGTTGGGTTATTGAATATTTTGTAATAAAGACAATATTGGTGTATAAAATATCAAGTGAGTGTGGCTGTGAGGAGATTTGTGAAAATGTCGGACTGCCGAGATATAAAACAAGTAGATATATGGGATTGTGGTCTGGGGCGTCAATGAGGGTCTTTTTTTGGTGATTTTTAGGTATGAGGCGTGTGAGGATTTTCACTCTGAAACACAATATTTACACTTTGTACCCCAAACCGCAGGCGTAGCATGCAGCACAGCAAAGGATCAGCGGATAACAAATATAACTTTTTATGGGCAATTTTCCCTGTTAGTTCCACTCTATAAAATTTCATTTCTCTCACCTTAGTTTATGGCTCTTAAAATAACAGCTCTCTCTCTACCCAGCAAAATATGGCAGACAATGACAGGTTTATTATGCCAATCGGTGTGTCTCCACAGCCCACAGCCAGATGGATGTCACTATGTCCCAAACACCGAGTGGGGGCCAAAAATTGTTTTCCCAGCGTTGAATTGGTCTGGAGTTCACTCGGTGTAACAGTTAAGTCAACAAACGCTTGACTTGCCTCACCATTTTCAGTATAGTACAGCCTTGGGATTCGTTTTGCTTTGGAACAAAACACGACAAATTTGGTCAGATGTTAATCATTTGGGATGAATTGTGACGTTGATAAACGCTGCGTAGGAGTTGTTACTTTACAGAAAAAAGGCAAAAAAGCAGTTGTTGTTATTGCTCTCTGAGTTCTCTAACTCAAGCTGAAGTTGACATTAAGCAATGAGAGGAATCCAGGGTAAATGACGGTTCACAAAC
Organism: Terapon puta; assembly: GCA_028564955.1. Lineage (NCBI taxonomy): Eukaryota > Metazoa > Chordata > Actinopteri > Centrarchiformes > Terapontidae > Terapon > Terapon puta. Next base: position 10,815,902 of record JAOXYL010000071.1, read on the forward strand.
AACACTCCCCCCTGGTGTCATCGAGGCTAAAGAAAGGTCAAGATGAGTAAATTAGGCTGTGACATTCATTAATGATTACATAAGCCAACGTTTCAACAACCATGAAAATGAGCAGTGCTTTATTTAATGGATGTATAATTTCATAATCATTTCCAGAGAAGTCTCAGAGAAATAAATATGTTATTTGAAACTATTTTAGGGGAAATGGAGCAAATGTTAAGTGGTTGTTGATAACAGTTATTTCCAGAATTTCCGAAGGAGAATTATTAGGAAATTACAATGGGGTGCTCCAGTGATTGAGAAAAAATGGAAAAAATTTGAAGCAACAGGATTCCCTCTGTATCTTGAGCTTTTGGATCAGAAAGTCTTAACGACAAATTAGGGATTGTTTGTGGGGTTTTTTTTGTTTTGTTTTGTTTTTTTAATCCCCTTTCAGAGCCACAGAACACATTACACAACTTACACTTACACCTGTCGGTCATTAAGCTTCCACACCTGGTTTCAATAATGACCAAACGCAAAGCTGAAACTGCAGGAGTTTTACACATCAGGAAAGCTCAGGCATCCCACTAAATGGACATCCAGAAACAAAATGTAAGTTTTAATCCACCACTTTTTTTTGCCACAGTCACAGTTCAAAGAGTCCTGAAATGTTTTATTAAATGGGCCTCTTGTGGTGATTCATGATGTAAATAATGGTGCAGAGGCCGCATCTGGAGCCCATACAGGAAGAGTCAGAGCAGGAAGATGAAATCAGAGGAGGCGAAGCAGGAGAAGGACAGGAGGAAGATTATCAAATTCAAGCGGGTGTGGAGGTGAGCAAGACCATGACAGAAGAGAGAGAAGAAGATGATGATGCTGATCTGCTGAGGGTCCTAAGGCCCAGACGTCTGTCTCGCTCCCTCAGCGGGCAGAGTATTTCTCAAATACAGTCTAACAACCACCAGGAGGAAATAGAGAACTTCTCTTCGCCAGATTGGAGCTCCCGCGCTACGGATTTAAGCGATGAACCTTCTCTACCTGGGCAGGCAAGGTTAGGAAGTGAAAAGAGGTCCACAAGTGATGAGCTGAGAATAAAGGTGAGTATTTCGGCACAGTTAACGTTTGACTTGACTGTCTGACTCAAATGGAAAAGAGGTGATGCTCTGTTTGTTTCAAGATCTCCAAGATCAAATGGCAAAAACTCAAACCATTTAAACCACCAGTGCAGAAGAAGACCAACAGCAGAAGGCAGAGGAAGGCATCTGTGAGTGCTCATTTTAAGCAAGAGGTGTTAATTTTACATATTTAATGTATGTATGTATTTCTGTATGTGTTTATTTAATGTAGGATTTTTTGACCAACGTCGTCAAAATTATTTCTCAGGAGGAACCATTTCCCAAGTGGTTGGTGGACCTGATGATCAACATTGATGAGGCAGTGACTCACGAGCTGGTGGTTGAATAACACTCTTCACGGGCTTCAAAAAAAAAAACCAGTGACCTTATTGGTGAGCACCGAATGTAGAACAAGCTCATCTAGCATGCCGCAGTAGGGGGCTGGCACTACCAGAAAGTAAAGTCCATGTGCAAGTCTTTTCTTTTTTTTTTTTTTCAGCCATTATCAGTCAATAAACACACATATTCCAGTCTTAAAGAACAGTAAGGTTTGTGGTGGTCCCTGCACAGTGAAAACAAACTTTTTGTACAACTTTCAATAAACATTTTCATTAACCTTTTCTGTTGACTTCCTCATACATCAGACACACATTTAGCTATTGAATCAGAAGATTCACTTTTCTCTACAAACTTCAGCTTTAGTTTGAACCCTTTTACCTTTCTTCCATGTCTGTTATTTTTTTTTAATGCTGGTATGAAATGCTTTTAAATTTTCAATGAAATTTGAGAGGGCAATGGGAAAGATTCACAATCAGTGAAAGCTTAATGGAAGTTTTTGTTTTGCCTTTTATTTTGACAGTCCCTGTGGATAGAGGTGGTATTGTGTGTTCCCTCCAACATCATCATTTAGTCAGAATTTGCGTGAAAATCCCACCTGAGGCAGACATTAGGAATAACTGAGAGAATGAATCTTATTAGTGTCTGTCTTGTTTGCTTATGTAGGTCACAAAGATGCACCAGTATAAAAAAGTGACCATTTAAGTGGAAAATTCCACAGTGTTTTGATGAAAGGTGAAGAATGTGTTTCTATATATAATCAATTTACTCACTGTTAGCGTTAATGTAATTCTGCTAACTGTGAAAACGGAACAATTTTTGATGAAGCTGTAAACATTTTTTTTCAACAACGTGTTGTAATTATAATCCTAGCAAATGCTATGTCACTGCTAAAACAGTAATCTCATTTGCACAAATATGGCGTATGCTCTAACAATTAAAAAATATATACTTGTGGAAAGTCCTTTGTCCTTTGTTGGTCTTTCCTGGTTGAAATGTTACTACAGTGTAAGGGGATTTTTTTTTTCCCCCGTCGTGCAACACATAAGTTGGCAGGCAGTGTTACATATCAGATCTTTATCTAAAAAAAAAATAGGAAAAAAACCCTGCAGAAATAGAAAGCTTGGGGTCATATGTACTTTACTTGGTCTGAGCAGGTGCCGGTATGTATATCACACACACAGTAAGTCAAACTCTCTGCCATTTGCCACAGATAGTTATGATAAATACTACACCAAGGCAACAAGCAATTACTACCGTCTTTCTTCAGACAAACATGTTGTGATTCCAGCCGAGCAATCCATAATGCGAGGGTTATGCAATGCTAAAGGGGAATGATCTTGTTTATCTGTCTGCCTGATAAGAGAAACCTTCACCAAAGGGACAAATAGGGTTTTAGTGTGAAAACAGTGTCAAAGAAAATCCCTCAGCATTACCTCACGGAATAAGTGTTGGTCAACAGCGATCACAGTTTTCATAATCACCGGTCACTATCTCATAACCATTGACTCTTTGGATTATCAAGTTCTTCAAAAAGCAGCACAGATTCACTGGTTTTCAAAACCTTGTGGGTGGAAAAAACCAACACAAAGATCAGTAATTTGGTGCAAAACAGGGTTGTTTTGAAGTACAATCACTTTATGTTTAAGTCAATATTGACCACAGACCTTCTGAACCTGGATCTACGCACGTCAAGCAGGGTCATCCACCGTTCACAGCGGCTTCGTCAAAAATATTTTATATCTGTGGTCAGTGTGTCAATCATTAACGTCCCTGGAGGCCAGCTCTCCATATAAATACTACCGGTTCGGAGAAATCTCTTTAGGAGGAAAAGTACAGTCACACTGAACAG
>JAOXYL010000071.1:10826185-10836910 GCA_028564955.1 Terapon puta
AATAATAATAATAATAATAATAATAATAATAATAATAATAATAATAATAATAACTCGCTCCTCTGCTTTTATCAACACATCTCCCTCTATGATTAGACGCATGCAGATTTAATGAAGTCATCAAAGAAAAGTTTTGTTGCACATTGACAAGACACTTCATAGACTAAAAACGTGTGAGACGAAAAAGAGTGTGAGACGTGCAGGGAAAAAAACGCACGCACAGGAGTTACCTGGCAGCTCGTTGACCGGGGGGGTCGGTCCGGCGGCGGCGGCGGCGGCTCGCTTGGCCGTGGCGTTGGCGCAGACCCCCCGTCCCTCCAGCAGAGCCTGCAGGGGCTTGGTCTCGCCGGGCTGATGCTGACAAGTGAGCCCGGAGCCGCATCTCCCGGTGTACACGCCGCACGGCTGCCCGGGGCTGAGCGCGCAGGTCATGCAGCAGCCGCAGCCCGGCTCCCGGACCCGCTCGGCGCAGTCCTTGGGCAGGGGCTTGCACAGGAGCCGCGCGCCGACGTCACACGGCTCGCACCGGATGACCGGTCCGACCGCACCTGACCTCCGCGCGAGCGACGCCAGGACCACGGTCATGCAGAGCGCGCGGAGACACGAGTCCATGGTGGCGACCGGGCGCGTAACGGAGTCAACGTGAGGAGGCGCGCTGGGCTGACTTTTCACCGGGCGGCTTCTCTCTCTCATTCACATGAGGCCACCGGACAAAACATCGGAATATATAGACCCCGGTGACTCTAGTCACACCCCCGAATAGCTTGCGGTCTACTGATGAATTGCCTCCATTCCGTTATTCCTTTAAAAGCCATCAGAGCGGAGGTGCCGGGGGTGTTTGCGGAGCGGTGGAATAACATTTGTGCACGGATCTTTAAGATATATTCTTATTTTTAAAAAAATTCAAATAAAATGTTTCAACTTTTGATTCACCTCAGCTGAGGGATTTAGCCCAGGTTTTAATGTTCTAAGTGGATGTCAGCAGATGGTGCAGTTGTCTGGTTGAAACACACGTTTAAGGACACATGCATCCTGCAAAAGAGAAAAAAAACACACACATTAATGTTTTTATATGTATCAGAGCCCACACACAGGAGGAGAACCGAGCATCTGCAGTGAGCAAATTCTTTTATAGGGGGCGCCAATCATGCGTGTGTGTGTGTGTGTGTGTGTGTGTGTGTGTCAGGTATTTACAGTTTTTCCAACTTTTCGGTGATTCCGCGACACTTTGCACTGAACTCGAGAGGCTTAAAGTGCCTCCATGGTCCTGTGTCTTTTCCTCAGTTGCGTGTGTGTGTTTTGCTGCTACTAGTGTGTTCGTGTGGTATACAAGCACTCACGTTTGCATGTGTGTGTGTGTGTGTGTGTGTGTGTGTGTGTGTGTCCACTGATTCCGGCCCATGAAGCTGCAGCAGCACATGACCCTGCATGACCTGTTTGCGGTTTAAACTGCGACCACAGATAATGATTCCGAGCTTGAAACAGATGAGATGACATCAAAACGAATGAATACAAAACCAGTGGAGGACATTTACTCAGGTAGCCCACATAAATGCAAACTCTCAACCTTATTGTATTAGTATTCGAAATGAAAAAAAATATTCATGAATATTTAACATGGTAGTACATACAAAACAAAGGCCATGTTATTAAATATTCTTCATTTTTATAAACAACCCAGCCACATGAGATATTTTCCAGACTAGGCTTGCCTGAAAATTAAAATGCCGCTCACACATTAATCTATCTGTAAATTAAAGATGTATAACAGGGTGTCACAGGAAGGGGACAGTCTGCATTATGAGTACTTTTACTTTTTAAACTTGCCTGTGCATTTTACTTGTCCCATCACTGCACACTGTGTATAATCACACTGATGATCTTATAAACTGTGAGATATTTTACACGTCCCATCGTTTGTGCTTGTGTGCATTTACAGGGCGTAGACGGTGGTTTGTCTCACTGTTCACCACAAATCTTGGTATGTTCAAGTCATTTTGCAGAACTGTGGCTTCAGGAGGTGGCAAGCAAGTAGCGTCAAACTGTATTCAGTTGCAGGCCTGATGCTTGTTGACTTTGGTGGAGAGACAAAGATTATCCAAGTGAGATGAGTAGGCCAGACACAAGTCAAAATATAACACTTCTACTATCAGCCAGTGCGCTCAGTTTGGTCGAAAAACGTGGAGGAAAATCCAACAACTGGACATAACTCAGGCTGACCTGCCCATATGGTGCTCTGTGTTTTTGACTCACCTCATGTACCTGTTCCTCGCACATACAGTAAAGTGGTGGTCTCTGAACTTGTTGTTAGGACGTGTGACATAGCTGGGCCTGTTGTAGTCATTTGTCAGTGCTGAAAAGCAGGCCTTCAAATAAGGACACATACCACACGTGTAAGTGAGAAAATTCCTGGGTAATTACATTTGTAGTGTTTTTTAGCGCCGCTATTAATTGGTTACAGATGAGCGGAGGGAATACATCAGCACAAAATGTCCAAAATGCCTCAAAAGAATAACAGCAGGAGAGGCGAGGTGTACAGTTCCTCTTTTGCCTTTTGAAATTTCTTGGAAGCCGGTGTCAAATCAGTTGCCAACAAGCCCTGGCGTACTGCCGCCCGTTAACAGACAGGTCTACAGCAGAGCAGTGCTCAGTGGAATGCCAAACATTTGTTTCATAAGCTGAAAAAAGCCTGCTGATTTTCCTCCCTCTCCTCCGCTCAGAGCTCTTCGGAAGGGGGTCTCTCCGCCACCTGTGCATATCCAGCATAGCTGAGGAGCGCACCGGGCACGGCGAGCAATGTGCCGGAGGAATGTCGTCCCGCAGAGCAGCCACTCAATAAAGAGGGAGTGTGAAGAATTTGCCTTTGCGCACACAGGATATTACTGTACATGTGTTTAACATAACCTGCTGTCAGAGGCTGCGCCGGGCCGACCGCAAGCGCTTGTCAAATCCTAATCTGGGGCAATTTTCCACTGTTTTAGGATGATTTGGACAAATCATATACACCCACTTGAAGCTCTGAGAGTGGTCTGCATCCACTCCAGCAGCTGTGCTCCAGCTTACTGTAGCATATTGCACCGCAGCCCTCGGCTAAATATAAACTTGCTACTGGTTGCCTCTCTCTGGATGTCATATATATCCCCAGTGTTATCTTAAATACTATAAGGCCATAGTGCATTGTATTGTTTTTCTTTAACCAAATTTATGGTGACATAAATTTTAGGAATGAATGGCTTACTTCACGTCAGCTAATCACAGACAAGCAGAGAAGAATGTAGTTTACGGTACAGATGTATGATCAGAATGCCGTATAAGCGTAGCTTTAAATGCAGCGATGCGTTATTTTGGTGTAGTCACATGCTGTAATGCATCTGGGTCTGTTAGCGTGACCACCTCTGAGGCTGAGGGGATGGTGTTACTGTAGTGACGGGGGAAAGCACAAGAATCTGTAGTAAGGGCCAAAGCTCAAAGATTGAAAGGCGCATAGTTTAATCAGCTGGAGGTCTGCAGAACATGTCTGGGTAAACCTAGGAGAAGGATGTGTGTGAATGTGTGTGTGCCCATCGCTCCTGAACCAACCAACCTATTTCCTCATTCTTACCTGGAATTTAGGATGCCAGTGGGGGTCCGGTGTGTGTGTGTGTGTGTGTGTGTGTATATGTGTGTGTGTTAGTGCATATTGTATGTAGATGTGTTGGAATAAAAAGGAAGGGGGTGGGACTCTTAAGGAATGAGCCCGCCGCAGATCACATGACAAGTCTGGTACAGTCACTGTTATTCTCCCCCTCCCCACCCATAGTCTCATGACCGTCTCTCATCTAATTGCCCCCGTCTGAGGGCTTTCCGAGCCGACTCTCGGCACGGATGAATTGGACACGGAGGTTTATATTATGATTAATGTGATCATCTTTTCCCTTTGATTCCGCCCTGGTTGGCACCCACACGGAGCTTCGACAATTATCCGATTATTAGATGTGGTTTGAGTGGTGGGCAAAATAAAGAGCCAAAAGGGGCAAAGGCCACCTTTCATCTAACTCCAGGGTCGGTTAATTATTTTTTTGGAGTGGACTGTTCGTGGAGCTGTCATGGTCCCCATTTCTGGAGGCTTGGCCCCCGAGGCAGTCCAAAGCTGTAATTAGGCCTGAGCGAAGTGGAGGACGGAGAGAGAGGAACTCTCAGCACTCAGCCTGACGGATTGCAGAGTGCTCGGAAGTGGGCTGTGAGTGGCGCCGCTCACTTTGGGCCCAGAACCCCCCACAACCCCCCCTCAGACAGTATCACTTCCTATGTCTGTATTTCTGTCTCGCATGGACACATGAGGGCTTTTGCAAACGTATTCACACATGTACGTACATTTCATCACATGGACAAGACATATTGATTCTCATTTTTGCCGTCTCACTGCCTTTCAGCCCCTTTTTCACTGAGCCTTGTTATTTAAGAACTACAGCAACTGAATTTATATAGAAAGCACGATTGTAATGTTAACACATGCTGTGATTAAAACCGAGTACAAAGTACCTTTTCAGTCACACTCCATCATATCGCTTTTTTTCTAAAGCATTTGAGGTCCACAGTCAAACACTTAAAGTACAAATGAAACGGCCTTCTCGTGCAGCCGTGTATCATTTTCTCACGGACACCAACACACCATTACTCATCGTAAACAGAGACAAAATTACAGTTGGCGGAGGAGGGAATATCCCTTGCAGACGGAGGCCTTACAATGCTCCGTTTATTTTATAAGTGACGGTGGTGTGTGGCTGCAAGATGTGGTTTCATGCCGAAATGCAGAGAAAAGACAGAGAGTTATCAAAGTTGCTGTAAGAAGTGATAACTGAATCTGACAGCCTCAACCAGAGAAATGACTTTCTATATGTATGGGTATGCAGTACTCAAATTAGTTTAACAATTTGCCCTGTCCATTTCATTTTTATTTTTACATTGTGATACCTAATGGCAAATGTGCAGTTGATTTCTCGTGCAGCTTATTTGTCTATGTTACAGTGTATTTTGACAGGCAAATGGAGAGGATACGTTGAGGTAAATGAGAGGAATAAACTGAGGTGTACGTCCAACGATAAACTATTCGCAAGTCACAATAAGTTAGCGACATGCTTCTTTTTTTATGCCATCAGACATTATTCACTGCTGGCCTCATTTTTAAACAGTCCAACGAGTTTCACTCCAAGTCCTGTGGCATTTCCAACTTTCTTCTTCTTTCTTTGGTTTTACAGTTTCAGAGTCCTGCTTCAGCTGTTGTCAGGGCGTGTGTGGAAAGGTTTGTGGAACATCTGAACTCATCTGATCCGCATATTTGCATGCAGGAGAAATTATTATACCCCGTGTCGTAAATTGAGAGTGTGGGAAAGTATACTTTTAAATGATTAACATTTGGAGCACGTTTGGTGATACTGAGGAAGAGGCACTTGAACTTGAGGGCTGAAAGCTTGCTCCACTCAAAAACAAGCCTGGACCCCTCCGGCCCCCGCTATTGATCAGTTTTTACACCTTTATTCAAACCCTTATGTAAACAGAAGATTCACACAACAAAGGCAGCACTTGACCTCTCTCATTGTTTCCAGTTCAGTAACTTCAGTAACCATGACCCTCAGAGGCCGCAGACCGTGACATCATCTCCACATACATTTTAAGATTATTCTAAAAAATAAGTAATTACTGCAATAAAAACTATTGATCCATTCACGGTTTTTCATCTTGACCTGACCGTAACTGTTGCGTGTCCTGACGTGACGGCCCGCAACTAATCCCAGTGTGCGTTTTGTGGTTTCGGCGTCTGCTGAGAGGGGCCTCAAATTGTGCAGCCATCCCAAAATGCACTTTCTATTTTTGCTCCCCAACCTTTATTCTGCCTCAGAGGAAAGAGATGAGCCCTGCCCCTCTAATTAAGTGGCCGTAAAAATGCTGCCGGGCCGGGGCGCTGGAGGAATGAGAATGAGCTCTCTCGGCCCGATGAACGAGGCCTTTCACCTCCACATTATCTGCGCGGTGAAACTTGATTGGCCTCAGCCAGCGAGAGACTGGTGTAAATCTGTGAAGTTTATTGGAAAGCTGGTATTTGTTGAGAGAGGCACACTGTATGTGACAGGCTTAATCAGTGTCTGCTACGGGTCCTTGCCCAGGTCAGGAATGTCAACACAATAGCGGTGATTATATTACGGAGGCTCATCAGCGGTGGCTTAAGGGCTGGAAAATAGGCTCAGCGTTCCTCTCAGGCAACGTCTCATCTGTTCAGCTCGGTAATAGTAAATATAAAGACATATAAATCGAGTTTGACGGGGAATCGTCGCAGTATCGAGTCAGGCCTGCATAGCTCTCTCTCACGCTCGCGCATGCTGTTATTACCTGTGTGAAATACTGTCTCCCCTGACAGGTTCCTCTGTGGTCTAATAATCTTTCTCGGTTTTCTGGACTTTCCCCGGCTTCTTTTATTTCGGGGCCACTGCGCACTAAATAACAGAGGAAAGACGGGCTGTGGGCTCCCTGCAGTCGCCACACCTGGGCCCTCACTTCCTTCCTGCCCTCCCCGGGAATTCTTCACTTTCACCACCTGCAGAGGGACAGTAGTGGGGGGGTGGGGGTGAGGAGGGAGGGTCTACCCATTACACCTTTCCTCCCTCTTTCGGCGAGGCTCTGCAATTTTATTCCCCCTCAGCATCATTAGAGCGACCCGTCCAGGCTTGCGCAGAGGTAAAACCCTCTTTTACTGCATCGTGAATGAGGCAGTGGAGTGTGCACGGGGAAGAAAGACACACGTGCACTGTTGTGTCAGCCATACTTAAAGACGTGGCTTACTCAAATCTTTCACCTACAAAATTTCACCTTTAAGCTGCAGCTGAGGACGTTCATTTGGACTGGAGAAATAAGCCACGTCACAAAAGCACTCCACTCGTGTGCAGGTTCAAACGGGTTGTGTTGCTACTGCCCCCTGCTGGCTGCAAACTGTACTGACTCACTGATCAACACTGAAGCAGACCGCCCTCTTTACTGACCCCTGGGCAGTGGTCACCTGCTTCCTTTTTTAAGCCCTCCTCTGTCTCGTGAGATTAGCTGCTGTTGGAAAATGCTGAAGCTAGAAACCTGCCTGTGATTAATACTCCAGCTTTTATGGCTGAGGCTCAAGGCCAGGAAAGACCTGTACACTGCCTTTGGTTCAGCAGTGTGCTTTACCCTTTAAAGGGCAGTCTGCTCTCGGGTCGGTCATTACAAACGCATGTTGTGCAGCCAAACATTTTCAAATCTGCAGAACTTGTGGATGCCCAAACTGCACCAACTTTCAAAATATAATTTTAAGGAAATTTAAGCTTTGTAAAAGCAGGCTATTGACCAGTATACTGAAATTAAACTGTGGAAACAAGAGGAAAATGTATTTTTGAATGGAGGGGAACTTTAACTCAGCTTAGTACCAAGACTAGAAACAGGAGCACACAGCTACCCTGGCTTTGTCCACAGATGACAAAATCAGCAACAACCCACGTCTACAAAGTTCACTGGGTAACATCTTAAAAATGAGAAAAGTCTAAATCACATTTGTGGAGACCCTTAATGGATACTGCGTCGGCAACCTGTCCTGGGTGTGAATTAAACGCATCATCAAGATTAAATAAATGTTCCATTTAGTTTATTTACAGAACACATCAAACAATGCAATGTCAATATACACATAAACTGTTCACATGTAGCATGTTATACACAGTATTGTATAAGTATGAGGTACAGATAATAAGACATAATGGTAACAGGGTAACAAATGTTTACATAATCAACATATGAGTTTAAACAGAGCTGTACTGTTGTGGTAGGTCCCTCTCTCTGGGTAAAATGTCTACCCAACATAGAAAGATGAAAGGAATACATTTTTAGTATCATATCTCAATGCCAACCACCACTCAAATGGGGTAATAAACTGCTTTATCTTTGCCCCAGTTCTGGTATATTGGACATGTCACTGACAGATGATTAATGTGTATGTCTGTGTAATGTGTATATTCTAAATTTATTGTGCAATTTCAACATTGCGCACTTTTCTTTCTTGTAAAATACCAATGCAATCAGAGCATTTATTCTTTCCACATAGCAGCCCACGCCTTTTTTATTATTAATAAAAGGGAAAAAATGAGCATACTGATATATTTTTGATACTGAAACACTGCAGTGCTGTTAGTGGCCATGAGTCCTGCAAAGGGGCGCAAAATAAAGTACAAATTTGGTAGCTGAGTGGCACGCCACTCGTACTATCTTCTATGCAAAGTACTGTGTTTCTAACCAACTCATGTCAAGTCAATATATATATATTAGGGTTTAATTAAAATATTTTCTATGGTTTCTCTCATTTCAACACACGCACACAGATACACTCGCACGCTTTCATTAAAATGTTGCTGACAGCTTTCAAAGTGGTCATTATTCACATACATCTTAAGAAGAAAACTATTTAAACAGGTTTGGAGAAGCCACATACATGCTGCACATGTACAAAAAGGCTGTGGTTTAAAAAAATAAAATTTTACATTGCATAGATAAAATAAGATAATCATGTGTGTGATGTAGCCCGCCCCAAAATCCAAATAATACATACTTGCTGCACTGCTTTTCAACATCTTTGACTACACGTAAAAAAAAATAAAAATACTGCATGCTGGATAGATGCAGCACAGAGGTGCTTCTACATCAGCTACAACTTTACAGAATGTAAATAGCTTGTTTTGGTTAAATATCAGGGGGGGTGGGGATTACATGCGAAAAAGGTAGATATATCCAAAAAACGCTATGCATGAACAAGAAAAAGCAGCATTGTGTTATGTGTTGAGAATATGTTGAGAATGAATATATCTAACTGTATAAAACAAAACAGTTGTAAACAAGTTAAGAAAAGCATTACACATTTACAGTTCATTTTACAGGAAAGACAAACAACAGAAAAGAAGAGGATTTATATTTTTCTATTGAAAGATGTCATTAAATGTTCTGCTGCTGGCAAGTGATCATTATGTATTATATATTATCCAGTTAATATACAGGGTCATTGTCCAGGTCATCACCAGCTTCAGACCCTTCAGCCCTCCAGTCTTTTTGCCTCGTTCCTGCTCCTGGTCAAAAAGAGTCCGTACGAGTGACCGGCTCAGTCCGAGGCCGGCCTACTTACTCTTCTGTGAGCCAATCATCACCTTGGAAACAAAGTTAACAATGGCGCTCGCCGGCTGCTCGGGATCATGCTCTGCGAACAGGTGACACACGTTGTCCATGGAAGTGCCAGTTTTCCTCGCCACAAAGCCGAAGATCCTGCAGAGTTGGGGCAAAGTGCTTAATAGTGGCGCTGTCACCTGCCTTACGCTGACCACGTCCCTTTAAAAATAACTGCTTCAATGCTGTCCCTTGTTGTTACAATGTGAAAATGATAATCATTTACTTACTTTGCTGAAGGGTAGCCGTCTTTTTTCCACCTGTGAGCGGTGAAAAGAGGACAATAATGTCACCGGCTTAGTGGAACTTGTTGAATGCACTGAACCTTATTTTCTAGCTGCTGATTCAAATCTAATGACAATGTGAATGATATATCATTTTTGAGTTTCCTATAATTTTGCAACAGCTGACAACATCCATGACCAGCACTGTGGAAATCCTCAAATGACACATGTTCAGACTTTAAAATGGACAATACTCACTTTCTATCTTGAGGGTCCAATGCACAATATATGACTGTACTGACATTGTAATGCCTCCTGAAGAAGAGCCTAAAAGGAGAGCATGACGTGGTTATTGTGAGAAAAAGCTCTCTGCAGGTAAGTCTCATGTGAATAAACCCCTGCTGTACTCACTTCCTCTGGTTGTCCGTGAGGGTGATTCCCTGGGAGGACACCTTGAAGTGGACGACGGTAGAGGAAGGCGGAGGGTTGGAGTTCAGGGTCATGGTGGTGGCTTTCTGCACCGCCTGGACACCCGTTAGCGACTCCATCTCCACGGAGCACAGGTACCACACGTTGCAGGCTGCAGGGACACACAGGCTCAGATTACACAGCTGCCAAGTGCAAATAAGAGTGCAGCAGGTGTATTTGGCGACTCAGCCTGTAATAACAGGCTCAGTCAAAGTAAGTGGATGCGCTCATTTCCAAAAGCGGCACAGAGCGGCGCACGATGGTTGTGTCGGTGTTTATGCGTGGTGATAATGTCATAATGCCCATTCGCGGCGAGTGATCTAAGGCGCCCAGTTACCTGCACCCTGTTTTAGCAGCTCAGCGGCAGAGTTGGTGACTGATTGCGAGGTAGTCTCCACAACATCTTCCAGGGGATCTGTGAGTGAGAAAAGCAAAAAACGTCAAGGAGATTATGCAGCAAAAACACACACAACGGCTACATCAACAAATAAAGTGACTTAATAGACCAGACAGACAGGCAGATATGGGCTGCCACAAAACCTAAGTAATGTTTATTTTCTATTCTGACCATAATCTTCCTCTGTAAAATTAGGTGTTGAACGTTTACCTCTGTCAGGTATGATGAGTTTACAGGGCAGGGCCAAGGGAGTGATTGAGTGCTGGCAGACCAGAGCAGTTAAGCTTCCTGTAAAACAAGATAACAATAGAAATCAATACTACAGTGAGATTTTATACGATTTTATTGCATCATTTCTGACAACTTCTGGCAGCTTTAAAATACATAATTGCACTGTGTGTCTTTAAAAGGAAAAGACACGCATAATGCAGA
>JAOXYL010000071.1:10840868-10852005 GCA_028564955.1 Terapon puta
GACCTAATCCAAAAGCTCATGTTGCAACGCAGGTTTTGCAGCCAGGTTTTCCTTTGGTTACTTACTAGGAGTGAGTACAGAGCTGAAAGAGTTGCTGGTTTCTCCTTGTCCCTGTTTCCCCTCTGTGTACACAGAGACACTTTCATGGGGGAAGAAAAGTTTTTTTGTGTCATGCTTCCTGACCCACAGTTACCATGGAGATGTGGCAGGACTGAATGTGGGGATTCTTGTCTGGGTGTCTGAGGTAGTAGGAGGCACAGCAGGGGCACAGATTTTCTCCCAGGCCCTACAACCTTTTGACATACTGTAGATCACTATGGAAACAAAGTCCATAAGAGGTCAAAACAAAAAGTAAAGGTTCACAGAGAGATCGTCCATCTCTACGTGGGTCTTTCCTGACATGTATAATCTTTCTACTTCTGTGACAACGTAGTTTGAAAAGAAACAAAGCTACCATTTTTTTCTGCAACCGTCCTTTGATTAAAAAACTTCAACTTTAAAACAAGAAAGGATTCAGAGATTTGGTGCTACAAAGTGCTATAAATGCCCAAATCTTTACATAGCTGAGAATCTTATAGCCAGGGCGTGTTCCACCTCAGATAAACACCACAGAAAAAAACATCCATACAAAAAGAAACAAAAAAGGTTCAGTTTTAACATTAAGAACAACAGCTGGTATGTCTAAAAAAAAGTCTGCACTTCGGGCCGCGACCACGTACACATTCTCCAAAAACCAGAACACAAGGGGCAGAGGCAGGTCAGGAATCTCCCTGCTTTTGCAATCATGAGATGCCTTTGTTTTCCGGCGTCTGTCTCAAAAACCACTAAAATTCCAGGAACAACACTGTCGCCACTATTAGGTAAAATAAAAGGGGGACCTGAAATAACTCTTATGTGTAAGTGGATCCAAACATGCAGTCAAAGGGCAGACATTAAAGAAGAATCTGGCAATTACCTCCTACTCACTGCATGGCTTATTGTATTTTTAATTGGTTAAAGACTAAAAACACAATTAAGCTGATAGAAAAAGATGTGAGAATAAAGAAAAAAACAGTTTTTAGTTAATAATGGAATTAAATGTATTTTCCAGTGTCTATTTTTAAGCACTGTTGTTAAGTTCACAAAGAAAGCCTGCTTTCTTCCCTCACACTGGGGAAATTGTTGGAACTGCTTCATGTGACGCTCCATTTTCTCAAAATAAAGTCACCTTTTCATTTGACCTACCATGGTCTGTTCTGTAGCCTCCATAAGACTGCATGCTAGGAGATGGTGTTTGCCTGAGTTGGGTAAATTCTGACATATTTTTCACTGGAAACACAAAACAAAGCAGATATGGAGATATTCAATTACACCAAACAAGCAAATCTCACCCCAAATAAATGCACCAATGAAATACTCAGATAAAGAAGCCTATTTGCAGCGACACAAGAAACATACATTACTGACCATAAGGTGTTGGCGGAGAGATGGGGAAGGCCGGAGTGGGTGGAGTCATGTCACTCCCGGCCTCCACCCCACTGTCCATATCTGGGCCCTGGGCCCTGTAGTCAGCACTGTCACTCCTGTACAACACGTGATTCTGAAACAAACAACACACACAAACATGTAACCAACCAATCAGAACAGTGTGATACATGATGTTCAAATACATTCAAGTACTGTATTCACCTGGGACTGCGGCACGCAAGGAGAGTACGTCCGCTGACCCCTGTACTCCTCGGACCCACCCCACCCTGAGTTAAAGAGGCCTGGGTGATCCGTGACATCACTTCCTTGGCAACTCAGACTCCGCGTGACACCCATGCGCCCCTCATTGGACTGGACAGCTGGATACACACAGGTAGACAGCAGCAAGCAGATCATTAAATGTTGAAACATTTACAGGCATCACTGACTTCAAGGAAGTGAAGCACATAAAGCAAACACAGCGAGGAAAAATAACAATGCTCTGACCTTTGGTACTTTTCAGGAGAGAATTTAGCAAAATGTTTTGTACCTTTCTCCAGTCAAGCGTGGTATTTAAAATGCCTTATATACTCTGAAATTAACACATCATAGACTACTCTCTGTAAAAAAAAAGTTTGGAATGAACAATGTTTTAATTAAGTCAGTCCATAAAGTAAGAGCACCCCAATGCCACCCGGGGGTCTGCTGACAGTCGTGTTTTGAGAGGACAGCTGAGGAATGCCAGGGGTCTCACTGGTGGTTGTGGAGTGTGTGTGGGTGGTGTGTGTGGGGGGGGTTCAATGTTGTGACTACTCAAAGGAGTGCTGCCACTCAGCACCAGAGTGTTAATTTGAGCCCTCCCACCGAGCTCCGACCTCTCAGCCCTGAAGAATGCTAATGGTGCAGGGGTGCTAATGCCGGGGATCATTACTCACTGGGCCGAGTATGGATGACACAGAGAGCGTCAAACTCTCTCCAATGACTCACTTATCATTTCTGTACTGTGGTGTACAGCCTTAAGGGTTGGGTCAGGCACTATGAGGACAAACGCAGTGGGTTGAGTAGAAATGGGTCAATTTCAGAAAAATGAGTGAAAGGTTAGTAAAAATAATGACAACATGGAGGCCTCGTGCAACGACATGATGATCACAAGCATGGTTTGATTTAGTTATATGAATTCTAGGTGTAAACCTCAATCAAAAAGTACTATTAGAGCTTTAAATACATGTTATTCATAAGAAGTTATGTAATTTATGGCCTAACTTTTCCCTCACCGAGCATAGCTGGGCAGAATGCGGTGCAAACTGATGCAAGCCAACATGAAAAAACAAACAGTCCATTACTTCCTACAGCTTTTGTGCAGATCTGCCAAGTTGTAACCTTCAGAATTTGTTTTTTTGGATTGACGCTTCACTGTAGTTGATATGCACAGGCAGGTACGCTTTCAGAACCAAGTGGAAAAAACATTGCCTGCAGGCTCACTTGTTCTTCCTTTGGAAATTCCTGAGGCCTCCCCATCTTGTGCCCCCCTGCAACCACACGTGCATCCTGGAGTGTGATTCACGCACCACTAACACCCAGCACAGACAGCTCTCCCTGTTTTCTCTGCCTCACTGGCTTGCAGCTAAGAAATCCATCGCTCCTGGTATGAATATTCTTGAGTTTAGAGAACTGAACTTGGTAACGTGAAAGGGTGAGCCAAGTCTGATGCAAAAAGGCTCTAATCTTCAACGCAAGCTGCTACATTTTTCCAATAACGTTTATCATCACTGCAGGGGAAACAAACCTTGGAAAGACAGATGACTCTGGTAATCTTGATTTCTATCAAATGCAGGTCTTAGTTTGCCACATGTAGTTACTGAAACACATTCTGTGAATTCTTTTGCAGTGTTTTAACAATGCAGGCTGCATCCTCGAATGTGTTCCTGGGATCAGTTTCAACATGAGCAAAGTGGAAATATCTGGATATCTGCCCCAGATACAAGAGTCACAAGAGTCGGAGTTACATAACCTCTGTTGGCACAACAAAACCTAACAACAACAATCAATGGAGACATTTTGAAATTACACTAACATGTTGTTGATGAGAAGTTAAAAGGACAGATGGAAGCGTGATGAGCATGAGACTTCAAAAGGACAGCATCTCTCAAAGAAGACTTAACATTTAATGGAGAAATATTACAGGTTATTTGACTTCAAACTTCCTACACAAAACAATAAGCATTCAGTCCGTGAGAAGCAATAAGCTTTAAGGACTTTGATATTGTAAATATCTGCATTCCACTATATCTCTATAATCAAACAGTGAGGGACGGCAATGTTCAGAGAGGTCGATGACAGCTGCTCTCCCTCCCTTCATGTACCGTACTGATCCTCTGGTGAGATAGCTACGCAGACAAGTCAGGACAGGGCTCTCTCTCCTCAGAAACGTACCGAAAACATCTGAAAACCTGGCAAGAACCCTGCTATTTCTGCCACTAAAACAGGCCAGGTGGGAGAGAGGGGAGGGGAGGTGTGCTCTGTTAACTTAACTCTGTAGTGGAGGAGAAGAAAAGTCGCACGCTGCGGAAGAGGGACGACTCTTTTAAAAGATTTATGGCACGTTAATATGCGTATAAAATGCGTTATTCTGTCTTTGTGAGTGTTTGTTTGACATTTCCAGCACAACCACTTCCCTTGTTTCACAATGACTGTCGCACATTTCTTTCCACGACCACGCTTCCAGACCGTACCACATCACCACCACCACCACCACCACCACACCCAGGCTGTCTAACTATCTTACCTGTCTGCTGTGTGTTTTTCACGGTTGCCGCGTTACTATCGTTGAATCGCAGGTTGATGCCGTTTGAGCATTTGGAGACAGAGCCGTTCACGTGCGTCCCGCCGTTCCTCTTGATGGAGCCGCTGTGGCTCGACACCGGCACGAACGTGGGGTCCAGGTCCATGATGAGCTGGTTGAGCTGGTCGATGGAGTTGTCGATGTCCAGCGTCAGAGACTTGAACTCCTCATCCCGTTTGTTGTTGTTGTTGTTGTTGATGGTCGCCTGTTCCTTGCGAGGCGCCGCGCTCCTCAGCGTGTCTGTCGCCGTGTCCCTTGCAGGCCCCTGCGGCTCCGCGGGCAGGCCTGTTTTGGGCGAGCCGCTCCCTTGCTTGCTCCCCGGGTATCTCTCTGTATCGTTCCCATCCTCCGGCATGTAGATAAACTGTTGTGCGGCAACCATCTGCTGCTGGCGGACCCAAGAATGCGTGGAGTAGCTTCCCTGTCTGTAGACATGCTGCTTGGGCACGGAAGTGCTGCTGGGATTGGAGGTGGCCACTGAGTTGCTCCGGGAGCCCATGCAGCCCCTCCTAGCTTCAGCGTAGGCTCTCTCGTACTCCTCCATGGGAGGGGGCGCGGGGTGGTGGAGGTGGTGCTGGCCCTGGCTCTGCTGCTCCTCTCCTCCAGGGCTCCCAAAGCCGTCTGACAGCAGAGAGTTCTGGCTGCTCTTGTGGCAGGAGGACGACAAGGTCCCTAAGCTGTCCACGCTGTGCAGATCATGACCCGTAATCACCTCGTCGTCCAAGATGTCCGTTTCCCTCTCTCGGGGTCTGGGGTCTCCATTGATGTGCACTTGCACTGGGACTACCTGCTGGACTCCCACTCTGGGACCTTGGTCATCCATCTCGTCCTCCGCAGGATCCTCGAGGCCAAAGCCGCTCAAAAGGCGCTTCAGCTGGACCTTCTCCTGCTGGCTAGGCCCCTGGTTGGGCTTGGCGGCAGCGGTGGTGGCGATGGCAGCGGTGGTGGCGGGAGCGGGGACAGGTGTGGGTCTGTCTGCCCACAGGGAAGTGCTAGACAGGCCCGAGTCACTGCTAACAGAGAGGGCGTGGTCGCTGTGGTCAGGGCTGGAGGTGGCGGAGGTGGTGCGGGTGCTTCGGCCCAGCGTGGCCTCTCCTCCGCTGCTGGGGCTCCTCTTGTTGGCCGCTTTGTCCTGGCTTAGGCCTTGCGAGCGTGGCGCTGCAAAATAGAAGAGATGCAGCGCTTCATACAGTCAGCCGGTACGGGCACACGTACACAGAGAGAGAGAGAAAGAGAGAGAGAACACACAGATGGCAGAGGACTCACTCAGACAAACATAAACGGCACAAAACCACAGACAAGACGGGACTCTCGTTAACGTGCACAGTCACGTCGCCCCACAACACCTCCATCATTCAAAATCTCTGACTGAGTCTCCAGCACTCGCAATCGCACCTCGCCTGACAAAGACGATACTCCAGACAACACACAGCAAACATCACACTACAAATAACCAGGACATTAAAACAGTGGCAGAGAAAAACATGGGAATCGTGTGACTGAAGTGAGACATATCACCTGATTGGATGTGTCAGAAAAAAAAAAAAACCCTTAGAGGATACTTAAGCAGAAACAGCCAAATGATCCAAATCCCCTTCTTTTGATGTTCTAATCTGGGCTTATACAATACAAGCAAAGACAATTAACTCCCACCAGGCCAGCAGGTGAACCACCAAGTGTGTGCGGCAGACAAAAGGTGTTCCCTCATGCTCAGGTTATATAAGAGTTCTGAAGTCTCCTGTGTGCCGCTTACAAGAGTCAGACGGCCGAGGATCTTC
The DNA here is from genome assembly GCA_028564955.1 of Terapon puta. NCBI lineage: Eukaryota > Metazoa > Chordata > Actinopteri > Centrarchiformes > Terapontidae > Terapon > Terapon puta. The sequence continues at coordinate 10,846,935 of JAOXYL010000071.1, forward strand.
AGAGTCTGACCCCTGCATTCCTCACCCTGCCGTGATTAATCTACCCTACTCCCTCTCGCCAGCCCCTTGACCCCAAGCATATGTCCAAACAACCTCCTTAATCCCCACGAGTGAAAGAAGTCACAGAAGTAAGGCAGAGTCAGATCCATTGCAACAGAAAGAAAAGGGAAAAAAAAAACTCAAGTTAAGCCTTTTTTTTTTAGACTCACACAAAATGAGAGCTGGAGGAGAGGTGCATGTGAGCGGCGTTGCCAAGTGAGTAAAACTTGCTGTTTCACTGCAACTCTCCCTCTTCCTCAACAAAAGAGAGCTGGAACATGACTCCTTCGCTTCTCCCTCAGTCTGCCGCCTTAAGTGCTTGCCTTTCAGTCAAACCATGACTGGAGGATCTGAATACCAGACACGCATGATAAAAGCCCCCTTCAACCCTCCTCCTCCTCCTCCTAAAAGCTCCTGTATGTATGCCTTTCACCCCCTCCCCTCCCCTGGCTCACACAAACACACTAGCATAAGCTGCATCCGGCCTTGAGCAGCCTCGGCTCAGGCCTCCATGCAGGTCAGCTCCGCTGGGAGTCTTTCCCAACAAATCCCTCTCGTATCCCTCCTGGCAAGGTGCACACATGTCTTGAGACAGATGTTCTCTCCGACCACCCCCCCAACTTCCCACAATACTGGTCATCTTTCTCTGTCACCCCTATCATTGCCCTGCCTCTCCTCTCTTTATCCCTCCCCCTCATGGCCACTCATGTGTCTCAGAAAAAAAAAAAACTGTCTTACCTTCGCCGCCACCGCCAGGTAAGCACATGAGACAATCCCAGTCTCCAGTGGAGGGGAGAGGAGGCGATGTAGGCACGACACGAGAGCGGACATGGCTTTCAGGCAGCAGATAATGGTAAGGGTCAAATCAAGAGAGTTGGAATGAGTTGGCCCCACTTTCTTTTCTGCTGAGAAGGTGAGAGTGTTTGCACTCCACACAAGGGGGGGTGGTAAGAGGGGAGGGGGGGCCTTGAAATCTCCAAATAAGGGCAGAGGAATGTAAACAAGTGAGGCGGGGCTTCGGGTCGGAGGCGGGCTCGGAGGAAAGCAGTAACCCGACCTCTTGCCCTGCATTAGGGGACTACCCCACTGGGGAGAAAAGGGAGGAAAAAAAGAGGGAAAGAAAGAAAAAGAAAGAGGGCCGCCCAGAGAGGATCAGAGAATGAAAACAACATTCCTGCAAGCTCCAGAATTTTTCACTCCGTAAAAAGACACTTTTTAATTAAAGCAATCCTCGCCTTTCTACTTGCAGCTCTGGGCAATTCTTGTGAAGAGCAGCAGCCGATTTTTCTCTCACTCTTGTGTGTCATGAAATTGCATGCCTTCCATTCCCGTGTACAATATCAGCAGGAAAACAGATGTGCCCGAAAACTCAATTATGGGGTGCAACGATTGTTTTTAAAACTGTTTTACCTATCGGGAATACACTGACATTTAACAAAGCCATGAATGGTTAACCAAGTATGTTCTCAACTTAAGGAAATCAGTCAGACCTTTTACATCTAGCATTCATCATGTCGGCTGTTGTGGTATGGTCAGTCCCTGAATAATCCACCGATTACAGTGCAGAGAGCGGCGAAACCAAGAGCCGTTCCCTCAAGCCGCTCTCGTATCACAGGAGGAGGTCCGGTTGTGTATGGCTCTGCAATTACCCCAACCTTTTCCATTCCTTCTCAGTTACTACCATCCTGCACCTCCTGAATGCCAAAACAGTGAGTCGAAAGCATAATGATGATAATCACCCTCATCTTCTTCCGCACAAGCCTGTGTATCATTTTTACTGGACGTACTGTATGTACAGACAATGCAGGGAGGAGCAAGTTATTGGGGGAAAACTCCATTTTGGAAGTTAAATGGTGCTAAATATTTTTTTAAGTACCCCAGTTTCACTTTTGATTCTGTCTGTCTCTTCAATACTGTGAATTCGAATAATATTCATTACTGTTGCTCAAAACATTGAAAAACTACATTTTGATGTCAATAATTTTCTCTATTTTTGCAGTTTCATTTCATCATTTGGGTTTTTTTACATGGATATTTTCAAGTAAAGCATGTCTTGTACAGAGTACTTGCACACAGTACTTGTCCTATCTCTCATTGGATACTTATATAATATATTTGTCCTCTGCCACACATTTTTCTGGGATTATGCTCTGTTATGATGCAAGAAAACCTGTTGCCAAATAAAAACTTCATTCCAGGAAATATGAACAAGAGCCCTCAGTTATTTTTAAGCGGACTGCCTCCAGCATTGCTTTTACCCCTGAAAGACCACATTCTCAATTTAGGAGTCCAAAAAAAAAATCTGATTATGTTCCTCCAACAGAACTCTTGCCAGGACCGTCCTAGCTTCCTCTTCTTATCACAACAGTGTTCAGTTATCTCCAGGCTTACTTCACTATTCCATCTCTTTCTGATATGGACCATACATTCGTTCGGAGAGTTTTGTATTCTATTGCAGTACTGAGATATTAGATGCTTTACTTGAACATTCGACAAGAGAAATAGTGCCTCTGTAAACTGCATGGTTTGAGGATTATTCGAAGCATGAAGACCACATTTTTTCTGGGAAGACACCATGCCATTTTTCAAAGCTGTGCGGCACAAAATCAAAATCCCATTCACCTACAATGAATTGGGGTGGTGAAACAGGCACCACAAAACTATCTGCATGCTGAAAGAGATATGGAGAGAAGCAGGAAAAAAACCCTTGAAGAGTCAGTGAAACTAGGCTACAAAGGCTACAAACAGAATTTTGTTATGACTTCCTTTTATATCTGACATGAGCAAAAACCCTTCAGAACATCCTCCTGTCACTATTCAATGTCAGCTATTCATTTCTGCGGTCTGATGCCAGCCCAGCTACAGAGAGACGGCAGACGGCTTTGACGGCAAACTTGAGTAAACAACCTTTCAGGAAAAACAATCTTTTAAAATTCAACTCTTAATTCACACGTGGGGATAAACACACACTCGCTGGTGATTGAAGAAAGCCCATTGAAGTAAATGAGGTTTTCTTTTCACAACCTTAGCACTACGGTGCAAACGTTTTTTTAGACTTCCTCCTCCTGACCAACCTCTGAGTGACAGCCCCTCAGAGGGAACCTGGGCCTGCCGGAGGACTGGTGGTAAGTAGATGCAGAATTCCAACAAAGCTCCCAGTCTTCCCTCTCAGATGTAGTGTTTACATGAGAAAACAAGGCTGTAAATTTCCCACACAAATGCTTTGGAATCAAGGCAAGAGACAAAAAAAAAAAATTGCTTCTTTGTTGACGTCTTCGCTTTGATGAATTCTTAAATTTGATCATTTCGCTCTTTCATTGCATTCCCAGAAGTTTGCGTGGAAGTCTGTAAGGACGTGTTGGGGTATTTTAAATGAGAATAAAAAAAAGGCAGCTCATTTTCATCAAGCTGAGCTTAGCTTATAAAAACACTCAATGAATACTGGGAAAGGGCGGATCTGTGTTTTAATGCTACCACCACGTCGCTCTATTCTGGGAGGTTGTTGTGAATTCTGTGGTTGAGTGGAGAGCAACAACCGCAGCTAGGACGGGACGCCCCGACAGGGTGGCTCTGAGTGTGAGTCTGTATGTGTGTGTGTGTGTTTGTGTGTGTGTGCATGTGTGGGATGGTTAAAGCATGCCTATTCATTTGATGAAACAACAAAATAGAAAATCTCCTGAGAACAAACTGCTCTTCCTCTGAACCCTGCATTCCCTACATACAACAACTCTCCTCCCAATCCTTCGCGTAGAAACAACATCGTTTGTCAAGCCCATCATACCAGAACCTTTAAAGTACATTTTAACTTTCACTTCCTTCCCTCGCGGATGACAGAGGTCTTGTTTCCACGGGGCCCAGTCTGCCTGAATCCCACTCGTGAGTAATAAACTCACGTTAGCAACGACTGAAACATAAACCAAGCCGGTGGTGACTGCTTGCGCATGTTAATTCAATTACATCGCAGTCCCTCAACAACGTGCAGGACCTCTCAGGCCGTGTTAAATCCCTGGGAGAAAATGCAACTTTGTGTTTGTGTAAGTGGGGAAAAAAAGGGAGAACACAATGAAGTAACCGCAAAAGAAAATCACGCCTAAATAACACCTTATGTGTACTTCTACCATTCATAAAACAGCCACCGATCACTTCAGAGAGAGTCTGATTCATTAGGCAGACCTCGGCGCTGCTGTAACAGAGTCTTCTTGTGAGTCATGTGGTGACTAATGCGGCGTAGTAACAGTACCTTCGCCATCACAGATGTTCTGGTAGGAGTCCCAGCGGATTAGAGGATCTGCTGTGTTGTAGTCCACAATAACATCCGCCCCGTTTTGCCACCTGTCAGCACCTGGACCCAAAAATAACATTGCTGTAGATACTGTATCCAGGTGGTACAACACAGGAAGCAGCACGAAACACTGACGGAGCATAAACAAGGGCTTGACTTGGCAAAGCAGTTTTGTCTATGTATTTAGGGCTCGGAAATAATTTGATATTCTCATTTTTTTGTGGAATTGTATCGCCACAATATGTGTATTTTCATTCAATTCATAAGGCCGAGCCCTAAATACATTTAGCACTGAGAAATCTTATTTTTCAGACCCAAAATAATGAAAAAAACGTATCATCAGTTGTAAAGGAATAGTTTGAAACTTTGGATATACACATATTTGTTGTCTTGCTGTGCGTCAGATGAGAGGTTTGAAAGCGCTCTCATGTTGGTAACTAGAGTTAGCTTAGCACAAAAGCTAGTATTTTAAGTATTGCTTACAAAAAAAGTCTCAGCATATAACAGGATAACAACAACAGATCAAGTTCAAACACATTTTATTCACATCTCTACGGGTTAAATCATATCTACATCATATTTCTGGGAAAGAACAATGATTTGCAATCTGACATTTTTGACATCACATGCCTCAAATACGAGTTAGCATCGCACCTGAGACATATCTTAGCTGCGTAACATGAATCGTGTTTAATAAACAACACGTAGTACATTTGACACACACACACACACACACACACACACACACAT
>JAOXYL010000071.1:10852105-10863228 GCA_028564955.1 Terapon puta
ACACACATGCACACATAGATTCACTCCTGTGGGGCTCTGGAGCTGCACACGCTGTGCTTCTTTACCTCTCTGTCAGCACACACTTCACACTACATTTCCCCTCCGCAGCATTCCACATCCCCTCACACCGGGGGGGCCAGAAGGAGGGGAGGCCGGCACGGAGGATCGAGAAAATGGAGAAAGCTCTGTGTCTGCTTTTCCGACTAGCTCTCCCTGTAGCAACTTAAAAAAAAAAAAAGACTTAGGCATCTACCTGGGATTTTCTCTGGCCCCTCGGAGAACACCAGCTCCACTTTCCCGTAATCTGGAAATCTGGGATCTGGAATGTAAGCACATAGGAATGCCATTAGTGTGGCCATTCAGAGGTGGAGAGATGAATGGTGTTGTCTGTGAGTAGCGTTCTCTCGGTACACGTAACGTGTTTGGGAAAACAAGATTATTGGTCTCGAAGCGCCAAGTCTAAATTAAGTCCAGACTGAGCCCCGCAGATGCTGCGTGGAGCAGGGGAGCTGCCATAAACTGGCGGCAGCACGTTGAGACCTGCTCTCTGGCTTTTTTTTTTTTTTCCTTTCTGTTGTTGTTTTTTTTCAGATCTACCTTTGTTGGCAGTCTCCATGTCTTCTTTTTCAAACATCAGGTTGTAGCCCTGCACTGCTCCCGTGTGGAACTGCAGCCGGAAAATAACTCCACGTTCTGACGTTATGTTGCTCTTATGGTAGCATTTGATCTATGAAGGAGCATACAAAAACACGTCGATTATTACAACCAACACTGATGTCAGGAACTCCGAAAAGGCATGTTGTTTTGTTTCTTTTTTATCCCCACCATGATGTCTCCTTTCAGAAGCTGGGCGGGCTCCAGGGTGATGCATACACGGTCTCTGTGGCCTGGACCGATGTGACTGCGACGAAAACACAACACACACGTCAGTCAAAGCCGGACGCAGGGAGTTTGGGAAGCAATCACAGATATTTACAGAAAGCGGTGACTCAGAATCAAAATCGACATTAAACTCGACATTAAAAGCGATGAAACTCGCTTTGATGTGCTCCAGCATCCTCTGAAGTAAACAATAACGCTGAAATTACCGCGCCACATGTTGAAGCTACTTACTAGATCCCAGATGAATACACTGCTTGCATTCCCTGGTAAACCTTGATGTACGGACGACATACTAAAAAGAAAAGGAAAAAAACAAAAGATGAATTCTCAAATAAACAATTGCTGCGAGTGTGTTAATAACATGAACTTAAGTTGAGTAAGATACTCATGGGTGTTTTCTCAGATTGTTTTGCCCTCAGCTAACGTGCTAAGCTGCTGTTGTGAGAAAGGGATTACGGATCCACAATGTGACGAAGACCTCTGTTGTTTCAGCGAAATGAGTGAAAACAGCAATTTATACGCAAACACGGGTGTGAGTTCCCATGGATTTACTGGGAACCCGTAAAGACGCTCGGTTCTGTTTACGTAAGTGCCTCTATCTGTCTGAGCATGCATGTTCGCTGGAAAAAAGAGCGAGATATAAAGTACAGATAAGTCTCCATCTTGTTTACTGCTCCGGCTCTGATGTGGTTGCGTCTGGATTCTTTTATGCTTTCATGGGAGCAGCGAATGCGTTTTCATAGCGTTTCATTGGGAGCTGCAGCTGTGTGTAGCGGTAAACAGTGTGAGTCGAAACCTCCAGTGGCGTCGAAGTTTGGGATCCCGTGAAGGATGACGCAGTGCAGGAACAAGGGTGAGGCATTGATCTTCATGGATCCACTTAGAAGGCTGTTGAGGATCCAAACATACCTGACATGAAAGAGACAGAAGTGGGTATAAATAATATACAGGACTATTATATTTGTATATAAACACACCTACAACCAAAACATGTCAAACATCTGTGAGAGAAATAAATCTTTTGTGTATTTACTGACCATAACTTAAATATAAATTATGCATTTTACTCTACTATTTTATTTCATGATGGCAACGTCATTAGATAACTGCTTGTATCAAATATACTTTATTATACCGCTGAGGAATGCAAAAGAAAAAAAAAAGACTGGCTCTCGATTCACATCATGTTTCAAACTCCACAAACTCTTGTTGTTGACACTTCCTGCCAGGCAAATGTCCACGTCTTTCTGAAGGCGCAGCCCCATGTGTAATCTACTAAACCCTGGTCACATCATCATGACATCATCAGGGTAATTTCCAAAACACTTTGGAAAATATGTTTATTTTCCTATAATTAATTAATGCCTTTATGTTAAATATGAAGTTACACTGCAGCCTGCTGGCTTAGCTTAGCACAATGGAAACAGTGGGAAACAGTTAGCCTGTCCAAGGGGAACAAATCCAGCTTTCAGCTCACTAATTAACACGTTCTGTGTTATTTGTTTAATCTGCAAAAGGAACCAAAGTGTAAAAACAATAATTGGAGTTTAAGTGCCACACAATTACTTTCTCTGTAAGTAGTTACTTCCTGGTTGTTACATTGGTTGCCAGGCAACCTTGTGGATTTAACAAACTCCAAACACTATAGGACACAAGATATGATTTCTTCCAAAGATTTCCAAAGATAGCTGTCCCTTTCTTTCTAGTCTTTATCCTAAGCTAAGCTAAGAGGCAGCTGGCTATAACTTCCTACTCAACGCACATGAATAATGGTCTTCACATCTAATCTAAGCTTTCTAATCAAGAAAGCAAGTAAACATATTTCCAAAAACATTTTGAAGTTTAGCTTCTTTAATTTACATTAATATCAATTTTATTATTTACATCATAAAAGTTTTTTTTGCAAAGAAACACATTTATATTTCTCATAGAAAAGTGTATGAAAAAGTGTTTTTGTTATCAAAAAAATTTAAAGGAGTCACAGCCACACTAATATGGGTTAATCTCTCCATGCTCTTATCGCTGAGTGCTTGTGTCACATAATCAGGAATGGGATCAGAACAAATCGCAAAAACCAGTTGTGCCTCACAGCCATGAGTGCGAGCGATGATGATTCACCGTGATACAGGGGTTTGGGATTACACCAGGTCACCATGGGGTCCCATTCTCATTACCATGATCAACAATGACAGACAAACACAGCAGCAGGACATGCAAAGTTCTGTATTGAATCAGGTGGGTCTGGGACACGAATGCGTTTGCATGCGCTGTCAACAAAAAGCGCCAGCCCAACGGCGCGTGGACAGACGCGTGTTGTGAGACAGAAGGGCGTGCTTGAGTTTTGGGTCTTACCGTTTCTGCGAAGGTGTCATCAGAGCTGAGACCTTATCATCATAGTATTTCCTCATCGCGAAGCGGTCCAACGCCTGATCAGCACTTTTGAGGGAGACAGAGAGACACATTAAACACTTTAGGTAATTATGACTCAAGAGAGAGAGAGAGAGAAAGAGGGGGAGATTACACTCCGCTGCTCTATAATTGAATGGCGTTAACCCTGAGTTAATTAGGACAACACACACATGCGTACACACGTGCACACACATGCATAGTGGACAAGAGTGAAAGTAACCGGAGAGACAGGGGATTCCAGCAGAGAGGAAGAGAATGCCAGCCTTAAGTAAACACGGAGGGGGAGAGGAGGACAGAGAGAGGCCAGAGTGTGTGCACAGCTCTGCTATTCAGACAGACCTAAAACCAACAGGCGCTGGAGCCTTTTCACCACAGCTCTGTTTCTCTCTCGTCGGCCCTCTCCCTCTGCTCCACCCCTTCCCCCCCCTGCCACCCCACCCCCCCGGCTGAATCTATTCCATTGTAAATCTGCCTCATTGTTTTCCTATCTCTTCCTCTACCTCGACCCGGTCTTCCTCCGCAGGACGCAAACGCAGAGGCCGGCTGAATCGAAGGCCGGTGTGTTCTCATGACACAATGTTCACCCTGTGCAGAGAGGATCTACGCAGCAGCACCACACCAGGGCCGCCTCTCAGATTGTTCGTCGCGTTACTTCACTTCACGGCTTACTGAAGCACCGGCCTTGCAAAACTTGCATGGCTCACAATGGTTTGAAAATTAGACTCAGTTTTCTTCACCATGAATAGCTTTCATGAAACTGACACTATGGCCAGAAGCTATTACAGTAACTAACATGTTTCCAGGTTGATTCATGCAATTCAATACTGGGTGATTCATGGCTTAAATTATGTGGGTTTCCTTTGAATTTTGAAAAAAAGGTGACTTTTACTTTGACTCATTCTCTGAATCACCTTGACCGTAAGTTAAAAGAGGTAAATAAATCATCTGCGGTTAGGCAGCGACACTGCTCGTGGTCTGTCGAATGAGTCTTCGTCAGATGTTGACATCATTCGGTGCCAGCAGTGAGGGGGCGCGCTCCAGTCTTGATAAACCCTTCAGAGGAAACATTTAAAGTGACATGACAAGGAGAAATGCGATGCACGGTCGTCTTTACCTGGCTGACACGTCGGTGAAATGCACAAAGGAGGAAATGACCACGCCGATTCGACCCTTGCTGCCCTGGAGACACAAGAGGAGAAGAAATGATTCACTTTACTCTGTTTTAAAAGGTCCAGTACCATTCTTTTCTCAACCATCCTCCTGCTGTGAGTGACGGGATCTTACAGGAACAAAATATTTTCTGCCCAAGTCAAGTTAGCTTACAGTAGTGGTTAATTCACACGACACAAATCTGTATTTCTCTGAACCAACTCATTCCTTACAAAGCAGACAAGAGCTTTTGAGTACTTGATTTTCAAGAAATAGCTCAATAAATAATAAATAAATTATAGTTTTGCGTATTTAGTCATGAATATCTAATATCTCAGACAAATACTTAACAAGTTTTAAAATATATAACGATAATTATTACAATCTTCAGTAACTGCTAAATCATCAGTAGAAAGCTGAGATGCGGCTGCAGCGAGACAACCCGTAGACGCTCACCCTGCAGTGAATGACCACTACGTGAAGGGGGTCAGCATTGAGCCAGCCCTCCATGGCCTTACAGATGGTGCAGATCTTATCCAGAGGTGGAGCGTGCATGTCCGGCCAGCCTGTATCCAGGGTCTGAAAACACATCACTCACCGTAAACACACACAGCAGCGCTTCGCACAGCTCCCTATGCATTACCAATCAATAGTATACTTTCTACTGTGGTTGGTTGGACACGACTGATCTATTTTGCCATTGACATGTATTGTAGTTGTTCTTCTTCAAACATTGACTTACCTTGGGGTTCATTTTAGAGAGATCGTGTCTTCTCTCTGACAGGTTGATAATCTGAAGAGAACACACAACAAAAGCCCGGGACTTAAAAAAGATGAAGTATCTCACCCTGAGATCAATACTCTCCCATCAATATCCCCTCAAAAGCCCATCAGCCCCGACATCAATGCTGTTTGCACTTTGACACTTTGACTTCGGCACGCGGACGAAGCACTGACCAGGTAATTATCCGCATGCTTGGACTTGAGCATTCGCGTGACGTCCTTCAGGTTGTGGGAGTAGATCTCCTCCGAGCAGCCCCGGGGGAAGGACACGGCGATGATGCGCTCCGTGATGTATGTCAGGTCGAGCTCGTATCCCTCCTCCATCCTGAATCTCTGAACTTCCTGTTAAAAAAAAATTGCAGATGCAGGCAGGCGCTTTAATTACACTCACACCATTCGCCACTTTGAGCAGGTGACTTTGCTCAAGTCAATATTTGATGGCCAAAGTCCTCGGCTTCAGTCATTGTGTCCCAGTTTCCCGCAGATATCTTTAGAGAATGACCTCAAGCCAGATTGTGTGACAGTGGGTGTCTTGTTTGCCCAGAAACGGTCAACAGTGTGCGTCACAAACACTGTGGCGGTTGAGGCGCAAACAATATATCAAGGGCTTTTTGACGTGCGACGATTGCCACTTATCTCTACTGCCAAAAAAAGAGACACAGTGCAGCGGTATCAGTGGATTGAACACCAGCAATCTGGTAGCCACTGTCAGTCGGTCGGGGCAACAATGACAAAGACGAAAAAAAAAAAAAACTTTCAAAGAACTCCGGTTGGAACCAGTTGCTGTAAATCCCTGAGTGATGGCGTGTCCCTGTGACCTCATGGCCGTGCACTTCCTGCAGTCGTGGTCTGGAAAAAGCTCGTCCCACCCCACCACATCCACAGTCACATCCCTTATTCTCTTATCTAGTCATCTCTGTATGCGCTGCGCTGTTTGTCAGCCAGACAATAGCAAAAAAAATAAAAATTGTCGCCTGCTATCACGAACACTATTACTCAGTTTTTTATCAAGTAAACATGAGCATTAGTCATTTCCTGTTACTAATATAAACATGTACTTTGTACATACTTTCTAAAATTAATATATATTTTGTGTTTCTCTGATGCTTTTTGGCAACTCATTGTTATCACCTATTGCCTATCGTGGCCCAGACTCTCTTGAGGATAATATTTTAAATCTCAAAGTGGTTAATTTATTTCTTTAATTAGTAAATCAAATAAACAAGAAAAATAAGTTTATAATAAGATTTATGATTTACGTTGTTTCAGATTTTACAAGAACTTTGAGAAGCCCGAAACAAAAAAATAAAACGTGGCATTTTTACATGAAAAATGTTCACGATTTATCAGTTTTCATTTAATTTTCTTTTTAGCCAATTAGTAATCCAATCACTTCAGCTCTCGTTCACCCCCTGACAACACCTGATTTTATAAATATGTAGCAATATTACCAATAAAGAAAAACAAATCCTACGTTTCGACAAGCCTTAATTATGCTTTATGTCTATAACTCGGGAGAAAGGACTGGTCTATACTCGTGTGTCGATTTGTAAGAGCCAACTGATCGAGACAGCCTGATTAATGTTTCAGGTTTCATGAAAACACACCCTCCCACAAACAGAAACGGCATTCCTCGCGCCGCCAGAGATATCATCATCCCTCTCGAATGACTCCCGATTGTTTGTTGTGATTAAAACGATCCGCGGTCAAGAATGTGTCTGTCAATTAAGTTTGCAATGACTGCAGGCTACAGCCCGGCACTTTGAATGGAGGGAGGGAGGGGGGCGGCCATAAACCAGGGACAGCGAGGCAGCGGCTTAAACCAACCCTCAGAGCGGAATGAAAGAGGCCATGTGTATGAAGAGGTCATCACTCAGGGAAACAGGGCCCGTTTGTAAGTGTGTGTGTGTGTTGTGTTGGTGGCGGGAGCTGAGGGGGGTCCTCTGGGATTGTTGGAACTAATGGCGGGGTTAGTCTATTTCCCCCGAGACTCCGAGGGAAAACTGTTGACTAATGGGAAATTAATGAACAGGTCGGCCAGTACTTAGGCTCCGTGTATCTCCAGGGCAGAGGCATGGGAGGAAGGCTTAGCAATGTTTTGGAAGTGTCAAACTACTGTGCTAACTAGCGATGGGAGGGATATCTCGCCAGTGCTTAACCTCCGTTTAACCCAGGGGTGTGAAGACTTGTTAGTTAATTAATTCACCCTGAAAATAATTACCTGTTTCAAAGGAATTTTCTAAAGAAATTGACATTCTGGCATATTTGGTTTCTAGCGGAAAGTTTAAAAAAACAAAACAAAATAGAAGCCACTTTCACGTCAGTGCGGCAGAAATTAAGCTAACGTTCCTGCCTGCGGTCGGCTAGGGGAAAACAGCTAGCTTGTTCACAGGCGACAAATCTACCAACAAACACATCTAAAACTCCCTAATTTACACATTATATCTCACATGTTTAATACATACAAAAGTATAAAATGTACATGCTATGGTTTTGTACTTTTAGCCAGGCCCAAAACTTAATAAGGTAATAACTACCGGTACTATTACTATTATGGTCCGGTACACATCCCCCTTAAAGCAGAGCAATTTCTTAGTGTTTTCTGGTTGTGCTGTAGTGCTGGTAAAGCTGATTTCCTTACATTCGGACAGCAAGGCTAGCTGCTCTTTCTAGTCTTTATGCTAAGCTAAGCTAAACCAACAAGCTTCTGGCAGCAGCAATTGATGGTAAGGATACCAACCATCATGTTAAACTGTCATTTAAATAACTAATTTCAAGATAATGAATCAAGGGGATATTAAAAAAAATTAAAAATGGGGGGAAAAAAACATCCAATATATAACATTTTAAAATCATAAAACTTCTAAATACCAACTTGAAGTCTTTGCATAATTCATGCACAGCGTCCTTTTCCTATTAGAACCTCTCACGTCTCCCGCTCGTCGTTCGAGTTAACGTGAGTGACCTGCCCCAACACGCACTAAAGATAATTGGTCTTTAATTTGCACCAACTGCTTTTGTTCCTGGTTTGAGGCGCAGCATTAGCTCACAAAGGCAGAATAAGCAGTGCCAAGGAGCTCAAATCCCGAGCCCACCCATGGCACTGTGAGAGCAAGGCCGGCAGAGGAGTGGGGTAGACACGGGGATTCGAGGAAAAACAAAAAGCAAAAAAAAAAAAAAGAAAATGGGTTGCCAGGTCTTCTGTGGACAAGCTGCAACAGGTTTACTAAGGTCAGGATGTTGGGGGATTAGGGTGTGTCTGGCTCCCCCAGCTCCAGCCCCTGCAGGTAAGAGCTTGACTAGGCTGCGTGGGTGCTGTCAGCCACGTTCACACACGCATGACCGTCACTTGGGACCGGCTCCAAATGCCTCTCTTTCAATTACCCACAGCAACGCCGAAAATAAATTAATCACACATTCCATTTGGGAGTAAAAAGGCGGAATAGGGAGGCGCATTAAGGCGCCGTTTCTATTTCAGGAGCCCCACCCTTCAGCCGGCGTGCGCTGCATGGAATCGTCCATTTTGTACGAGCAGGTGAATCCACGAGATGAAAGGCCCCACGCCCCCACCGTCTCAAAATCCAGACAATCGGTCAGGCAGACCTTCAGGGTAACATCGTGGCCTAATCATGTGAGCGGTGACCTCATCGCTGTTTTCATTTTTGAGTCCGCTGCGGTGACAACAGTTGGCAAAAACCTTGCATTCTTGTCTGTCGCCGATAATCAGACTCTCCCGGGCCTGGGTTGAGCCACAGCAACCGAATCCATTTTACACGAGAGTTTGTTTGTATGTGATTAGGCTGGTTGCTACATGTCTACTTGCTCCTTCGCTGTATTTTCCATGAGTGATTTCAGCGTAGCCACCATCATGCAGATTGCTTTTACATATGTGTCCAAACTAGTGGCGGTAACAAGAGTGAAACGAGGAGAGGAAAATAAACGTATTCACCTGTTGAAGGTAAAAGGGGGGCACGTACTCCAGTCATCATGTTTGGGCTGCAACTTTTATTTGATTTCAATCAATGTCTCAATTCGTTTATTGATGCAGTGTTTAGTCTTTAAAATGTTTAAAACAAAGACAAATTCTCATCAATAAGTCAGCATCAAAGCCCAGAGCCTCAAAGAACGTCTTAAAGCCAAAAAGGATTCAGTGTTACGAGGGGCTGCAACCACCAAATGTTTTAAGTAACTTTTAACTTTTATCAGATGAGAGACTTAAAACAATTTATCTGATTGATCCCTATTTAAATGGGCAGGTTGCAGATGAGTAAGAGATGCGAAATGTTTGAAATGAAATGAAAAGCGTTCACAAACTTCATGCACGCTCCCATATGAAAGCAATCAAGCCCCCCCCCCAACCCTCACCCCCCCATTTACGCTCTGAAATCAGACTGAATTGCTTCTGTTGGCTCCAGCTTCTAGTTTATGATTGACGTGTTGCGGCAACAGCCTCCATTTTGTGACAGCTTAAACATTTTTTACAGCTCCTTTAAAATGAAATGATGTGTCTGACATAAAAAGTGTGTGGACTGATATTCCTCACCAACGGGAGATTTTTTTTTAAAATGCAACAAAGCCCCTGTTGCACCTCCACCCAAACTTTATCTAGTGCAGACGGCGGTGCTACTGCAGCCTAAAGTCAAAGTGCGGTGATAAAGGTTTTGTACCTATGGAAAAAGCAGCTCCACATACAGTGTACTACTGTCTCTTTGGGAGACTCTGGACAGATTAATGATTTCCTGGGCTGTTTGTCTGCAAACCTGAGTAACACCTAAAGTGCCATAAATGCTTCAGGAAGTCTGGCTGCCTGCGGGGGGACTGCTGGACTGGGGCGTTGTTTTCTTTAACTTAACTCACTTTTACTAAGTTTAGCTACATCTATGCTTTATTTCTTTGTTCTCCCGGTGCATGAAAAGAACTATTCATGCCTGTTTCGCTGCTCCATCAGATGACAGGAGTTGTACAACCAGAACAGATTTGCTTCCTCGGCCTTGTCCTCCGGCTGTCGCCCCCGTTTGGTATTTAGCGCTCACATCTAATAGCCACCTAATGACTTTGATAGCATCAGCCTCTCCGCCCCAATCGGCCTTGTATTCATACTTGGCACGAGCGCATGCCTCATACTGCGGGGATAACATGTCCACAGTGACATAACAGGCTGGTTGACGGGCCCGGGGAAGGACAAGGCCACAGTTTGTTCTGGCTTTTTCCTGTCAGGGGCTCTGTGTGTTTGCGCTGTGGCTTTGACACCCGTTCACTGCCGAGGAACTGAAATAAACAAAACCATGAGAACTATTGAAGAAAAGAGGAAGAAAAAAAAAAAGCAACGGCAACAGGGGGCTGCGTATTTATAGAAAGTTTATTTAGTAACTCTGGAACTCTAACGTGTATTTGTCCCACATTTTCATGAGATATTTTGAAGGGAATAAAAATGACAGCCCCGGCCCTTAAGGCTCCTAAAGTACTCCCTAATTACCGTTTTCTATCCCAAGGTCACAGAGGAATGCGTTCCAAAATGGATTACGTTCCCACTCTCACTCTCTCATGTTCTTTTTTTTTTCTTCACCCCCCCATCCCTCTCGCCCCAAAAATTTCTTGCCATTCTTTGCCCTTTATTGCTTCCATTCTCACTCCTCCAGGTCTCCCTCGTTCTCTCTCTGTCTAATGGCTTGCACATGTCAGCCAAGTGGCCGTGGCACAAAGTGAAATGCCCCGCCACCCTGTCCCATGCTGTTCCTCCCCAGCCTCAGATCACAAGTTCTTCTGCTTACAGTACACAACCCCAGCCCTTTGCCAACCCACCTGTCCAAACCACACTATCAGGATCCCCCATTCATCAGTGGCCCTGCCGGCCCTTTGTAATTGCCGCCTGTTATCAGTGAGGGGGCCAAAAAAAAAAA
>JAOXYL010000071.1:10863328-10873356 GCA_028564955.1 Terapon puta
CACACACACACACACACACCCCTAGTTTTCAGCAGCACTCTGAGCCAAAGTAAATACAGAGAGCAGTGCCCTGTTTTGCACTTTGAATAAATGAACAAACTCAATGAAATGTGACCGAGCAAAGGGCTAAAAAAGCACGAAGGGAGGGTAGGGGGTAAAAAAAAAAAAAAGAAAGAAAGAAAGAAAGAAAGAAAGAGGCTGAAAGGTGTTGCAGTGTGTGGAGGTCTAATCCTGCTTTTTAACGGCACTGACCGACTTTAAAACGCCTCCTCGCTAATGACCGACCGTGGAAAAGTTCAGACACCGTGCCTTACCTTTTCAAAACTGAAAGCGAGCACTTTGATTCTCCTCCTCCTCCTTCTCCTTCTTTGCTCCCCTCTCCTTCTGCCTCCCTTTGTCGGTCAGAGTGGAGTAAAGTCCTGATCAAAGAGCCCTCAGTCCGTCATACAGGCTTAATGCAGGCCGAGAGGCTCATTTCCCCCCCTCCTCTGTTGGAATCTGCACTCAGGTCGGTCACTTTGGCTTTTTTTTTTAGGAAAAGTCTTTTGCTCGGTTCCTCAACTGCTGCTGCTGTTTCTGCTGCTGCTGCTGCTGCCTCCCTCCTGTCGCTGCTCTGCCCCCCGCCCTCCGCCACCACCACCCTCAAAGCGCACTTCCTCCAGTCCGGCCTGCCGCTGCAGCCGCCGCAAGTCCTGGCATGGGATAGTCCTCCTCCCACCGCGCCGCCGGGACAGGCTGCCTCCCGAGTTCCCTCCCCCTTCCTTCCTCTCGACCTCCCCTCTCCACGGCCTCCTCCCTCTGCCTCCCTCCATTTGTTCTCCCACTCGCACGCAGACGGAGACTTCCTCCAGAGGACCCCCCCACCCACCACCTCCTCCTCCTCCTCCTCCCTTCAACCCCATGTGATGATCAGATGCTGGATACTTTGTAGCAGTAGTTGTTGTGGTCATTACACGCTTTTTTAAAAGTATGTATAGTCCACTATATGATTAAATGTATTATTATAAGACCTTCAACCACAGTGAGGTTTTACCAGAGTATTCAGGAGTTTGTATGTTCAGATGGGCACATTACGCATTTTGTGAGAAAGATTTATGGATTATGGAGTGCTTCAATATGGAGTGCTGCATTAATGTTCAAAAGTCTATAAATATATATTAGTTTCTAATCTATTTTTGCGCACAATGATGAACACACTGTACTTTAAAAATATGCAATAGTATAGTGTTGTAGTGGGTGAGGGCACCTGGGCATAATGCACCATGCAAGAAGACTGACCTCAGAAGTAATTTCTTGTGTAGTTCATATAATCATAAAACTCACAAAAATATCTCATGTGGTGTCTGGATTTGCAATTACATTTTTAGGCTGCAAGAAAAAAATGAGCAATTAACTTGCTTTAGTGCTTTATCAATACCGATGTTTGTTCACTTACAGTATATACACTACAGGCCAAACGTTTGGAAGCCAGGTCAAATTTCTACAAAAATAATATTAATTTCATTGTTATACTTTGCAACAAAATAATCATTATTATTATTATTAAAAGAGTAACTTATCAGAGGACATTTACTATAATTATCTGCTATTGGAGTTTTTCTTTCTTAGACTTAGCTTTCTTCAAAGTAACAACAGCATCCCATATATGAGGCAGTTTTTTTAAGATATGTGCCAGGAATTGCATTCCTGTTTTCTTAAGTTCACAAATAAGAGACTGCTGATGCGCTTTTCTGACTGATAAATGCAATTCATCCCACACAAGCTCAACTGGAGAGTGGTCTGGAGACTGACCTGATCACCTTCCTCTTCTTTTTATAAATGTGTGTATAAAAGGTAGTGGTAAATTGAGGAAAATTGTGGATATCAATGAAAGCAAAGTCTGATCATGGAGTAAATACATCCCAAAATACATATAACTCATGCTGTTTTTTAAGAAAGGCACTGTGAACAGAAACTTGAAGTTGCTTCCAAACTTTTGGCCTTTAGTGTTGATATACAGTAACTGTAATGATCAAATTTCAATATCACTTGCATTGCTACTCCTCCCACTAATACTGCAAGTGCAACCAAACAGTTTCTCACCATGCTGGTAGGAAGGTAAAATCTGCTTTTAGCAGAACAATTAGCGCCATCCATAGGTAATATTGAATACTGTGTTGTATGTACATGACCCTGTCCTCTTCCAGCAAACTGTTTCTATTTTGCCCAGTTCAGATATAAAAAACTGAATGAAGAATGAATGAATCAAAATTGTTATGACAGCTTTATTTGGAATTGCTTGTGAATAACATTGTAGTGGCAAGGTTTTTTTAATGGTTGATCATTATTTCATAAATGTAGTACTTCAAGCTAAACCTCAGCATTTGCAATTGACAAACAATATTTTGTTGAAAGAATACATATATGAATCAAGCTGTAACAAAAAAGGCTACATTTATTCCAACTATATGCTGAAGCTGAGGTCAATAAGCACATTTTAAAATAACTTGTTAAATTCTAAAAAAAAAACAAAAAAAGCCTTATATTAAAATGAGCAATGACAAATATATTCATTCAACATTTATGTTTCGGAATAAGACCAATAATTTTATTCTGTATCAAGTTTAATATTGAAAAACCAAATCACCAAAAACAAACAATTAAAATACTTATTTAGACAATCCTCCGAAAACCTCATAGGTAGCAGAAAAACATTTAAACAACCAAACTGTTAAAAAAGTTCTCAAACTACTGATAATAACTAGTCTTGTTTCATTCTTTTTTATGCTGTATATTAAGAGTGAGCGTTGGAGCTATAGGTACTGCTGGAGGAGAAGCTATAGCTGTAAGTAGAGGAGTAATCCACACTGCCTCTACGAGATCCACTCCTGGAGCCGGTACGGGAACCAGCCCTGGATCCAGAACGAGATCCTGGGTTAGAGACATTGTAAGGGCTGCTAATTCCCTTGGACGATATTGAGGAGGCCTGCAGCATCTTCATGCCATTACTTTCCTCAACCATGCAGCTATCCATGGCTTCTTTGTAGGAGATCTTCAGTTTCGTCTTGGGGCATGTCAGATTCTTTTGATGACTGCGTGTATCCTGAAGCTTCTGGGCTGCCTGCCCATCAAGCCAACCTTTGCGGATAGCCTCTTCAATTGTGATGCGGCGCCCAGTGTCAGGCTCTACCAGGCCCCCTGTCAGGTACTGAAACTCTAATAATCTGTTGCCAGCTTCATAAGGCAGCCACGACTCCTTGACTGCCTCTACGGCAGACATTTTTCTTTTTGTCTTCACATCCTCAAAACCAACAAAGGCTTTCTGGGCAGGTTTCAGTTTAGATGCCATGCTTTCATCAATAATGCTCTGGTGGACAGCATCCTGCAGTGACAATCTCTCACCAGTGGCAGGGTTGATAATGCCACCTGTGCATGCTTGGGCCTCAAGTAGCCTCTGTGCTGTAAGAGTGTCAACTATGCCTCGACGGAGCGCTTCAGAAATAGTTATTTTCTCTAATGTCTCTGTGTCAAATATAGCCCCCACAGGGCTCTGGTCATCGAACATCTCAGGAGGAGAAACAGTGATAGAAATACTGTTGAATCGCTTACGGACTGTAGGGGAAGATGGTGTGGCCTGGGTGGGACTGCTGCAGGTGACCATGTCATCAACCCTGCTAGTTGAAATGGTCATCTCGGTGCTGCTGGTTCTACTGGTAATTTGGTCGGCAAAATGGGTCAGGCTTAGCTTTCCAGCACGATACTGATCCAAAGACTGCTGATCAATGATGCCCTGTTCCAAGCAATCCTTGATGTCATACTGGGTTCCTGTTTTCCTATCCACGATCACATAACGTGCAGAGCCATCAGACCCCTTGATAGTTATCTCCTCCCACTCGCACTCCTGCTCTGACAAGTCCAGGAAAGTGTCATAATCAATTAGCTCCCGGTGATATGCCTCCCTCACCGACATCTCCAGCCCAGTGTCTGGGTCAACGATCACTACTCGCCTCTTGCGAAGAACATTGGTACGGCTCTCCTGTGACTTTTGGGGCTTCTTCTTCTTGTCACTGAGAGGCAAGAGTATTAATCCTGTTTTGGGATCTGTGATGCACCTCTCCTTCAGCTGGAGATATGTCAGGTTCTCCTTAGTATTAGGGTCAAAGAAACCTTTTGTGTCATCTCCTTCATAAGTTAGGATCTCATTCATCTCCTTGTCAAAATAACCTCTTTTATAGGCAACAGCGACATCAATACGGTGGCTTTCCTTGGGGTCAATAATCCCACCACTGGCGATTTGAGCCTCAAGGAGACGGATTCCATGACCTTTCTCAATGAGATCTTTCTCAATAGCCTGGAAGAGGGAGATTGTCTTTCCTGTGGATGGGTCTATGTATCCAGTTACTGCTTTCTCTGCAGACAACAGCTTATTCTTAAACTCCTTTCCGATCAGAGCTCTTTTTGCAGCCTCTTCTACTGTCAAGAAGATGTTGTTGACTGGATCAACAATGAACCCAGAAGCAGCCTGGGCCTCAAGAAGCTCCAAGGTGGTTCCTCTCATGAGCAGACCTTCCTTCATTGCCTGGTAGAAAGGCAGTATTCGTTCATTGGCCTCATCATAGATCCCTGCAATGCAGGTACTGCCATAGAGATAGGACTTAAGCTTGTCTTCAATTTCTTGTGCGCTCAGCTTTGCTGCATCAGTTGCATCCAGCAGTTCAGATTTGATGAGGTCAGTGATGGGGACTTCACCACGGAGACCCTTCACTGTTGTGGACTTTTCTGGGCCCTTGAGCAGAAGCAAGCCAGCGACAGGATCCACAGTACACTTCTTCCTAAGGTCACCATAACTTGTCTTTTCTCCTGTTGCCGGATCCAGGTAGCAGGTGGGTTTTTTGTTCAAAGCCCTGTAGAGGTCTTCATCAATAAGATTTCGATCCAAGGCCACATCTTTTGGAAGGAACACACTCAGAACAGGGTCCAGTATTCCTCCAACAGACTCCTGAGCCTGGAGCAAGCGGACAGCTGTGTCTTTGTCTATGCGGCCCTGCTTGCAGGCCTGACCCACAGATAAGATTTTGCCAGTGTATGGATCTCTAAAACCTGTACTAGCTGCTTCAGCTGTCACCAAGGTGTCTCTGTCCTCTGTGTCTATAATCCCTCTTGAACAGGCAGTATCCACAGGCATCTTCTCATTAAAAGTGGGGTCTATTATGTAGCCTGTTGCTGCTTGAGCTTCCAGGAGCATGAGGGCACTCTCTGGGCTGAGGAGCTTCTTATTTTTGGCTTCAGTGAATGGCATCTTCCCATTAGAACCTGTTTTCATTCCAGCAATGATTCCAGTACCCTTTAGGCTATGCTGAATGTCCACAGCTACCTCATCCACCGTCTTTCTTCCTTTTAGGAGCTGGTCTAGAGTGGCTTTACTGATTATACCACAGTCACAAAGCTGGTGGGCTGTGACTTTTCGGCGCACCCCGTCAAATACCAGCTTGGATGCATCAATTGCGGGGACCTTCTCATCAGTCTGGGTTTGTTTGGTTTGAGAGCTCGCTCTCTGCTGCAGCCTCTGTATCTCTCTCTCCAGGGCATCTCTCTTGAGAGCCAGCTCTGACGCCTCCTTTTCAGAGATCAGCAGACGGCTCTTGTACCTCTCCTCCACAGTCTTCAGCTCCCTCATGAGCCTCTCGATCTCATTCTTAAGGGAGAGCCTCTCTCGATCAGCCTTGTCTCTTTCTGATTCACACTGCCTGATCTGGGTCTCTCTCAGCTCATACTGGGTCTTCATGTAGTTGAAATCCTTGAGGACACTGTTCTTTTCATCTTGCAGCCGCTGCTTGTTGCGGATCTCAGTTTCTAGTGTGAGCTTGATTCGGGTGAGCTCCTCCTCTAGGCGCTGTTGACGCGCTTTGTCCTGTTCCAGCAGTTTAAGCTTGGATAGCAGACTCTCCTTCTCCATTAGTATCTCGCTGTACTGACTTTGGGAGCTTTGCACCATTATGGATGTCTGGGGAGAGATCAGAAAACATAATTATACATAAAGAAATGTCAATAAATGATGCACAACTCAAATGACAACAATATTTTTATTATATCTTATATAAAATAATGATATCATATTCATTTGTAATATCAGAGGTTAACTGAATGACTATCAGAAATGTCAATCAGGTGTAAGTACTGATTGAACCATCTGATAATGTGACTATGTACTAAGATATGTACGTTACATTCATCATATTAGTTAGTAAGCAGTGAATAAGTGATTCTTATTACGATTAGTCACAAAATGGGCAAAGCAAAAGTGTGAACAACATGCATATCTAAGCAAAAGTATTTTGTAAGTAAGTAAGTGACATTCATGCACAACTCCTAAGATGACATTTGTTGCTGTGTCAAGGTAACTAGGTCCAGTCTTAATGCACAATATTCATGCAAAAGCAGAAAAATGTGTTAAATTATGTAGAGATGATCCCTCAATGCAATCAAAATACCTCAAGAGATTGCTTTTGGAATTTGTCTATTTCCAGTTTAAGCTTTTCTCTCTCCCTGGTCAGGTCATTGATGAGAGCCTGGAGCTCGGCCGTCCTCTTGGTACTACTCTGAAGTTGGACATGCAACGATGAGATCTGACTGGCAGTTTCTCCATCAACAGCATCTTTGCTAAGCTTCAGGTCATCCCTCTCCTGTTTAATTGCCCTTAACTCCTCATCCAACCTCAGTCTCTCTTTTGTCAGGTTCTGTGTCAGAGTCTTCAGCTTTTCGATCTCTGTAGTGTATTCGTTAAGCTGGCGACTCTTCTCCTCAATGGTCCTATATAGGCTCTCGTTGCGCTGATTGAGCTCATGAATTCGAGCCTGTTCCTGCTGGAGCTTCTGTTTAAGTGCCCTCAGCTCAGCTGTAGCAGCTGCCAGTTGGTCCTTGGTGAGTTTATGCTCTCTCTGGCTTTTGTCTAGAGCTGCCTGGAGAGCAGCAAGGTCCTGCTCATACTTCTTCCCAGAGTTGGTTGTCTCAATCTGAATAGACTTCAGTGTGCTAATAGTGGTGGTGTGCTCTCTGCACGTATGTGTCATTCTCTCTAACTCTGCCTCCATTCTCTTTCTACGTGTGAACTCTTCCTGGTTTGCCTTCTTTTGCTTCTCCAGTTCAGCTTCCATCCCATCCAGAGAGCATTGAAGTTCCCGGATGCGGCTCTGCAGCCTTGCAGAACTCTGTTCAACCTTGGCTTTCTCACTGGTCTGCTTTTCTAGCTCTACTCGGGTGATGTGGATCTCTTGCTCAGACACTTTAAGCTTGTTAATTGCCTCCAAATAAGAGGTGTTCTTCGCCTTCAGCTCTGCCTCAGCCTGCTTCAGATGACTGAGTTCCAATTCCAGAGCTCTCCTCTTCTTTCCCTCCTCCTCCAGGTTAAATGTCAGCACACTGATCTGCCGGGACTTTTCCTGATTACTTTTGGTGGCCTCCTTTAGTTTGAGCTCATCATCTCCTCTCTGCTGCTTGAGAGTTCTCAGCTGAATCTCCAACTCACTGCGCATCCTTGTTTCTTGTGTCACTGAGGCCCTCTGCTGGCTGGCTTCTTGCTCTGCTCTGCTTCTCTGCTCCTCTGTGTGAGCAATGGACTGCCTCAGTCTCCTCAGCTCCTCCTCTAGATCTCTCTTCTCATCAGTGAGTCTATCAACTTGCAGTCTCAGTTCTGCTGCGTCGTCTTCTTTCTGCTGTGAGGCTTTCAGGATGGTGGTCTTGGTAACATGGATCTCTGTCTCGTATGTCTGTTTAAGCTGATTTATCTCCTGGTTGCACTGTGTTCTTACCTTTGAGATATCTGATTCAGCGTTTCGCCGACGTGATGTCTCCTCCTCTAGCAGTAACTTCATCCTCTCCAGTTCACGTTCCTTGTCTTTCACAGTCTTCTCCAAGTCAATCTTCATCCAGTTCACTTCCTCCAGTTCTTTCTGTCTGCGGCGAACAGCCGCCTCATACTCTTCCTGCTGGCTGGTGTAACGTTCATCTGCCAACTTTCTTTTCCTCTTTTCCTCCTCCAGCTGGTATTTAATGCGCGTCAGCTGCTCATTAAGATCTTGTAGCTGGCCTTGTGTGCTGTCTAGGCTTTCCTTGGTAGTATTAACTTTGATAGCTGTTATTCTCTTCACTTCCTCCATAGATATGAGCTGCTCTTGTGATTCAGAGAGCTGCTGCTTGCAGCGGGCCAAGGCATCCTCCAGTGATTTGATTTTCTGGTTACGATCCAGAATGTCGTCCTTCAGACGCTTCAGGTCATCCTCCAGTGTCTCAATCTTGGTGTTCCTCATCTGTTGAGAGCAATGACAAAAACACAGAGAGACTCATTTTGTTAGTTAATGTGTTTTTTTTTATTTATCTTGTCTTTATTTATCTATTTATCTATATTGTTCATTTTTATAAAACAATATTACTGACTTACATAAACAATGATGTCTTAAGTGGAATTATACAACTCTGACACCAACCTTCAGCTCTTCCATGTTCTTCATCAGCTCCCCTAGGAACTTGTAGTAGTTACTACTACTTGTCAGGAGCTCTATGTAGTTGGACTGGAGCTCAGCTGCCTGATGGAGTTAAAATGAAAGAATGAATATGGATATCAAGTGCTCCCGTGTTTATTACATAACAGTAAGCTCTTTTAATGACACATGCAATTGAGGGATTGCCCTCAAAGCTGGTTGTATTACATGAACTCAAAATACAACAACCATTGTTTAAAAGGTATTAATCACTAAACATAAACATAAAATCATTACCCAATCATATAATAGCAAACATGTATGAATCATATCCAACTAAAAATAGGTTTAGCAAGACTTTAGGATAGACAGCACTTATACCTCTTGTCTGACCACAGAAGCAGGGGACTGAAGCATTGTTCTCTTGATAGGAATATTAAGCAGAGTTTCCAGGCCTGAACTGTAGGAAGCCAGCTGCAGCTCATAGTCCTAAAAACACACAACAAAGCATGAACTTCATTATGTGGCACCACACTTTTGAATTGAAGAAAACAGAGCATTACTTGACTACCTACCTTAATGGAGGCAGCACAGGTATCTGCGTTTTTCTGCACATCCTCCACTTTCTCCCTCTTTCCTTTAATTTCAGTGTGAAGAGCCTGTGCAGTCAGCAGAGGGAGGCATTAAATTCACCGATCGCCCAATCTGAATATTGTCTATTTATTACTTTACTGAAACAAGACCTTTAATTATATAATTTGTACAAAATGTTTATTCTTTTTTTTCATCTTGAGGGTTAGTAAGCTGAATTGCATAAATTCAGAGAAAGCGTAAATTCAGGGTATTTACAATATTTAAATAATTCTGGTTACAAAATGTCAGCGGAAGTAAAGACGTGCCTTCTGTTGGTTGAGGTGGTCCATTAGAGTCTGGATATCATGGGGCTTAACCATTTGAAGGGTGTCCTGGCGTTTCCTGGCATTGTCTATCCACTGCTCTAGGGAAGTGCTGCTCTGCTGATAATGTTTCAGCTGCTTCTCCTGCTTCTCCAGGTCCCACATTCTGCAGAGGAAAGAGTGGGAGGAAGAGGAAGGGGCAAGAGGATGTTTTCAGTGTTACCAGCAATGACGAATGGAGACTGTGGATAGATATGCGCAGGTATTGAATAGCTGTGGACATGAGCAAATTCTCCCACCTGCTGTCAATCTGGGTTTGGATGCGGCGCCAGCGGTCGGTCATTTGACCCACCAGTTCTGTGTACTTGGACAAGTCCACGTCACACTTATGGAAGGGCTCAGAGATTTGATCATTGCAGTGCACTGCTTTAGTCAGGTCAGACTCCATAGCCACCAGAAGGTCTCTTTTTTGTTCCAGATCACTCTTCATTTGCTTTAATAGAGAACCATAAAAGGTTACAACACTTTTTTATATAGTTATTTGCTTTACAACCAGAGTTTGCTATTTTTATCCAAAATCATCAACTGTGAAGTGTTGTTGTTAGGGGTGGAAGCAGTTTGCAGATCCATTACTGCAACATCAAGAGTATGAAATGAGTTATAATAAGCAAGTAAA
>JAOXYL010000071.1:10885971-10903677 GCA_028564955.1 Terapon puta
CACACACACACACACACACACACACACACACACACTTACTGACTCATAGCTCGCTTGGGGCGTCTCCTACTTGACACACCTGAATTAGTTGCCAGGGCGAGTAACAAGCATGTTTGAATGATAACAAAAAGCACAGTGAGATAGAGCGGTGGTACAACGGTCGACTGGTTTCTGTTGGCACACAGCCACGCGACACATTCTGCACACACTGCATTGTCTGGGTGACAGATTTGGAAAGGATGCAGATAAAATAGGTCCAGTCACTAATGTTTTTTTTCTGTTTGTTTGTTTTCATTGTTACCTTTCAGACAGTAGAGCAGCAGGAAAAAGAGGAAAAGTCTTTTTTTTTGTTCACATAAGACACTTATAACTCAGTGATTAGCTGCACACTGACAGGTCAATGATTTGCAACTACCAGCTTCATTCTGCATGCCTCCTATAATTTATTTTATGAGAAAATATCCACTGTATCTTAAAACTCAACAACACCAGGGCACCCATTGCTTTAATCAAAACAACCTCACAGATCCATAGAAATCTACTTATGATGCTTAATTGTTGCCAGATTAAAGAAAAAAAAAGGTTGCAACAAGAAGGGAGCGATGCTGTTTCTCGAGTCCGCCTCCAGGGGTCATCCGTGTTCAACGAGACAGATTAAACCCTGCAGGCCATACAGGAGGCCCCTCAGTCATAAATCTTGGGGCCACTGTCACACTTGCTGAACATGTAGTGACACCTGAGAGTTGCTGATGAGTGTTGATTCCTAAAATGTATGTCAAATACAAAATAAATCCCAGCCTGTTTCAATTTAATGTGCCAAAATAGAGCTCCACTTTGCTTTCCTAATTATCATTACAAATTAAGGAGAGTAACAGTCAGAAACAAACCGGATCATGTGGAGGCAAAAATTCTCTTCACTTGCAGATCTGTGAAAAATGAATAAATAGCAAATGTGCATGATTTGATACCTCTAGTCAGTATTCAAAGTGCTTGCACATTTTGGCCAGGAGGGTGAAGCATTGCTAAACACAAGGCTCTGTGGGTGAAGTGGGAGGCTGTAATCACATGGTCAGATAAATATAGGCTATCAAGCCGGGGGGGGTGTAAATCAAACCTGACCAATACTGAACTTTTTGTTGTCGTAGATATAGCTCAGTTCATCCAGTTTCCATTAGGCTTCCTGAAATCCTTCACCTCAGTGAATGTCACAACACAAAATAATCATTCATCATTAATCATCATTCAATCATTAATCATAATCACAAAATTTAAGGCATTTGTGTGCAGATCATTTAGCAGTGAGCGCTCATTCAAAAATGCACTAAATTAATGTTTGACTTTAATTAAGTGTAAAGTTATGGCCATTTATTATTATCATTACTAGTATTGTTATCATTATTATTATCATTATTCTACATACATGACAATTATAATAGTTTGTCTTACAAATAGATGGTAAAATCTGTGAAATCGAGAGAGGCAGACTGTCAAATATTTTTAAAAATCTAATCTGATACTGATCAGATAAGATGCTGATGGAAATGTGATGTGTTTCTATCAAGATAAAACATACTTTGTGATAATGCCTACTTTATAATGGGTTTATATGACACAGCTCTTGTGATGGGTAATATGTAATTTATCTATTTTAATTTATTGATTAATTTAATTGACTTGACTAATGCTGAATAGACTGGCAACTAGCCATCAATGTGGAAGAGTTTGGAGTTGTCAGGTTGTGAAAACATCAGTTGGTTGTTGTGTTTATCCTCCTTCAATATGACTTACTTTTATCTTTGGAGTATTGTCAGTCCATTAGCAAGAGCGCATGATGTTTAAACCTCCTGGAGAGAGCTAAAGACAACCATTTATTAACCACAAATTAAAAGGTTCAACTCCAGACTTGATCAATTATTACCATTATTAATTGCATACTCATACACATAACTGTAGACCTGCTGTCTTATTATGAAGTGACATATTGATTAGATTATCATTCATTTAAAGCTTCTCTCTAATAATCCCTTATTATTATTGATTTGTAAACACATCAATAAAGGATCATGTAGCCTTTAATAAAGCTGGTTACAGTTTTAGCTCCAAACCATTTCAGCTGTTTTGGAAATGTGGGGCTCAAAGATAGAGCGGTTGTGAGATTTAATGAACTGTCAGCAGTCACAAGAAAGCAGGGATGACTCGATGATGCTGACTCTTATTTGTTGGCTCCAGGGAAAAAGCAAATCACCAAAAAAAGATAACACTATTAACAAAGCTGAACACAATGAAGCTGTCAATCTTGGACTATGCAGATACTTGATTTGCCCTCTCAGGCTATGAATGAACTGTCCTAATGAACTGCTGTTGATACATTAGACTCTTTTGAAGGCTGCTTCTTCGACACACTGTACATCCACTATAACAGACCTTCATTTAAAATCCTTTCACCTGTGTGGGGATGTCTGCTTACATCTGATATTGTGTAGGTTACTCCAAATCACCAGCCTTTATTATAAAGAATAGTTTTTTTTTTTTAAATCTCACTCTGCTTGTATCAAAGGTGGAACTGTTGTGTTTCTATTGTTGGCCACAAAAATGGGCGTTGACAGAGCTGGTGCCTCCTCCTCCTCCTCCTCCTACCTCCTGTTGACAGGACATCTGCACATATTATAAAAAAGAATAAATAAATACATTTAAAAACCTTTGTATTTACCTTAATGTATGCTTATTTAACTTTGCATTTCTTTACTCTACGACATCTCAGAGTTCAAATTTATCTTACAAAAAAATATGTTTGGAAACCCCCCAAATTTCTCAATTTCTCCTTAAGAAAAAGAGTCAGGGTGTGGGGGGGCAACGGTTGCTATGGTTAGATTTGATGTGCCTCTGCCGTAAAGTGATAAACACATGACACACATTCAACACAGAGTTCATTTATTATTATGAAAAAAAAACATATTGGTGTCTTTTTTTCTAACACTTAACATTATTTTATATCGTTATAGGAACAATGGGTACTTTCCCATGGTGGCTGTGCGCAGAGCACTTCCCCTCTCTCTCTGGTTACCAGTGGTTACAGGTGGCCATGTTGGGGGAGAGTCAACAGCGCACGGCCTCTCTGGGCAGGTGTGTTACCTGCGGCTCCCTCAGGAAGCACTTCCGAGGGCTCTGCTGCCACGGCTGAGCGACAGAGATCTGCCTCCACCTCCTCCGCTCCCTCCCAGGAATCAGCCGACACGGGGAGAGATCATGGAATAGTTTCCCCATTTTCCTAATTTCACCGCCATCCGCATTTTTTTTTGTACAAGCGTGTGAGTGAGTGAGTGTGTATGTGTGTGTGTGTGTGTGTGTGTGTGTGTGTGTGTAGGAGCTTGAGCCTGCAGTCGGTCCCTGCACACGGGGTGTTTTTTTTTTTTTTTTTTTTTTTTTTTTTTTTTTAAAAGGTGGCAGACTGAGGGAAGCGCTTCCTGATAATAAAGAGGTGCGTCTCATTCCAGTTCCAGTGATTGAGTGCGCACGGCTTCCACCGCCGGAGCTGGGGGCACTGACGCATTGTGGAGCCGACGAGAGCAGCAGCAGCAGGAGGAGGAGGAGGAGGAGGAGGTGGCGGCGGCGGCGGTGGGGGGGTGGTGGTATAGTGAGCGCCGCAACCCCGGCTTCGCCACACGACGGAGGCATCTATATTCGGCGAGAGCGCGATGGCCGTGGTGCAGCTCGACGCGGAGGACCATCACCCGGAGAACGGCTTCGTGTCCCCCGAAACCACGGCGCCGGGGCTGCTGACGCGCATCGACGGCTGCGTGCTGCCGTTCCTCGGGGGGTTCGGGAAGTACCAGAAACAGCTGATCGTGCTGACATGGATCCCGGCGCTGTTCATCGGCTTCAGCCACTACTCCGACAATTTCCTCCTCGCCCAGCCGAACAACACATGCGTGCAGCCGCTGGCGAACCTGACTAATCAGACGGCGGCCGGTCGCGCCTCGCCGACGGAGAGCCCGGCGGGCAACGGCAGCGCGCGGCCGGCGTACGTCCACGCCAACGGGAGCTACGGCGGCCACAACGACACGGGCGGCGCTCAGTGCCAGTGCAGCGAGTGGACCTTCGAGCTGCACACCGGGCTGGTGCAGAACGTGGTCACCAGGGTAAGACGTCCATCCCTAGGGACGTGTGTGTGTGTGTGTATGTGGGGGGGGGGTCACCCTCTATCATCACCCTGTGCTGTGTGTGCATCAGTGATACCACCCTCTATCCATCCTCCCTAATCCCATTAGAATCGATTTGCTGATTTAAAAAAAAAAAAGAAGAAGAGGGAGACATTCATCATCATTCATGCACCCCCTCCCCACACCTGTCCCCTCCTTCTGATGGAAAATCTCACTTTCACGCACACTTGTGTTTGTGGCTTGCGTTTGAAGCTCTCCCCTCCCCTCCCCGTTCATTGTCTGCAACCCGAGGCGCGCGCCTCTCCTCATTTCTGCTCCGCGGAGATCCCACATCTGCAAATCTGGGGCGGGGGAGGCCCCTTAAAAAGTAGTGGTGAGGGCCGCACAGGTGAGCGGGAGCCTGCGTCCTGCTGACAGTGAGTCATCGCGACAGCTGACGCGCAGTGCGACCTGTCGGAGGCAGAGAGGGGGAGAGCCGCAGTTGGCACGCTGGGCAAAGCTGGCCGGCTGCTGGTGGAATTTGCCGCTTGTGGTAATGGACATAATGGAGGCTGAGCCTTTTTGATTTGGAGCAAAGGTCATTAGTGCACAGCTCTAGAATAATGCAATCCCATCCCTGGCCAAACAACACCCGCCCTACGACTGCCCTAACCAAACACCAGGGGAGATATCGCAGCTTTCCTTCTGGGGCACTTTGAGCTTCTCAGAGGGGACGTCCGCACCTCAGCATCATGTCGTGTGTGTTCCCGTCTGCACAGTCCAGGCAGAGGAGACAGCTCAGGCCTGCAGTCATCAATAGTCGGTCTGCCGGCTGGAGGAGCAGGAGGAGGAGGAGGAAGGGTTTTATATCTCATTACGCCTATCAGCTCTTCTCCCCTCGTGGATGCTGCACGCTCACATCGAGATATCAAGTTTTATTTTCGTGCCAGAAGAAGACTGATGCACGGGGCTCCCTGAGTAAACCTGACATTAAT
Organism: Terapon puta; assembly: GCA_028564955.1. Taxonomy (NCBI): domain Eukaryota; kingdom Metazoa; phylum Chordata; class Actinopteri; order Centrarchiformes; family Terapontidae; genus Terapon; species Terapon puta. The sequence continues at coordinate 10,891,106 of JAOXYL010000071.1, forward strand.
ACAGATGGGACGGTGTGATTGAATCAGCAGGGGCGGGAAGACTCATATTCTTCTCACAGAGTACAGTTGAAATGGAGAGAATCGGTACAAATGCAGTGTCCCTACATGAGGTTTCCCTCAGAAAAAGTCCAGAATGTTTACACGCGCTCTGACAACCTCGCACACTCAATCTGCTGCATCTTCACCTCAGAAGAGTTTGGCATGCGTGCTCTTATCGGAAAGGCTTATCAGGAAGAGTTTGATCTCAGGCTGGCCTTTGAAGCCTCTCTGTGGTGTAGGACGGGGTTGCAGCACCCCAAGCGTGCGTCCACTGCCGTGCCAACAGCTCATCTGCTTATCGCTGCTAAATGTCCCCCATTTAAATAAAGCAAATGAAATGCAGCTGTCGCCAGGAAGTGTAGCCGGGGTGGGTTTAAGTCTTCATTTTGTTTACTGTCCTCAGGGTAATTTTGAGGGGTGGGGTTGCATTTACTCCGGCCAGGCCGATAAAGTGTTTTTGTGGATGAGAGCGCTGGAAATCCTCTAAACCTGCAGCTGAATGTGAAATCATATGAGGGACTGATCCACTGGGTGGATCCATATTACAAATGGTTAAAAAATGTTCTCTCGTGGGTAAGACGCCAGTACAAGTTTTCAGTCTCAAGGTGCTAAAACGCTGCTGGCCCTCCTCCTCCTCCTCCTCCTCCACCATGCTGGTGTTCTAACCTGTAGATGCCGACGTTAGTGTTTCCTTTGCACACACACGGAGAATGTCATGTTGACACTACCACCAGCGCAGATCAGTGACCGGCCCGAGCAGTTGGTTGAAGTGTCTGGCTGCGCTCGTCTTCCCTGACACACGCGGTCCACATTCTGACAAGGTCACCGTCAGGAGAGATCGAATCAGATCGCGGGCACACCAGTCCCCCAGCGGAGCTAGAAAATGGAGCAGAACCGACCCTCCCCGCTTGTCGTTGCCCTCGTGTCTCCTGACAGCCCGTCCCCGGCTCTCCCAAAGCCCCCTTTAACCCACCGTGGCGCAGAAACGAGGATGTGTCACTACGGCAGGAAGTGATGACGGGGCATTTCTCCTTGTGTTTGGATTGCATAGGCATAACTGCACATGCCCGGGCTCAGCTGCCTGTGACATTCGATCCCTAAAAAGCTTTAGCGGAGTGCCAACACTGACGAAATGTGGTAGCGTCTCTGTCAAAATGTACCAACACATTCCGCTCTGCGAACCCTTCATGGTGTCGCGACGCGGACACGTAAATACGCGTAGACATTCTCACACACAGGTTTTGCCTCGTTTTTCCACACAGATAAGAGGCTCTGATGGAGGCTGCCGAGGTTGAGGTGGTGGTGAAGGATCCAAAGTGGTTAATGTGGAGACCCATCCTAATTGAGTCAAAGCTCTCCTCAGGGTCCGTCTTAATAGGACTGAGCCTTAGAAATGAGAATGTATCATTACTCAGAGACAGATAGAGTCTGTCTGCAGCCTACCCTACTCCGCTCCCATTCAGACGGGCAGCAGCTGCACACGCCGCCTGAAATAGTGGCCTGAGAACCTTTTTCGAAGCAAAGATTAACCTCTACTCTGATCCCCGGCGAAAGTGTCGGCCTTGCATATTAAGCGAGATGCTTACCGTGTGGGGATTGATGATGATCCTAACCCAGGTGGTTCAGGGAATACAAAAAAACCCCCTTTCAGTTGCTTGTTTTTTTTTTTGTGCAAAACCCAAAGTTATTTCATTAGTGATGATTATAAAGGACCGATAGACGATGGTTTGAATTTTCTGCTCATTTGTTTTTGCATTAAAATGATTAGCCTGTTAATCAATTGGTTGATCGACAGAATAATAATCTGCAACTATTTTGATCATCAAATTCCTGATAAATGCAAAAATATCACACATTTGGTGGGTTACAGCTTTTAAATTTTGAGGATTAAATACTTTTCTTTTCCATATGATAGTAAACTGCATATCTTTGTTATGGATTTGGATCTTTTGGACCTAATGAATTATTGAAAAATCAAGGAAAGTATATCTGGCAATCAATAATTAGGATAATGGTTTGTTGCAGCTTATATACATAGTATGAGTACACAGTATGTCGGTGTATGTTGGTCCCATTTTTACATACTTTTTCCCAGAATGGTGGGTATTGTGTAAAAGTGATAAGGAAGATATGTTGTCTAAGTGCATAACTGGGTACATCCAGGCCCACTATCACTGTGCTGGAGGTTGCACACCCATAGATCTGAAAGATGATACTGTAGCTGAACACCCGTGCAGGCCTCTCCGCTCTGTGTCCCTTCATTCTGTTTACCCAGCTGGTTGGCTCCTTCCACAGACCCCAGATCAGTGTGGGACACTTTGAAACGGTCTCAGCTGTCGAAAGGCGATGACCCCACTGCAGATACCCAGTCAGCGCACAATGACAGCCACTCACAGCGTCAGCTGGGAGGGAAAAAAAAACGCTTGTGTGACCAAAAGATAAAACTCAGTTGAGGCTCAGTGCGCGTGTATGTGCTGCAGGCTTGTTTCCGATAAGTACTATTTTGTAACAGGGAGGGGTGAACGTTGTGGGGTCTCTGACCCTCGACCCTCGAAGTTTGTTTTTAAGAGTATTGTGATGGAATTCAAGTTGGTGTGTTGTCAGTTTATATCGAGTCTCTTTGGTGACAGAGCTGTTCAGTTATGATTCCTAACTGTCAACAGAAAGAGGCGATGGATAATAGATTGACAGACATTTGTCGATTCGCTGTCTCTTACTGTTGCAGGAAAACTGTCATCAGTCAACCTGTCAAACATCCGGTTGCCGCAATAGCATGAGAGTTATCTGAAATATGGTCACGCCTAGATCATGTAAACTTGCTCTCTGTGCCTTCAGGCTACTGTACATCTCACATTTCAGATGTCGGCTTATTGTTTCGGTCTTTACTTCCCAACTGCAATGGAAAGTATATGTATGAATTGTTGTTTTTTTTGGGGTTTTTTTGCTCTCACTCACCCTCCTTTTCAAAATCGTTCTGTTATTCTCTTCCACTCTCATCTGAGCTACCACCACATTACAGGATTTCAGCCCTTCAGTGAGGCAGTGATGCTAAAACTTGCACTTGGAAGCAGAAAGAGTCTGATAACCACGGTGACGGTCTGTTGCTAGGCAGTAACTATGCAGCAGTCTCTCAGTTTGTTCTCTGCTTTCTCCTCACTCACAACTGCTTTTAAGCGTCTCTCTCTTTGGCCTGCTATCCTTATCCTGCCATACTTCTCCTCATTCTTCGCGGTTCTCTCCATCCCCTTGACTGCTCAGTTGCTACGTTGTATAATCTGTATTCTTCCCTCCTCGTGTGCTCCCCCTCCTTTGAACCCCCTCCTCCCTCGCCTGCTCCCCCTCCTTTGAACCCCCACCCACCCAACACTGTAGTTCAACGAGTGCAGAAATGTGCAGCTGTAGTCGAGAGCGTCTTCATCCGAGCTAATGAGACTCTCTGGTCTTTGCCTGGTCGTTGGTGGCCAGTCATTTGAGAGAGGTCGGCAGACACCCTGGGGGATTTTTTAACTGATTTGCTTTTGGCCTCTCATTGTTCTGCATTTTCTGTCGGCTAATAGATTTATATATGCGTCTAACCCGACTCTACACACTGACATCTATTCATTACTCACCAAATGAGCAAGACAATTGCAAGGGAGCAACTGGCAGAAATAATAGGGGCATAGCCGGTGAGCTGCACAGATTTGACTCATGCTTGGACTGAATCGCGCTTTGCCGGGATTTCTTATAGCTGAAAGTCTGTCTATATTTTTTTTTCCCCCCATTTGTGCTAATAGCAGTGTGGATGCCCATTAAATGACAGAGTGTGAGCTCGGTCAGAGTACAGCCCTGGAGAGAAACCCGGTTAATAATACATGCAAATAGGAAGATGCTAAATAAAACACATTAATGATACTTTGGCTGTGAGAAATTGACCATGCTCTGCCCATTTGGATACACACTTCCAGCAGCCCTTTGACACTGGCGTGATGTGTGTCCTGCATGTGACTCGGGAGTGCTCATATGCTGGTATTTTTTCCAACGCCAGTCATCCGCCTGTGGTCGCACGCGGATGTGTCACTAAGGCAGCCCCTGTGATGGCAGACTCATTCATTTCTGTGCATGCGCCGGTTCGCCACAGTCCACGAGGAGCCGAGCGCCACTTCTCTTTAAACACCCTCGGTTGTGCAGCGATTGCGCAACAGGAACTTGTTTGCCTCCCTCTGTCTTTTTCTCTGCTGACATCGATACTGAAACCGTGAATGAGTGGCATGCCTGGATCATGTGATGGCTGGGTGGCTGCGGGTAATCCTGGAGCGTTCCATTCTGAACAGGTCACTACGGTGGAGGTTACAAGAGGTTAGAGCCCCCCAGAGGGGAAAAAAATATGGAGGAACAAACCGCACGTTGTATTCCAAGATGAGGTGGAGCTGCCGAATGAAATGAATATGATGCCATGCCAACATATGGTCCCATGTTTTTTATAGTGGCAGTAGTATTTTGTATAGATCAGGCAGAATCGAGGTCAGTGCTGATCAGCCTCCCCTATGCTATGCACCTGCCATAGCCACCACACCCATGTCGGCTTCTTCCTGCTGCTTGTGTCAGCACACACAGCTGTGAGGCAAATTTTGCCAGAAAATCCACCCCCTCTTTGAAATTCATCTTCTTTTCCTCTCAGGATCTATGGCTCTGCTGGGATCATTAGGTGAAACTGTCACCGTTGGCCAAAGATGCAGTTTTTGAGCCTCTTCCCACAAGCAGTCTACATGCATAAAAAGTGTGGGATTTACATCTGCTGCTGCACCTCTCTAGAATCAGTCGTTGCGCTGCGTGCAAGGTCTATTTGTCACAACTTGTCGCTGCTGTAGGGGAAAAAGGAAAAACAGGGCGTGCTTGATTTGTGCAAAATCACACCGCATTGTTTGCACTCTAGGAATCCCTCTGCTGCCGGGTTTGAGTCAGGAAATAAAGAGAGAGGCAGAGTTCACTGCAAAGACTGTACACCATTTCTGCCACACAGCAGCAGAGGCAGTAATAAATAAAAAAATAAGAAATGTCAGCATGAGTTCACCCAATCATGAGGAAATGATTGGTGCAAATAGATTTAATTTAATCCCTGATGTTAATTGCATTTGTGCTAAAATTGCCAAGTGAGTCGTTACTCCATCAGAAAAATTCTACTATTTTTGGGGACCACTGAGCTGGAATAATAATTTGATAAAGGGAAGGCAATTGTTTGAAGAATGTCACATCAGTGTTCATAGCAGACGAAAGACCAGGAAGCCTCTCTGTTACAGACTGTACCCTTCTCACGTTTCAGTGTTATGGTGTTATGTGTTTTGAGTGGAAACGATGGCCCATAAATCAGACAGACCTGATGAAGAGTGATTCAGTATATATAAGTGTCTCATTGTATTTATCTTTCATTTCCACTTTTTTTTTTTTTTTTAACTCAGCTTTCATTTCTTGGGATTAACGCCTGTGTTTATTTGTCTCTGCAGTGGAGTCTGGTGTGCGGCTCAGCATGGAAAGTCCACATCGCAAAGTTCTCTCTGTTGGTGGGGTCCATCTTTGGATACCTGGTGTTTGGAATCCTCGCCGACTGGTAAGAATTTCGCCAACGTTGAGTCTTATTTACAGGCAGGCGCTATCAAAAATACCACATATAAAGTGGTTAAATTTTGCTTTTCGCTTTTCTCCATAGGTTTGGCCGCCACCCAGTGCTGATCATATCGGTGCTGTTCATGCTGGTGTTTGGTCTGACTGTGGCCTTCTCTGTTAACGTGCCCATGTTCAGCACCCTGCGCTTCTTTGAGGGCTTCTGCCTGGCGGGGATCACCCTCTCTCTCTACGTCCTCCGTAAGTGTTCAACTAAAAGTTCTGGGCAGATTGAGCTTTTGCTAAGACTTTCCTCTCCCTGAATATGCCTTTTAATTATACAGTTTATGATGATAATGGCAGATTGACCGGTAAAAATGTGTTGCTGTGTGTAATTTTTAAAAGACTGTGCAATTTTTTTAACATCGAGTCTTAGACATAAACACAAAAGCATATTTATAGCCAGTGCACGTTGATTTAGTTGGCTGGAATGGCTCTCCAGCTGGCAGATTTTACCTGTGGATAGCTAGCAAATTAATGGAAACTGTATGATTAAAAAAGGTTTTAGATACACACATTAATACCAATCCAAAATGTACTGTTTCTATACATTACTGAATGTATATTTTACTGGAGTCCCTTGAACGCCACTTTAGCGTTTAGAACAATATGACAGCTGTTGTTATTATTTGCCAATGACTCCTCCTGAGAAGCATTGGGCAAACAGCCAGCTGACATTTGAATACTCGTATACGCTGAGTGTGAACGCAGAATATTTTTCCCTGGCCCTGTTGTTGTCTTCGGCGGTGATGACAAACCCCGCCCCTCGAAGCGCCAGGTGACATTTTGCCTGAGGCTCGAGGCAGGAGTGCTGACGCGGAATGGCAGAGCTGTAATGCGGCCATAAACGGTAGAAAATGCACGTCTATTCCATTGTAAGTGGATGATTTACCTGTTGGCCAAACTGGTTTGTTTGGGCCTTGGCTCCCTGTCTAGGAAGTGTGTGCAGCTCTTGTTGCACTGCGAGTTGCGAGGGGCAGTATTTCTTTGTCAGCGCTAAGTAAATATTGCAACAGTATCACTGAAAAACAATTCCATCTTGTCCATATCTTAATTTTCTCATCTGAATTTTGCTATATTATTGTCGCCTGAACCGCCCCCTCTTAATCGCTAGTACCCTCCCATTGACACCGTCCTCATTAGACACACCTAATCAAAAGGCTGTTCCACTTTAATTATTGTCTGTAGCTCAGGATAGCGTTCAGCCAAAGAAGAGTAATAGTCTTGCGGTGACCTCCCAACATTTATTAAACCAATTTGCCATTGTCGGGATAAATTCTCATTACCAAACAACCACCCGTCTCCTTACCCTTGGAGTGAACTCTTTAATTTCCATTTGGGTGTACTAGCATGTCTCTCTTCCAGCGATTTTAATCCTCGTTACTGATAATCAATAATCTGATAACGGCAGAAGGCGTCGGTGGCGGCGTGGTAACTCCTCTCCACCACAGCTGCGCAGGAGTCTGCACAGCCCGTAACCTTTGCAGAGATGAATCCTCTCTGCTGACACGACCTTCTCTCTGCAGGGCGACAGCTTAGATAATCAGTTCTTTGGTCATTTTGCGTTCCTTTCAAAGAAAGGGTGGGAGGGGGACTTTATTTTGATAGTGTGCTAATAATTGCCAGTGCGGTTGATGCATGTTCCAGTCTCAACGATGGATCCTTAAAAGCCTCTTTGGCCACGTTAATTGACCGGGGCGGAGGGAAGTGGAGACAAGGGGAAATGGGAGGGAGGGAGCAAGGGCGATATGATGAAGGAAGGGCCCCCTCGGTGTCCTTGTCATTCTAATTTACTCCACACCGTATACCTTGAAAAGCTTCGCCGCGCTCCCAAAATAGAAGGACCGTTTAGATTGCACCCGGGACAAAGAGAGGTGGGTCAGAAGGAGGGGGCAAAGTGGGGAGGGGTGTGTTGTTAAGCTGTACAGTACGGTGTCTTATCACACTTAAATGAACTCGACATCTGGATCCATTGTTTTCACATTTGCTCCCAATTTATGGTTCAATAAATCCATGGTTCTCATCCAGGTGAAACCCAATAGGTGAGAGTCTGTATTTCTTCATCCCTGTCATTTAGGCTTTTTTCTTTCTTTTTCTTTCTTTTTTTTATTTATTTAAAATTCTACCTCATGACATTTGGAATAGAATTCAGATAGCATTCAGATATGTTGTGCTGTAAACAACAAGCGCCATCTGACATCTGCCCTGCACGGCGGCGCGCTGAACAAGCGCTCTTGTAACGGTCGAATGTCATAGCAGCTGAGCAGAAGCATTATTTGGATGTTTCTGGTGGTTGGGCTGTAGCAGGGCCACATTCCTATTGAGAGAGTCTAGAGAGCGCAATTATTAGTCAGAGTCAGAAAAAAGATTTGTCGTTTTTTACATTTTTTTTCCACCCCATACCTCCTCATTCTTACTTTTTGTAGTTTTAACCTTTTCCGCGTTTGCGCCGCCTTTCTCAGTCTCTACTTTTTGCTGAAGACTAGCGTCTCCGCCATCTGCTCTACATTTCTCTATGTCCTCTATTTTTACCTTCTTTTCAATTTACGGTCTGCGAAAACTACAATATAATAACTGCGAAGTAAATCAAGTGGTCACGAACATACTGTTGAAATGCTTCTCCTCACTCAGTTGCTTTTCATGAAAGCGCACCTTGACCCCCTGTAATTGTATTCAGGTAACTGTTCACTTCTTCACCGACGTCTTAGAGGGCTACAAGTTTCCAAGAACATCTGAAATGTTAGGTTTAATGTTTCTGTAGCTTTATAAGGGAGTAACTCTGGAGCCCTGACATGTGAAATGCCGGCATTTTTTGCCGTGACCAGGGTTTGTAGCGTGTGGTTAGATAATCCACGCTGATCCTTTTGCATCAAAAGCACACCCAAGTTCTGCACATTTCCTCTCTTCAGGCTGAGACAGGTAATTACAATGCAGGCGACCACTTCCTCATTTAACAAGCATAAAACGAGCCACAGAAGCTGTCATCTAATCAGTCAAATAGATTTTCCTCCTTGCAACTGTCGCAGGGTTTGCCGTATCGGCTGGGTGCTTATTCATGAAATAATAATCAAACTAATTTCCCCACATATGCTGTTCCATTGTTTTCATTAATCAAGGCCCGACCTTATGATTCTTCAGAAATAATAGTCCTGCCTATGAACAGCTTGTCGTAGTGCTGTCTCATAAAGTCAGCTTAAGCGAGACAGATGTTTGTTTGCGGTTTGCATATTTGTATAGGTTTTGTGCTGCCATACCGCCGCCCTTATTTCTGATCATGTGTGGCCCCTGTCACATGATATTTACCCTGCAGCTAGTCGGTATTGACAAAACTCTGTGAGCTCCAGGAGTAGGAAACCCAATTGTTCATTCACACGTTACTGGAGAGAATCAGTCGCTTTCCAAGGAGTTCTGCTTTGCCTTATGAAAGTTGGCTACATGCTTAGGGTCATTCAAGTGCTGGTAGTCCTTAGGGTCCTGACTCTGTGTCAGTCATATGACATTTTCTTTGCATGTAACATTTCAAACCACATGACCTTCCTTTGTGGCTTGCTTTGTTTAACTCTGCTTACAAAGGAAAGTCGGAGCCAAATCCCAGCTTCGGCTGTGTTTGCACTGGAGACATTACACTAATCCTCCCTTTCCCATCATTCCATGTTGCAATTAAGTCTTAGGTCATGGATCGTGAAGGCTGGGTGCCACATGCACGCCAAAGTTTTTATCCAGATAACAGCAGCACGATAATTGTCATTTTGTTTGACAATTTAAACGCCCTTGCGAGTAGTGCGGTTCCTGACACCCCAAACGTTTCCTCATTTCCACATTGTGGAGGTGGCATCAATCAGGGAGTTTTCAGACGCGAGCGAGCCTCCTTTTATGAGCGTCGAGCAATTTGCGCGCAGCCACAATCCGTTCCGCCAGGGCGGCCTGTCCAAGTCGGGCCCGCTGCTGGGACCGACATGGCTGATGCGATGTGACACTTGTACGCTAACTGCCACAGAGAGACGGAGGGGAGGGAGTGGGGGGGAAGAGGGAAAGGAGAGTGTGTAGCGGGGATGGTTTCAGACAAAAGCGGAGAACGTGGACCAGCAACTAATGCGAGCAGAAAAAAAAAGATGAACATAAAGACTGAATGCCGCGCTGTTGAAACTGTGCAGGGGGTAGAAAAAGTATAATATTTCACCTCTGATTCTGAGGAGCGCCAGACTTGGAGGCAGTGCGATACAATTGCACCACCAACGCAAATGACAGAGGTGTTTTTAGACATTAAACCCTTTCTTGTGCAAGCCAGGCTAATGCATCCTTCCACTGCATTGATCTGCTGTATGTGGCTCCAAAGTCTAACGGCAGAACAGCAAAGGCCCGTCGCTATAGAAAGCCATCCGATGAAGCGCTGCTATTTATACCCCCGTGCTCCATCAGTGTGCACCGGCCTTTTTAGCATCACAGCAACCAGGCCCGCAGAGCCTATAGCTGAGCATCTCGGTGCTTCTCACTAATGCATTTTGCAGTAAACACCCCCCACCCCACCCCCGACAGGACACAGCACACTTCCCCACTACCACCCCCCCGCCCCCCCTCACATGCAAACACACACTCGGCGCATCAGCTTGCTGAGTCATGCTAACTGGCTGCGCCGGGGTGTTTGTGTGAGAACTTTGCGATCGGCTTGAGACGAGGCGATTGTTTTCTGGGGCAGTGGGCCAGAGCTGGCTTTTTGTGTTTACACGGGTTATATCACGCTTTCACATCGGCTGATATCAGATGCTTTTTGAATATGTGAATACAGAGTGAGAGCACTGTAGGTTAAAGTGAGGTCTCCCCTTGTCCGTGTGCATCTAAGTATGAACAAGCTTAAATGGTTTTCATCTCGTGCCTTTAGTGTCCCCGAACGGAGCTGTTAAACGTTGCAGAGAAGCAGGATATTTACTTAGAGCGGTCTTTGAGCACAGCAAGTGTGTCTGCATGTCTCCACACCCATCTTGAGTTCTTGCTCACTTTCCATGTCTGAATCCAAAGCGACAAGCTTATACATGCCATGGGCGTGTGTGTCCGTATGCGTGTCTGTGTGTGTGTGAGGGAGAAGACTTGTAGAGCGATACACAGTACAGAGAGGGGGAGAGAGAGAGAGAGCACACCAGATGCAGAAAGACCACATGATTCTGTGGTAGTCTCTGGTCTTGCGTCATGCTTCAAGACCTTTGTGTCTCTTCTGTCGGTAACCTTTGACACACATGCTCATGACATGCTCTACGTGGGGTCATGCAGTAGGACAAAAGGGACGGTGGATTGTTTTGAGGTTTGTTCTGATTTTTACACCTTAAGGTTTTCTGAGGTCCGACATAAACTATTCAAAGCATAATTACCAGTATCTTTATCCTTTGACTCAGCAAAAACAGGCTTGGTTTCTATCACCATTGTCATGGATGGACAAACTGTACAGGAGACGGTTTAGTTTAGTCTTGAGGTGAATGTACAGCTGTAGAGAATTTGAAAATCAAAACTAAGACAGAGTTACTGAATGGTTTGAGTATGAAGTCCCCTGATCTTACCCAATTGAACACCTGGGGGAGGTTTTTGTCCCGCGTGTTAGACAGTGCTCCCCACCACCATCATCAAAACACCAGATGACGGAATATGGAGTTCAGGCCCTTGGAGAATCAGCGCCAAAGAGCACTGAAGCTGCTCTGGTTCTTTCCTTTCATTTGTCACCCGGCTGTAGCTGTACCTTCCCTGTTGCAATGTGCTATAGAAAATGCCAATAATGGGACCATTTCCTGCAGTAAAGTGACCTTTTCCAAGCTGTTTCAGTGCTGTGGTTTTGCATACAGTGTTTTTGTTTTCCCAAGAGGCTTTGGGTTTTGTTTAGTTAATAATTCTAGTTGCTGCTTATTTGAAACTTGTCATGTCCGGGAGAGAAGATGGAAGACAAAGTGCGTGCACGCGAGAGAGAGAGAGGGAAGCAAGCAAATTGATTGCTGAATGTATCATATTTACGTCTCGTCCATGAACATTACGTGACCCCACTCTAGCAAACGTAATTTTATGTGTTTGTGTCAGTGCCTTAGTATCGCTGCTGACACGCCCAGACACTCAAACTGTATCGATTGTGTGGGTAGAGTTTGCTGTCTCTCCTTTTGTACATGTAATGGACTACTGTGAGTGGTGATCAAATACATACATGCAGGCAGAAAAATCCAATGCAGAGAAGAGAAGCACCTATGATGTGATAAATATGAATTTTGCATTTCTCCTGTACTTTTCCATTAGAGTTTGTATTGAAAATTCAGTGAAGTGTGTCACAGTTTTAATTTGGCTGCCTACAGTGGAAGTCTGTTAGTTATTATCTTACTTCGGTAAGGACACTCTTTTCAAGGCTACAACCATTTATTGCGTCAATAACATGCATTTGAGCGTGGCGGTTTTGCTCTGCTCATGTGATGATTCAGAACAAATCCGATCAAGTTTGATACAGGCTGCCTGTGATCTTACAACTGCCTTCTGTGCTGGAGGTACACAACATTAGTCAAACATGAACACGCACATACATTAAACTATTTCAAAATTCATGTACATCTAAATGCTAATACAGGGAGAGATTGTGGGATATTACAACCTCTTCTGCCTCATACTCAGTTATGCTGACTTTATACAATATTATTTCCTGTTTTTTGAGAACATGAGTAAGTGAAAATGCTCAAAAACAGAGCACAGTAAGGGCATTTTGGAGTATTTCCTTTTTTTTTCACAGGATCCATATACAGCATGCAAAACCAAAACCAAACGTTTCGTAACGTGACAACCCTCTCATCTGCTCTGTCCTCCATAAGATTTTACGCACACAGTCATGTGGCAGTCTGTGTGCGTGTTTACGTCCATATGACAGTGGAGTGACG
>JAOXYL010000071.1:10903777-10920142 GCA_028564955.1 Terapon puta
TCCTCCATAAGATTTTACGCACACAGTCATGTGGCAGTCTGTGTGCGTGTTTACGTCCATATGACAGTGGAGTGACGGTTTACTGGTCAGACAGGATGACCTGTGATGTGCACTTCCTGCTGCAGAGCCATGCTGTGTTTTGTCAGGTTGGCCGAGCCAGTCTTGCCCTCCTTGACTTTCTTTCTGTTATGCCCTCTTGAAACCACAGGCATTAATCTCTCCGCACAGGGGTGAGACGCAAGGGGCAGCACGGGGAGATAGACGCTCTGAGTGCATTTATCTGTGTAATTGCTGCCTTTGTGACAACGTCAGGTTATTGTTTGTTGGTGCAGTCTGACAGGCAGGACGCTCTGTTTGCCTACCTCCTCTCCCTACCTGCCTCGCTCTCTGTTTCTGTTTGAATTGTCTGCCTGCGCGCACGCCATCGTTGGATATCGCTCAGCCTGGCCCAACCTGTGCATTGCGTGCCAGATCTGGACTCCAAAGAGAGAAGCTTTTCATTTCCTCATCATATGGCTGCGCCTCCCTGAGGACAGCAGCCAGGTCTGCCTCACGCCACTGCAGAGATATTGCGCTGCCGTCAAATGGACATTTATTCATTCTGAACTTTACGAATGCTCTAAATAGGATGTCAAAGTATACAGAGAGGCAGGGCGGGATGTAGACTGTGAACTGTGTGCCGAGAGCAGAAGCTTTGGAGTCAAAGGTGTTTTCCATGATACACAGGGTGCATGTCCTCATCCTTCCCTTCACAGTCTGCTGTAGCTGTGTCCTGATAAATGGGTTAAGGTGCAGACTCTTTTCCTCTAGCCGGGGTTAAAGTTCCCTTTTTGTGCAGAGCTTGCATTTTTGGTTGCACAGCTGACTTCCTCCCCAAACACTTTACACTGTATAACCTACATCTGTTTTTTTTTCTTCACTGGTCTTTTCTTTCTTTTTTTGTGCATTTTACATGCCGCTTTCCCGGTTTTTGAAGCAGGCTGGATGACATAATGGTGGCTCTCTAATTGGCCCATTTATAACCCTTGTCTGTGAGAGGCATCACATGACATAACCCAAAGCTATCTCGCACCACAAATTCCAGAGTGAAGTCCAGAGCAAATCCAGCAGGAGCAACCTTTGCACGTCCTTTTGATGCGTGTAGGGAGAAACGGGTGCCTTCTGAGTTTTCCTTTTTTTTTTTTCCTTTGGTCGGGCTGGTGACTCGCTCGTGCTGGGGCAATCCGGCCTCATATTTATGCCAGAGTGTAAGCAGTGCATCAGTTCCCATTTGGTTACTCCCGGAGAGCCAGTCGCTTTGCTTTGTGCTGATCTTTCTGGATGTGGGAGGGAGCGGGTGGGAGTGGCGGATTGGTGGGGTAGCGAGGACAAACAAACGCACTCGCCACACTAACATTATCAAAAGGGAAAATACTGGCGTTTTACTTATGGTTTGATCGCTGAGAATTTCTGCACATGTAGATCAAAGGGAAGAGCCTGAGGCAAGCTGGGGCTGTTTGGCATTCTTTGCAGCTCCAGATAAGGGACTAATCAATGAGTATGACCTTATTCTTAGTCAATAGCCCCTTTTCAGTGCTCGGTGGAGGCGAGGATACCTCAGGATATTTGTGTGCTAACACAATCCCCCTATAAACAAAGGCAAGAGGAAAAAGCACTGTGGAATCTCCCCTCGAAGCGTTCTTTGGAAGTTATTTGCCGGAGTAATTGTAAATAAACTGCAGTTTGTACCCAGAATCTCAATTATCTGCCATCAGAAGGATTTTCTCACTACACTTAATGAACGCCATGAGCAGAGAAGACCACTCTGCTTAAAGCCTTTTGACAGAACAAGTCTGTTCACACTCCATTGTGGGTTTCTGCCATAGCTTTTTGGACGATAATGTCCTATTAATATGTGAAGGGCACCGTAAGATCCTCTTCTCAAAGTCTTTCCCAATTAGCTGTGGGTTAAGCAGCCGCCAAGCCCCACACCCCCTTCTCCACCCCCAACCCAGTGACTCCAGGCAAAGACCAAGGTTCATTGGTTCCTTATCAGGGAATGCTGACGATGCTGCACTGGCCTGTCGCTCAGAGGAAGCACTCCGAAAGCTCATCAGCAGCTTTGCACATGTCCGATTTAGAGTTTTTAGTCTCGCAAAGCATTTCCATCTGTGACCAGAGCTCTGAAAGTGCAGAGGTGGAGCAATTTATTGATAAGGCAACAACGGCGGTGGTGCACCTCCCTAGTAACATCTGGTGGGTCGTGCGCACACCACACACACAGGAAGATAGAAATGAACCAGGCCTGTGGGTTTATGAAGAGCATTATTATGTGGAAGTGAGATTTGGACTGCAAGGCTCTATCAGGAAATGAGTGACAAATTAAAGGCCTGAATACATGTGTGGAGAGCCAAACAAATGCAGATCTGGAATACGGGGCCTGTATTTGAGACCAGCCTGGTAGGATGAGTCGGAAAAAGATTTAACAGAAATAAGGCTATTCTGAGCAGCTGTAAAGGCTTCAGGCATGATCTACTTTGTTTGATCATACCCTGAACCTCAGATTGCTCTCTCCACCACCCCTGCAGTGTAGCTTCAGACACTCTTTGCAGATGTTGTAGCATACAGATGCCCTTGTAGTTCATTTGCCTTCCTCCACTCAGCCTGACACTGTGTCCGTGTTAGCTGATTTCTGTCTGGGACTAAAGGTTATTTGGTTTTGTTTTGCCATAACCAATCAGTAGAAATTTGTGTATATCTTCCTCTGACACCATTTTCAGTTGGCACAGAAGCTGATGTAGTGATTGCTACGAGTTAACTGTGAATGAGAGAATAAATATGCCGATATCCAACTAACCCCTGTAAAGCATGCCATTTCCACCGCATGATGAGATTACATCATGACATTTTTAAGGGTTGTAGCTAGCCAGCTTACTTTGTTGAAAAATGATATCCCCTTTTTAAAAAATCTTCCTACAAATCTCTGACTGGTCATTTGTCTCTCTAGTTGGATTAAGCAGCCATTAATAAGCACAATATCAGACCTATTTTAATTGCTGGGCAAATTAGATAATTAGGCAGTGAGAAGCAGTTTACCCTGTCTTTGCCTTTCACTTGTGTCATCTGCAAAAAGGCTTGTAGCTCCAAAATGTGCGGTATCTGCAGGTGCTTCTGAGAATAATCCTAATCGTGCCATAAAAATCAATCACAGCAAGCAAACTTGTGTTATCTTTCTTTATAGAAATGCCACAGGGCCTCCTTATCATTAAGTTATATTTCACAGATTGCACGGCCAGGATTATCCAGTGAAATCATGGCACGAAGCCATATGGACCTCATGTGACCAGTAAAAGGTCGTGACATTAGCCTGCGGGTACAGGGAGTGGCAGCGCTGAGTGCCTTTAGTGGTCAACCAATCGCTTTCACTTGTAAAACAATGGGCCTCCTTGACTGAGCTGTGTTCTTGACAAACGGCTAGTGAGCCACTGTGGCGTGTACCAGAGAGTGTGATTCATAGTCTTGTTTTGTTGTGCTGAAGTCAGCAAACTTGCCAAAGCTTCTTTGGGGGATTATCATCTTTATTAATTGGCTATTGGCTTGATGGTTGATGATGTCATTTCCGCTGCTTGTGTCCAAATCCATTTAAATGTGCAGTCTTCCTTTTTTAAATGCCTTGCGTGTCCTACCTGTTCACCCCAGAGGTCCCCAGTTTGCATAATTGGCGACTTTCTCTTATGTGACATTAGATTAATTAGTCGTAGATTTATGTCAGTAGACCATGGGATGCAGCAGGGCATTGTGGGAATGCTGATCTAGTGGGTTGTGGAGGATTAGGGTCAGCAGGACTAAGTAGCTCAGGCCCCCTTTCCTTTCCACAAACTCTGGTTCTCATACTGCAGCTCCATCTACAGCACTCGTGCCATATTTGATATAAATAGTCACACTTGCTTTAACATCTTTATATTAATGATATAGCTTGTGCTGTCACATGTCTCTGTGTTTGTGGGAGCACTTTTCCATAGCTCACCACAGGAAACTTTTTTTTTTCTTCCCGGTCACAATGCATCGGCACACATGACGCTGTATGCATAACCGAAGAATTCAAATCCCATGCAGTCCGTAACCAGTGAACCGTCCCTTTTCTCCCAGCAGCGCGCAGGGAAAGGGTCTCGAGGTTAGTTGGTTCAAACTCAGCAGGTCTTGCACCCATCGCCCTGCTCCCAGCTCATTGGCTTTGTCATTCCAGCTGCGATAGTGTCTGTGAACAGAGAGCATTATTCATGTCCTCAGAAGGGGGCAAGTCCTAATTGAAATTCCGGTCTTTTCCACTGGAATGAAGCGGGGCCGCCGACACCCACTGTATTATGCTGGCCTTGTCACCTTGAAAGGCCCATCTGGAGACTGCTCACATTCCTGGGCAGCAAAAAAGGACCCGTTGGAAGTAAAATAACGGTGTGTAACAAAAAGAGATGAATGAAGCGGGACAAAAGAGCTGCGCAGGCATTACAGTGCCGCTCACTTTCCACGGTTTGATGTGAAGGCGTCCTCCCCACTGCAGTAACTAAAGGGCTGGACTGTCTGTGGTTGCTGGCTGCCAGTGTGGTGTGCATGCTAATGGCTGGGTGAATGAATCAGTGCCATTCTGATAGAGGAGAATTGAGCACAAGGAACCTCTTTCTAGTTAGTTCACTCTCACAGCGGCCTACTGTCTTGGTCTGTCTACTGTCTCTGAACAACAACTGTACGCGGTGATTCATCGCCTTTTACTTAACGTCACTAAATCTGACATGCATTGTAGATCCAGTTGGGAACAATATTTGTTTTTTGACACTAGGATGTATCGATGGTGTTGATGAATCAGTCACTTGTGTGGTCTATAAAATGTCACAAATTCGTCAAAGATTTCTAAAGTGTCTTTAAATAGCATCTTTTGTGCAAACAATCAATCAAAAACCCAGCGAGAGTATGCTAAATTATAAAGAGACAAGCAGGAACTTTTTTAAAAATTTTAAATCAATATCTCATCACTGTTATGTGTTTCCTCGTTTTTCTGGGGTGTCACTGGCTCTAATCTAGGTTTAGTTAAACTCATCCAAGGCGTTTCCTGGTGGAGTGTTTCGTGATAATGACTGATGTTCTGGGAATGTTTTTCTGTGTCTGTGTTTCCTTCAAACAAGGTAAACCTCTCATCACGACAATCATGATCATCATTGTTGGGATCCGTGTTCTGGCCTGTCTGCCTCACCTACTCAGGGCCTCTGTTTCCACAGTTGATTCATCAACTCTGGCCCGCTGTTGTCAGCAAATGTTTAGATCCCATGTTGTGTTTACACAACTACTCTAGTTATTCATTAATCCATCGCCAAGTTTGTGTAAAATCTCTTTTAGTCACAATGGCTAGTTTTTAAACTAGCAATGATCTAAAATGGGCTTGCACATTTAAAATGCTTTAGCTGGTAAAGACTTTTTAGTGAACTCTGAATTAGTTGCTTGGACTCAGTAAACATTAGAAGCCGTTGCAGCGTCACAAGCTGTTGCATAGCTTCCAGAAATGACAAGGGGCAAACAATACACTAAACTTAACTGCCAATGCTTATAAATGTCTGTGTGACTTTGTTTTATTTAGCATGTGCATCAATGAAGGAACAATTCATACATTAATGACTTATGATCTTTGCTTAAAAACTGGTTATATGGTGCCATCTGTGTTAATCTAGTGATGCGTAAATCTCCAGTTAGTAAAAATCTATGTTAAACCTAAGTATGAACTTATTATAGGATGAGCCAGGCATCTTGTGGCACGTTGACAAGACATCTTGAAAATGATTTTTTTCCCCTTGTTGCCAAATGTGCTCATTTTTTGTCTTTGCCTGGTGCAGAAAACTTAATAACTCAACGCTCTCTCTCTCTCTGTCTCTCTCTCTGTTCTCTCTGCCAGGGATTGAGCTGTGCCTGCCAGGCTGGCGTTTTTCCATGACCATGGTGGCCAGTTTTGTAGTGCTGGGTGGTCAGCTGCTGATGCCCGGGGTGGCGTACCTTTGTCGTGACTGGCAGGTACTCCAAGCTGTCATCATCTGCCCCCTCCTGCTGATGCTGTCCTACATCTGGTAAGGAACAGACCTGAGCATCTGCTGCACTTTGGCACCGACCAGTCAGTCAACCAGTCGGAGTTTAAGGTGTTTTTCAGCTTCAGTTCTGTGTGAGACCCTTGTTCTGCTCAAATGTGTGGTGCCATCTGCAATAAAATTCTACATGTGCTAGATTCAAACAACCAATGTGTTTTCAAGTCTAAATAAAACCTTGCTAAACCGAAGATGCTTTCACACATTTACTTAAACAAAGAAATGGAGAAAGTCTCCTCCAAGGACATTTTCCTGAAGCGAATTCCCAGCTAAATTAAATGTAATGTCTTTTCGTCAACTCATTTGCAGTGACCTCTACTGTGACTGCTCTACTCTCTTGCAAAAGCCCAGGCAATAAATACTTGTGTATTGGCCTCCGTTTATTCCACCCTGATGCACAGAGCTCCACGGCACTGCTGATGTGTGCAAAGGTAGCAGAAGAAAGTCCAAGAATATAGGTTTTATCTTGGCTCCCTTCAGTGGTGCACCTGAAGAACAAAGGGGAGCTTCCACTCAGAAACCATCAAAAGTGCTGCTAAGGACTAATCTGATCAAACCGCAGTACTGGTGATATTATGCAACTCAATCAGTGTAGGAGACAAAGAGCAGAAGTGACTGATGGGGATTTCCACAATGAGTTTAGTGCTGTCAGAAAACCTTAGGAATACCTCCCTTTATGACTAAACTAGCTGCAGCTGAAGGGTGTTTTTGCACATTCAATAGACCCATCCACACAGCACGCACTATTCTGGGAATCCCAAAAATACTGACCCATGTTGACTTCCAGAGTTTATGGACACAAACAGGATTCACCACTGATAAAATGTAAAATGGCTAACTCCATATAAAAATAGGGCTGAGTGGGCTGACTAGGTGAGCACTCCAGGTGATCTAAGTTTGTTGACAACCTAAAAGCACACACCAGCGCAGGATCACAAGTCCAGTTTTATTTATTCATCTAATTTATTTACTTACTAACTCACTTACTTGCATTGACATCTGTTCCATGAAAATCAGACCGAGGGAGGGAAATGCGGCATTGTTTTTTGCTGGATTGAAATTAACATATTTTCTCTGAGGAAAAACCTGCCCGCTCGTAGGAATGTGTGCCACATAACACGATACAACTAGCAGATAATGGAGTGTATCAAGTGAAAGCAGGGATAAGAGGTGGCTAAGAATGTGTTTATTTGTTGTGCTCGCTGTGAGAACATTCAGCTCGGCTCCTTTGAGACCTCGCCACCTGCAAGTGATGTGCAAGCGTTTGAAGCCGGAATGGACTGATTTCTGGTTTCTTTTCTCTGTCGAACAGTGTTGAAATGGCTCACTGGTAAAAGCAAGATTTCATTAAGTCTTCCTCTCACCGAGGGAGAATTCAATCACTCTTTTTAAAATTCATGCGGTCCGGACTTATTTTTCATGTGCTATTAACAAGGACATCCCCCGTCTTTTCGACAGGATCTTCCCTGAGTCACTGCGTTGGCTGCTGGCCACTCAGCAGTACTGCCGCTCCAAGTGGATCATGGGACACATAGCGAACAAAAACCGGGTGAACATGGAACTCGACACCGATAATATTCTGACAGGTAACACTGACGCTCATTTAAAGGAAATCAGCATTGAAAGGCTTGTCACTATTTGATATCTTTGATATTTGATATTGTGATTGCTGCATATGATGCACGTTTCATGTTAAGGTTGTCTTTATATATTTGCTGCAGTGTCTCTCCTCCGAGCCTTTTAGTCTCTTTTTCTTTTTTTTTTTTAAGGGCTGGGTGTTGTAGCATCCCGCAGCTGTGCTTTCCTAAATAAGCCAGATTGACAAGGTTATATCTGCTTCCTGTCTGGTTACCATAGAAACAGACCACTCCAGAGGTAGCGGTGGGTGTCGAACATTACATTATGACACTCTGAAACGTTCATTAACTTCATTATAGCCTGGGTGGGTGGACACGGCTGACGTGTTTGTGCCCAGACGGCAGATGGACGCGGGTCATGCACTCTGACCCGGGGTTAACTGTCGCTGTGTACTCATGTACTGCCAGAGGTGAAGTGAACAGTGTGAACGGTGAGGTTGTTAAATGTTATCGCAGATTACATTTTGTATTAAGCTTAAGCAGTGCTCTTTACCGTGGTATATTTTACCTGTTTTTGTCCCGTCCTGTTTACTGTAGTTATCAATGCACACAGAAGAAAGCAGTATCATTGCTGGGAAGGGGCTCAAAGAGGAACCACTCGGTGTGAAATTTACTTCACTCGTTTTGAACTCTGAGACGGTGTGCTGATGCAGCATGGGGAAAGTACATTGGCACAGACATTAATTTATCAAGTCTTGTTTTTATAGTAACTGGCTGTCCCCTACCCTCACGGTAATATTTCCTCCTTTTAAACTGGTCAGCACTAAATACAACGCGGGGAACCGAACGTTCCCTCCGCCGCTGGAGCAGGGCCTTTTTTTCAAACGGCGGGACACGGCAGATGCATGGGTAACTACTGATCACGTCATATGCAGAGACTGATTTGCATTGTAGAGAGCGTGGGATAGGCTTAGTCAGAGGTTTGTGGCTCGCTGGGGGATCACTGGAAAGCCTGAGTGATCCAGCCGGAGATAACCTTGAGGCGGTGGTGAGGAATGCTGTCGCACGCCTGAGTCAACATGAACATACAGTAACACAGTGCAGAGGTGTGTTTCTGTGGCAACCCGCAGCCTGATATCAAAACATCCACTCTCCGCGCCGTGTCTCATATCACTCGCGGCTCTGGGGTGTTGTTCTCCGAGGAGCTGTTCCTGTTCTTCTGTGAGCGTCGTCATACCTGTCTCGCAGAGAGAGCGGTCACGTGGGATGAAACGTGCTCATTAAAAATACATGTGAAATCATCTGTGGTGGCAGTAAATCAGGGGCGTCCTGGTTTGACTCTTTAAAGAACCCAGGCTGCTGTCGAAGTTTCCTTTTGACCTGAAAACTGATATGATGATATTGAATAGAGCCTGATGTATATATGAGCAGGCTGATATCACCTTATTATTGATATATTGGAATTGGTATATATGTTAGCAGATATGTTTTTATATTTTGCTTTTTGAGGGGAGTATTTTCGACTTCTTAATTTTTCAGTATACATTTGTAAAATGTTTGATTAGATATTGTACAGTTTCATGTGATGTTTAATGCTAATACTTTTTTTGTTATCTTGTGTTTTCTGCTACAGTCTTGATAGAAAAAAAAATCATAAAAACAGGAAACTATGTACATTTTATACAGGTACAATGTAGTTTATAAAATTTGACCTCATTGACATAGCAGTTGCCATAACAAAAAACATAAGCTATATATTGTGGGGGGAGAGGTTCCCCAAAAACACAAGTTCAGTTATGCAGAAATAATTTAATGGAATGATGCTACAACCTAGAAGTTTAAAAAGACAAAAAAAAATATAAACCGAGGCAGAAACTTGGTCAGATTATAGATCCTGACTTTGTACCTGTAGATATTCTTCAGATTCTTATATTAATGTGTTTGCTCATTTTCCAGAACTACAGAGAGCTCTTCAAAAGAAACCCAAGAAGACGTGCATCGTGAAAATGGTCGGGACGAGGAACCTGTGGAAGAATATCGTTGTGCTCTGCGTCAACTCGTAAGTGTTTGCCTCCAGGTGTCGGTGCTTGGGAAGCTGTTTTGGACGTTTACGTGCTGAGGTGAATACGCGTGTGGGAGGGTCTGAAATCGAGAGAGGGAGAGAGGATAAAGGGGAATGCGTGTGTGTGCTTGTGTGTCTGTGCGAGGGCGAGGCAGTGCCAGTCGAACGCGCCATTTTGTGCAGTGAAGATGCCACTATTAACCTGGAGGCTCGATACGGCATTGATCAGTTAGCCCCCGGTGCTTTTTTGTCCTTCCACACTTGTGCCTCCCCCTCTCTTTCCTTCTCCGGTGGGATCCCTCCTCCCCATCTCCATCTGAGACCTCATCTCTGGCTGCACAGGCCCAGCTTTAGCTCTGCTTCGGCGCACGGTGTCCCTGACTCCCTAAGTCAGCATAAATTTTACATGAGCTGTGTCCTTATGAAACATTAGACGGAGCCAGGGAGAGGGTGTAAGGGTTTGCTCGATTTTTTTTTTTTTTTTTTGTGCGTGTGCGTGCATATGCTTGCACTACTATGCGAGATAGTCAGTGTTTACATGTGCACGGGACAAAGATGTGAGAAAATCGTGATAAACCTTGATGTCCCTCTTCCCCTTCTGTCTCCTCCCAACCTCTTCAACCTCTTTTAGATTTGCGCAGATCTGTTTCCTCTGCATCAGCTCCCTTCATGTTTACCATTTTATCCCCTCTTCTGGCCTATTTTTTTCTGTCTCCCCCTCCCCTCCACCTCTACATACCTCAGCCCTAACCTTGCCACTTTGCCCTGTGTACGTTCTTTACCCAGGCTAACAGGCTATGGGATCCACCACTGCTTCGCCCGCAGCATGATGGACCCCGAGGCTCAGGAGACGACCATGTTCCATAACTTCTATGCAGACTATTACACCATGGCGGGCATCGCGGTGGCGTCCTGCATGGCGCTGTGCCCGGCGGTGGGCCTGATGGGACGGCGGGGCGGCCTCCTCATGTTCATGATCATCACTGCCCTGGCGTCACTGCTGCAGCTGGGCCTGCTCAATTGTGAGTACGGCACGAAGAGCATGTGTCCACTTGTGTGCGAAATTCTCATTTTTGAAGGATGATGTTTATCGGCTTTAAATGTCTGTGGCAGTGAAAACACTTTAGAACAAGAATTCTTGGTTACATTAAGCCATTAAAGTAAAACTGCATCAAATTGCGCAAAAAGCCCAAAAACTACAATGAATGGAACCTTATTGTCGTCTGCCTTTCCAAAGCCTCACATATCTTATTCCTCTGTGCCATAGAGCTCCACTGTTGTCCGCAAACTAATAAAATGCGTCAGTGAGCCACGCTGTTGAACTGGGTGGCATGTTCCCTCATTATAATGAACATGGGGCACTGATGTTTAGAGTCCACTCCACCCACTCGTCCTGCTGCTGGAATTGCTCTGTGGCGCACCAAATGTGTATCCAGTCCCAGAAAATAGTCCCCAACAAATCCAATATTTACTCCTGTTTAAATAACGTTGGGTAAAGAAAAAACAACAGCACTGTGCTGTTTATTAAAGCTTGCATCTTTGGGAAGCTATAAAGCATTGAGTTGACTATTAAACAATAACATGAACGCGTTAGATATGAGA
This sequence comes from Terapon puta, assembly GCA_028564955.1. NCBI lineage: Eukaryota > Metazoa > Chordata > Actinopteri > Centrarchiformes > Terapontidae > Terapon > Terapon puta. The sequence continues at coordinate 10,915,120 of JAOXYL010000071.1, forward strand.
ATAAATAAGATTTGCTGTGGCCAGTGCTCCATTAAGGCTGGACAGTAAATCATGAGCATTGTTTACTGACTGTTAGTGCAGTCATTTAATAAGGCTTTTTATCATATCGCCGAGCTTTTATTTACAAAACTCTGGCCAAATGAAGCAAAAGTAATAGAACAAGTTATTGCAGTTTTGTTTTACATGTATCAATACTTCTGTCTAATGTATGACAGTGGAAGACAGTTCATCTCTTCAAATAACAATTTGATTCCCTAATATGTCGGTTTGAATAAATATTCTTTATATGCGATGATATAAAATATTCTTATTAATTTCATCATATTGATTTCAATTCCCTTGCTTTTCTTTACCCAATGTTTAAAGAAGAGTAATATTAATATAACATTATGTTTTTCTAAACAAACTTTTAACAAACTGACTTGAGATTGTTACTTTTAGAGGTGCAAATATCCCACACATCATTATAACAGTGCTCAGTGTGGTGAGAGTGTTAGGTTGCCCTTTTAGTAGTCCCTGATGGAGTAGTCGAACATGACCATAAGCTGCCGTTTTTTAGTCAATGTGTTCCAAAAGGTGCTCCAGATCAAAACAGTTCACAAGTCAGTTTATTCAGTTAGAAATGGGCGAGACTTAATGTTTAACCTGAGTCAACACATCAAGGTTATGCTCCATGTTTCATGTTCCCATTTGAGGTTGTTTGTGTTGTAACCGCGTGTTGACAAGCTTCGCCCGACGCATGTGCATGGTCTTGATTTTCCACCATTTAAATCCCCAAATGAATTTATCCTGAGTGAAATTTGATGATTTCAGAGCCTTGTGTTTCTCACCAACTTCTCATATCTGCTAATCTCTCCCATTCTCCTCTAGTGCTGGGGAAGTACAGTGGCCATCTGAATATAGGTAGGATCATCTCTTTATTCGTGTTCTTGTGAAGTCAACCACTCGTTTTTAATCAGCTTCACTTTCCTTTCAAAGTATGGATTGTATTATCTAAGTTGCTCCACTATCTTGATGAGGTCTTAGGAAATGTGCTGCATACAGACACGCTGCAGTGTTTCATTAGGCGTATACGAGCCCTGCGGAGACACATAATGAACTCCTAGATGTAATTATGGCTGGCTTTTCACTTATATTTATCCTCTTTGTGTTGAAGAGGGTGAGCCTCTCATTTATTTGTTTTTTTTAAAGCTGCAAATCTTAAAACCAGCCTTCCGTCTCTCTTCCTCTCTGTCACTTTATTCTCTCGCTGCTGAATCCCCCTGTGGGAAGGGAGAGCTGATCACAGAGCAGTCCCCTCTGATCTTCTTTATGCCATCTTCAGCATGTCTCATTCATGGAAAACGCTCCATTCAGACCATCTCTGGTCTAAATGAGCTTCTTGTGTGCAAGCCAATTCCTCAATAGCTCATCAAAATAAACACAAGTGCTGGGAAACCATAACAGTTTATTTAACCAATGGTTTTAGTGCTTGTAAATGTAATTAGTTGTGATGGTGGATTCTAAAATGCTCAAGAGACCACCCCATACCATGCAGATTCTTGAATCTGAGGAATAATACACACAATTTTATTCTACATAATTTGCAGAATCAGATGATGCATATATTTTAGATTTTTCTTGGTGTTCTTTGGTGAGGAAGCAAATACATGCCACAAACAATCAGAAGGTTATAAGCAACTGAATAGGTTATTTTTTATATTTGGCCACTAATGAATGCTTGATGTTGGCATTGAAATGACACTGTAACACCATGTGCAGCACTGAAATATTGTTCTTCGAAATCCAACTTCATGGATTTCGTTTGAATGGCAGTCTTTCCAGAAGGTGCTTTCAAGGTGTATAGTTAAAAAAAAACAAGAACAAACAAACAAATACACTTAAGGGTGCACGAATTCTTTTATATTTTCATTTCCATTTAACTTTGAAAGCTCTCTTCAAGTTGCTTGATTCAGTTCTCCATCTTCCAGTCAGGTCAGAAAGATCTGATTGCTTTCGATTTGATTGAAACACAGGAAGTCTGACCACTCTCCTTTTTGAAGTGTTGATAAGTGACTGAAGAGCTTGGATGCCGAAAAAACACACATATTTAATCAACGTTTTTTATAGTAACTTTTTTTCATAAGGTGTTAATTAACATTTAAACATGGACCATTTAACAGTGGTTAAATTTCACAATTAGCTATACAATTTCAATTAATTACATTATTATCGCCTTTCTTTACTTCCAAATATCTTTAATTTTCACTGTTTTAATTCCCAACAATCAACAACATTTTTCCCCTCAGTATTTGGTTGATTAACACTGAAATTCTACATTATAATACAATAATATTTTTTTATCAATCAAAATACTGCATGTTTTGTTTGTTGGAAATAATCTTTACCTCTGAAAAGCAGAAAAGCTGAACTGTTCCCACTCCTAGCCCTTATTTACATGGACAGCGCCCTCATCCTTTCACAGATTACACGGACTGAGTTCAAATTGCCATGCGTGTGTGTCTCCTGCTTTGTCTGCAGATAGCTCAGGTACGCTGAATAAGAACTTCTCCATTGCCTTCTCCATCATCGGCATGTTCTCCTCCCACGCCGTCAGCAACCTGAGCATCTTCTTCTGTGCTGAGATCACACCCACTGTCATCAGGTAAGCCCACTGAAATGCTTTTACTCTGGAGAGCGGCGCAGTTTAGTGATAAAGCCGCACGAGTTCATGTTTGCTCCAGTCTGTGCGCTGAAATTATATAATGATAACCATGCCATCAATTTACAAGTAATGAGAAAAATTCGTGTTCTTTTTACGCTTGTTTTACTGTTATGATTATCTTATAATTCAGTTGATACAGTGGTTGGTTTCCATGGCATCACATGTTCCTGCAGATGGATTAGCTGCCCCACCTCCTGTTTAAAGGACGGTATGAAATCATTTGAACCGCTCGAAACAACAGACTCTCACAGTTCAGAGTCAAATGTAATCCACATCTTGTACAAATTAGCCATCCCCTCTGAGAATATATGACACAGCACTGGATGTTCATTATCTTGGGGTTATGTAAGGGGTGTTGTTCTGCCGACAGAGCTTGTAGGGCGGCCTCTAGTGGTGAACCTGGGCTACGACAGGTGACAGACATGGGACTGCACACGCATAGAGATGGGGGGGTTTGGTGGTACTGCAGCACTCTCTGCTGCTGTTTGATAAAAATGGCAGTGATATATAAACAAGCAAAAATAAAAGCTTCCCTTCGTATCAGTGATTTAGATGCCAGTTCTTCAGTACAACATACAGCTTGTGATTTATTTTAATTGTAGTAATCTGTCTTCCCCTGTGGGTGGCATACAGGAGATTTATGATGATTTCAGGCATGCATGGTCATAAAAATCCTACCATGTGTTAACATTTTCCATCTCATTGTAGGGGTGGTGGTCTGGGTCTGGTCCTTGCCAGCGCCGGCTTCGGCATGCTGACTGCGCCCATCATGGAGCTCCACAATCAGAAGGGCTATTTCCTTCACCATATCATCTTTGCCTGCTGCACTCTCATCTGCATCATCTGCATTCTCCTGCTGCCCGAGACGCGCTACCAGCCCCTCCCTGAGACCCTGGCTGACGGCGAGAGCTACACTCGTCAACCTCTCCTTCCCCCGAGGAAACCTGGGGAACAGCGCCTCTTGCTGGCCCAGTCTGAGAGCAGCAGGGACTACACTAGGGTGCATGACACGCCGCTCCACGAGGCAGCCACCACCGCGGTGTCCACCATGGACTCCACCGCCTCTTCGGCCGTCGATTTGACCGTTCCATCAGCCGGGGATATGCCTGCTCCCATGTTCATGGAGGTGCACCCTGACAAACCTGAGCCCAAAGACCCCAACGGTCACTCCGTGTCATCGTTGTCCCCGACCCCCGTCGCAGCCCTGGGTAAAGACGGCATCATACATGCCAGCAAAGAGCACCTGCTGTCTTCCACTCCTTTACACAAAGCCCCGTGCGTCACAGACCCGCTTTTAGCCGATGCCGAAGAAAGTCCAGCCATAGTCCTGGATTCTGTTGGGCCACTGGAAGATTCGGCCGCTCCTGAAATGAATGACACTGGCCCCTCCCCTACCAAAGAGCGAGCTCCCACCCCTGGTCCTTCACCGGAACCCTCCACTCCCCCTGTCCCTCAAACTGTGCCTGCCTCCTTATTGATCTGCACCACGCCCATCATCGAACCCCCACCTAGCTCCACGCTAGAATCCCCCGACCCACTGGGTGATGAGATTGAAGACGCCACCCCGAAATTTGACCTACCTTTGCAGGAGGAAGCTAATGCCACTTTAGCAGGCTCCCCTACTCCATCTATGCATGACAGCCTCCCCCCGTCCCCTTCCCCTTCTCCTGTTCCAATGTCAGACTGCAACATTTCCACTGACCCTGCACTCTCCATTAGCGCACAATCTGACATTCCCATCCAGTTAGAAATAATAGATGAATCCACACCCACCCCTTCCGCTAGAGACTCCCCTGTACCTCTTGTCGTAGACTCCCAACCGCCACAGATAGAGTCTACCTCTCCCTGTGTTAATGATATATCCCCTCTTTCCTCTGCTCCCCCTAGCCCAGTCTCTGTGTCTCCTGCACCCACTCCCCCTCCACCCATTGACTCAGGCCATGTGCCCTCGGCGGACTCTTCCACTCCCCCCATCATAGATACTGTCAGCTTCGCTACAGTTCCCACCATCCTCCCCGTCACAGACATTGTGCACACCTCCACTCCAGAATCAAGCACTCTGACTGCCACAGACGTTGATCAGCCTGGGCAGGATTCAGCTGCTTCCCTCGCCGTAGATTCAGTCGTGGGCTCAGGCTCTACAGCGGCGATTCCCCCCTCTCTAGTGGACTGCACCGTCTCCTCGCCCATAGACTCTGGGGTGCTCTCCATCAGGGACAGTGCCAGCACAGAAAACAACACTGTCAACGGCGTGGCGTCGTCATGATCCGGCTTCGCGATCCCGGAAAGGAAGCTTTACGGTTGCCGAGGGAGCAGTCC
>JAOXYL010000071.1:10920242-10946646 GCA_028564955.1 Terapon puta
ACTGTCCTGCTCAGACTTCAGGCACTCAATGGAGACTGGCCCCAATGTCTTACAGAGCTGCTGTACGTTTGTCAATGCCCCCCCCCACTCCCCCTCCCCTCTGCATTTAGCCAATAAAACGAGACCACGCAAGTGAGAGAGTGCCAGAGGCTGGTTTGTGACAATGTGACAGTATCTCCTGCTCTTTTTTGAATGTCACTGGAAATCACCAGCCTATAAACTACTTTGATGTAAATGGATGGGAAATCACTGTCTGTTGTTTTAAAGAGACTTACAACTATTACCCACAATCACTGGTGAAGAATGCAATGATGTTAAAAACAAACAAACGACAAAAAAAAAAAAAAATCTAATCACTGGTACTTTTACTCAACTGAAATGTTCGTCTAACATATTTGTATGAAAATATCGCCTTATCTGTATGGACAAAAAGAAATCTGAATGTTACAAAGTATTTCTTGCCATTACAGAGATAAACAATCCAAATTGGAGTGATTTTTCTAATTGCAACGCCAAAAACTTATCTGACCAAAATTACGTGTAGAAAGAGTGCCAAAAAATGAGTGGTGTAAAACAGTATCTGCCTGTTAGGGGAAATACTTCCTGGTGCAGCCCCCTGCCATAGACTTTATGTCGATTTAAAGTGAATCAGCTGATCCCAATTCCAAAGTTCAGAAAGACAAAAGAATTCAATTATTATCAAATGAACAAGGCTGAAAGCTCTATTGCCATTTGATAAATTCAAACTGATAAAGTTAAATTGCTTTCATCAACACCTGGTTCATTGTGTGAACAGCGATATTAAGAGAAAAGAATGACCCATATTTTGTCGGTCAGAAGAAACTTTTATTTTTCCAATCGTTTCAGTCGATGAAATTTATGGTATGCAAATGCTTTTATTTGTAAATGTGATATTGTAAGTAAATGCAGAATTAGTCGTTGAGCTTGATTCAGTCTTTTTTTAAATTCAGAGTATTATTTTGAATAATCTCCCATGGCGTGCCCTTATTGTACAAACGTATACTTCATTATCGCAGTATTTGCGGCACCTCTATGTGGTGCCGCCGTATTGTTTGCAGTTGGGACAAAAGCATGAAAATAATTGTGAACGTGGCAGCAAAAGAAAATAGGCAACCTTCAGTAGACAAAAAAACTGTTCTTTGAATCGAAAACCAGTGGATGACAAAAATGTTCAGTGTGATTACTGACTGTCACAACATTGCTAACCTTCGGTGTGTTTTCCAAAATCATGTTTCCGGCATTAACACTGTTCAAGTATGTCAGTATGCTCGTACATTCACATGCACAACTAAGTTTACCTAAAAAAAAAAAAAAAGCAATATGTCATATATTTGTGAAAATGACATTTTGAAACACAGGTCAAATTCTTATTTATAGATAGATTAACCTATTCATATTCTTAAATTGACAGACTCTTGCTTAAGGAGGCACTTTCTCTTCCAAAGTGTCCATCTGTGGACAGCGCTATACTTGACTTACTACAGTGTGTAACTTGACAGGTGTAGTTACATACTTCATGCATTGGCGGTTGTAATAAATGTCAGAGAAAGATCTATGATTACAGACAGACTATTGTTTACAACAACAATAATAATAATAACAATAATGTTAAATAACAATAATGATTACACTTTACTGTAAAACTTACGAGCCAACTGAATGATGTCTTGTCATTTCAAATGTGATAAAATGCTCTCACAGTATCTCATACTACATTTTTCCAGGGAGTATTGGTGATCTGTTAAGGTGTCATTCAGGAGTCAAAGATAACACCAGACTTGACAGAAGACACTCTGTTACTCACACCAACTTGTGGTACACTTATGAAAAACCTTACAGGTACTTTACCCGATCTTCTGTTTTGCCTTTATCACAGTCCAGTGAGCACCGGACTGTGATAACTGAATGGTTGAGCAAACCAGCGAGGGTTTGCTATTTTTTCCTCAAATGCAGCTTGAATCGAAAGCATGAAAGCTCAATTTCTGATTGATGTGGGACGATCTTTTAATAGATTGTCAGGTCAACAAACTTCCATTTAGTAAAAGACTCATCTAATACCATGCTGCTAAGCCTCAAAGCACAAAGCCCTGCAATCATGTGATGTCAAATTTGGTGGAGCTTGTCGTCTTGACAGTAGGAAAAAAAAGAAAAAAAGAGAAAAAAAAGGGAAACTGGAGTGGAATTTTTGAATACAATACAGAACATTACTAGTTGCACATTAACTTTTGCAATAGACCCACATGTAATCTACTTTGTGGAACAGGTTGTTGACACTGGATTTAATAAGGAATTCTTGGCATCTGCAGTATAGAGTGGGTTGGCTGCAGTGGTCAGTATCCTCACATTACTCAGAGTCCTCGTTGTCTGTGAGTGTTTGTCTCTCTGTCTCCGTGTGCGTATTGCAGAAGTTGAACTGTGTATCGCCAAAAGCCCATGCAACACCAGTGTAAAGACAATAAGACAGCACAAATACATCCAGTGTCTTCTCTGAGATCTGTTGCTTCCATTTTCGCAACTCCCGTGCAGCTTAATCACAGCGCTGTTGGGACCTTGTAAGCATTTGGTTTGACTTTATTTGGAGTAAACTTAAAGTAAAAGTCAGTAAAAAACAAAAAGCAATCCAAAGCAATGTTAGCACCAGCGATAGGGTCGACTAAGAGATGGTGATGGGTGGTAAAGCAAAAAAAAAGCAAAAAACTTTGAAAAAAAAAAAAGAAATGGGATTTGCCTTTGTAAATAGTTAATGTGTGGAGACACCCAGCTTCAATAAGATGAAGGATCATAGATTGTAACATGGACTGATGAATAGTTTTGAACTTGTTAGATTAAAAAAAAAGTCTCAGACACATGAAGTCCCCAGTGTACACATTTCAGGTTTTGCTTCTCTCAACCGTGCGACTCAGAATCTCTCGACGGGAGATTTGAATGAATGTAAAAACCATGGATTGTACCATTTATAATTTCCGATTGTTTGGTTTTATTTTGTTTTTGTTTTAACAGACATAATGCACTTGTATATAAGCCATACCTGTTGTTAAAATAAACCACTATTTATTGATCAACCACAGATATAAGTGTCATTGTCATTTTGAAATTTGTTTGGTGAAATGCATCATTGAAGCTAAATTGTCAAGGCTAAGAGTCCACAGGCATGCTAGCTATTGAACTGCTTTGAACTCACTGCTAATGTCCACACACAATAACAATCCAAATGTCCTGCAGCTATAATGTTGATGACGTTCACCACCCCAGTTTAAAGCGTTAACATGCTAACATTTGCTAAATAATTGTAAACATAAGGTAAATATAATAACTTTAGCAGTTATTTGGTCATACATAGCCATAGATCTGGTCAAATCTGGTCAAATTCAAAAGATTAAAGTAATATTACCAAAATGATTACAATAAGGGGAGGATGAATGTCAAATTCCGTGGCAAACCATTCAGTTGTTGTTGGTGCTAGAGGAAAACTGGAGGGATCATTATTATCACATTAGGATTCATCCTCTAGAGATCATGATCGTCTGTATAAAATTCATGGCAATCCATCAAACAGTTTTTGGGATATCTGAGTCTAGATCCATCAAACCAAAGCTAGCATGGCTAAAAAACATGAAAATAAAGGAGGCCTCCATTAAAATCTAGGTTTACTATGTTTAACATTTCAGTTGATATTGTGCTTATCTGGAGCCTTTAACTGATTTTACAACTGATCAAGTCAATGCAGTTGAAATGCAGCAAATCTGTGGCTAGCAGCAGCAGCGTAGAAAAGACAATGAAAACTTTTGCCGCGTCTCGGGAGAACCGGATGTGCCAGCGACTGACGCACAAAGCAACATAGCTTAATTGCTGCTGCTCGTGGGGCATGACCTCGCCTGCATTCCTCGAATGAACGTCCTTCAGCAATGTGACAGATAAACCACCACAATGTTGTGACAACCTAGAGGAGCGCTGAGACAGAGGTCGAGGGCCGAGCGAGCGTGTCTGTGGAGTTTCTATCGGACCCGCACTCAATTCATGTGATGTTTTTTGCGGAACAAAAATTACATAAAACAACAGTGAAAGTGACATATGACTGTGTGTAGTGGCCTGTATGCGTAGTAGCCTATATTAATAAGTAGATACTATATTGATGACTATTAAAAAACAAGAAAACAAACTAACAAAAAAAAGCAACCAGTCTTTACAACCAACGGGCCTCATGAAATGAAATAATAATTCAGCTAAATGAAATATTGAATTTGCTCAGAATAAAGCTGGGGCTATATATATTCTTTTACTTTGGTACAGTTTTAAGTTTCTGTAAGATCCGATGTGGCTAACCCTGCACGATTTCTATCCTATAACTGTTGGATAATGGCGCTCAATGATGCAGCCCGTCGGCGGTTGCATTAACGCTACAGAGGAAGTGTTCGCTTTAGGAAAGAAATCCTTGTCATGCGAGTCCCTAGCAGGTGCCTCAACAAGGAGGGGGTTGAACGTGGCCCTCGTTCGCTCTTTATTTTTCGATAAGATCAGATGAGGTGAGTTTGATCACGACATCTGGGTGTGCCACCGTTTTTTCTCGGTGGCACCTTGCCTGTGCTACAGGCGATGAGATACTAGTTGTTTTTCCTGGAGTCTGACCAAAAATGGGTATGGCAACGAGTGTGCGTACTGTGAGCTCAGCAGAGGGTCGCAGCTCATGTTTTCCACGAGGGTCCCCTGGAGAGTTCATCTGGCCCTGGTTGTTGTATTTCCCTAACTCATGGTGAAACCTTAACACGTTTCGCGGCCATAGAGAGGGTTGAAATGCTGAATCAAATTGTCTATTTATACTCCTTAACCTGGAGTTTGAAACTGCAGGCTCCTTTGTACAGGTGGCTTCGAGCTGGTACTCACAGGGTAGCTCAGTCCTGACTGAATCAGCACATGTGTCACTGCAGCCCTCACCCCTACACCGCTGACATTTCCTGGCAGGTAAAACAACTGCCTGAGCTTTATCGAGCAAGCCAGCAAGAAAAAGGAAAAAAAAAAAAAAGGGGCAACATTTGCTCCGCATGGGACAGGGTGATGTCAGAGGAGGGGGGGGGGGATGATGCGGCATGATCGTCTGGTCCACTGCATCAAACCGGGGCGCTCCTATTGGCTGGCGGGGATGCTGGGATGCTGCGACGTCATCCGACCAGCAGCACGTTTATCTATCTCGCCGGCTCACCGCTCGCCCTAGAAATGAGGCAAGTGCTGATTTCGAGAAACACAGCGGCAAGAGACTGAGGACTGGACGAGACAGGACGCTCTCCACCATCTCCATCACCCGCAGCGCACCATGAGGGAAATCGTTCACATCCAGGCTGGGCAGTGTGGAAACCAGATCGGGGCGAAGGTGTGTATGTTGTCATTTCATTTTAAAAATAGGGGGGGTTGTCATCTTGTTGTGTTGTTTCCAGTGATTTTTTAAAGACTCGAGTTCAGTCATTTGTAAAGCATCTGTTGGATAGAAAATCATGTTTATTGCTTATTAAAAAGTTTGAGGTCCATGATGACCTGTTTATACATGTACATGATGCGGTCCAGCAGGGCAGGGCTGCGGGGATGTGCCCCCACCCCACCCCCTTCCTCTGCGTGTCATTTCTCCCCAGATGCGCAGTTACAAAAAAAAGAAGAAAAAAAAAACAAAAAACAGACGCACGTGCTTTTGAACGCGTTGTCACATCGCGTCGTTTTTCTCTCAAATGACCCCAAAACAATTGCACTTGATGTTAATCATGTGTGTGTGCGCCCTATCAGTTTTGGGAGGTGATAAGTGATGAGCATGGCATCGACCCCACCGGTAGTTACCAAGGTGACAGTGACCTGCAGCTGGAGAGGATAAATGTCTACTACAATGAGGCATCAGGTAAATATATATAAATATATATTAAAGTTATTTCTTAACAAGCCACATGTTTGCATCTGAATAATTTACCACCACATAAAGCTTTGTTTCCATTGCTCATTATCCTTGCATGACCTTATGCAACACAGACCTCATTCGACTCCACAGTATGCTTGTACTAATTTAGCTGCAAGGGGAAAGTAGGTCCCACCATGAGTGCAGGAAAAAAATAGGACAGTGAATCTGCTAAAATATCTCCCTCTCTATCTCTCTCTCTCTCTCCCTTTGTCTCTTTCCCTCTTCCTCTATAGGGAGTACAGGTATCTGCAGTCTCTGTATAGCTGACCCTCAGTAACGCTGTGCTTTCGGTCTCATCTCAGTGTCTGATTTCTCTTTTGGCGTGGCATGTTGAAGGTCATTCCAAAAGCACCCTGTGTCACTCCTCGCGGCAGCCATGTGCTGAGCAGTCAAACAGCGAGCCTCAGCGATCATCCGGCTCCCTTTTTACCACTTCAGCCTTTGAACTGGTGCTGTCAGAGAAAGGACAAGTCGGTGCAGATCTCAATCCATGTGTAGGCAGGAATGAGATCAAACACCGATCCCTCATTTGGATAAACAAAAGGCCTGCGCAGGAGCCGCACACGGGCCTAAACAGACACCATCGCTGCCTACCACTATCCTATTCCCATGAAGCAGGCATTATTGATCTTTTGTTTCCATGTTGCATGCTAGCATCAGTGTCACCAGCTGGGTCACTGTTGCATGTGGATCATCCCATAAATTAATTCCTCCTTAAATAAAATCAAGAGAGCAGCCTGCCAGATGTTTACAGAAGCAAGCAGTGATAAAACTCTCACAGACAAGACGATGAGAGAAAAAGGGATTCTAATTTGATCTCATGAAAAAAAAGATTTAATCTCTGTTTAAAATGACTCTGCAGAGCTCAGCACTCTGAAAGCCCCACTGGGCTAGAATAGGCAGTGCAGCATGCTGCAGCAGTTTGCAAGAGGGGCTACAGACAGAGAGGGTGGAGCAAAATGTGCAAGAAGTGCAAGAAACAAACAATGAATGGCACCGTGCAGTTTTTAGATATCCAGCTGGATGGACAGACTGCAGTTTCCTTTAAACAAAAGGCTGTATAGCTAAAAGTGCTGCTATATTGTACCATTTTAGATCACTATATTTAATATGGAGGAAAGTACCTTTTTAAAAAATGCAGTTGAGTTTGTATCCATGGCTCACTGCAGATGTGCTTATGTCATGCACACAGAGACTGTCGATATCTTACTCCACCCTCCCACCCATCACCTCTCTCTATCCCTCTATCCTTTGCTCTTTTCCGTCTAAAGGCAGCAAATTTGTCCCCCGTGCCATTCTGGTGGACCTGGAGCCAGGAACCATGGACTCAGTTCGCTCCGGCCCATTCGGACAGCTATTCAGGCCTGACAACTTTGTCTTTGGTGAGTGGACAAGAAACCATGCTGTCACATACAGGCAATGTGTGTGTGTGGGTGTGTCAGCAGCTGCTGCCATATTCTGCAAAGCGGTGCTTAGTTTCACCTGAGAGCACTCCACAGCACTGAAAATTCCCAGCACAAAGCTTCTGCAGACGCTCAGCGATGTGCCAAGAGTGTGATGCATTGTGCATGTGCAGCTGTGTCAGACTGAGACAGCTCTTGGGGTGACTCAGCGAAAAAAGAAATCTACTTGGAGATGATGCTGCAGTGCTGATCACAAGTAAGGATACTGTACAGATGCAGTCAGCCCATGGTGACTCTGCCTTTATACCAACCAGAAATTAACAAGAAAAAGGTTTTAAAGCTTTTTGATTATAAATATTCTGTGACTTTGAACCCGGGAATTAATTAAACATGGAATATCAATGTTATGTCTAGATCTTAAAGGAGCTAAAGAAGCTATGCATCTACACTAATTGTTCAACATTTGGTTTTTAGATTTTCTCATTTTTATGAATAACTTCTTACATATGGTTACCTGTTTGTAACAAGGCATACTTTTTATATTTTTGGAATATATTATAACAAATAGTTAATGTTTCTTAGAAAATTTACTAATGATTAATAGATCAGTAGTAAGACATTACGAAGAACAACAGTAAGGTTTACAGGTTGTAAACACACAGTCAGCAGTCATACTAGCAGCTCTGTGAGTTTGTATTTAGAGAGGAGTGAATTTGAGTGAATTGGATCCATGCTACCAGTGACACCATTAACATGTTGATGTTCAGCAGATATGATGTTTACTATTGAACACAAAGCACCGCTGGGGTTTTGTTATCATCACGCCAGTCAGGTTTTCTGTTACTGAGAAATGTTGTCAAATCCATATTTCATGGAAGGCACTGTTCCTCACATTGTGTGTCAGTACACGCAGGTTTGGTTCGTTAAACCACAGTCAGAACAAGAAGTTCCAGAACGCAGCATAAAATGGGCATCTTTCCCAAATCATTAGTGTGGCAATATTAAAAAGTCAAATTGGAATGGTTGCCAAATTTTCCTATGTTTTTTTGTCTTTGAACATTATATGCATCATGCAGGTCAAAGTGGAGCAGGAAATAACTGGGCCAAGGGTCACTACACCGAGGGAGCTGAGCTGGTGGACTCAGTACTGGATGTGGTGAGGAAGGAGTCCGAGAACTGCGACTGCCTGCAGGGTTTTCAGCTCACCCACTCTCTGGGTGGAGGCACAGGTTCAGGAATGGGTACATTGCTCATCAGCAAGATCCGTGAGGAGTACCCAGACCGAATCATGAACACCTTCAGCGTTATGCCATCCCCAAAGGTGTCCGACACTGTGGTGGAGCCATACAACGCCACTCTTTCCGTCCACCAGCTGGTTGAAAACACAGATGAGACCTTCAGCATTGACAATGAGGCCCTGTACGATATTTGCTTCCGTACCCTGAAGCTGACCACGCCTACCTACGGAGACCTCAACCACCTGGTGTCTGCCACCATGAGTGGGGTCACCACCTGTCTCCGCTTCCCTGGCCAACTCAATGCTGACCTCCGTAAGCTGGCTGTCAACATGGTGCCCTTCCCCCGCTTGCACTTCTTCATGCCAGGCTTTGCCCCCCTCACAAGCAGGGGAAGTCAGCAGTACCGTGCCCTCTCCGTGCCAGAGCTCACACAGCAAATGTTTGATGCCAAGAACATGATGGCAGCCTGCGACCCTCGTCACGGGCGCTACCTCACCGTGGCGGCCATCTTCCGTGGACGGATGTCAATGAAGGAGGTGGATGAGCAGATGTTGAGTGTGCAGAACAAGAACAGCAGCTACTTTGTCGAGTGGATTCCCAACAACGTCAAGACGGCCGTTTGCGACATCCCTCCCCGTGGCCTCAAGATGTCCGCCACCTTCATCGGCAACAGCACGGCCATCCAGGAGCTGTTCCGGAGGATCTCTGAGCAGTTCACGGCCATGTTCCGCCGCAAGGCCTTCCTCCACTGGTACACCGGAGAAGGAATGGATGAGATGGAGTTCACTGAGGCTGAGAGCAACATGAATGACCTGGTGTCCGAGTATCAGCAGTACCAGGATGCCACTGCTGACGAAATGGGCGAATATGAAGAAGATGAAATAGAGGATGAGGAAGAGGTTCGCCATGATGGTCGCCACTGATTGTAGACCACTGACATGACACTCCAAACCAAACCCTCCAAAAAAAATTGGATTGTTGGACAAGTGCAGTGAGATCATGAGAAGTACGCTAGAGATGCAGATGTTCAACTAAATATTTCAGTGTGCAGATTACGATGAAATATAGCTATTTAGCCAAAATTATACCGAAGATAGATATGGCTTCTACTGACAAAAATCATGAGTGGTTTTAGAACCTAAAATTATGCAAGCACTATAGTAATTGGTTTTCCAAGTCATGCTTTGCCAGCGTCAAAATAAGTACAGTCTTGTCCTAAATACAGTTTTGTAACATTTACTTCAACCTACATTCACTGTCTTTATCTCTCAAGTCTCGAATAAAAGATACAGTCCTGTCAATACTTAATGTCATGTTTTTATTTGATTGAGTCACAGGTAACATGAGACCATAATATCCTTCCTGTATCAAGAATTGTATTAAGTATGTATATCCAAAGCCTGAAAGAGCTTGTTCCTTTATGCCTTAAGCATACATTCTTGTTCGAACAACATCAGTGGATCACATGGATCCACTGGGTGTCATGTTTCTTCATTACAGTAAATACGGGCAATGAAGTTCATGAGTCAATCCCACACACACAGTCCTTGCAGAGTACAGGGTAATACAAGCTGAAAATAGTCCCCAACAAAACTATTTATTCTTTTTTGAGAAGGATTTGCTAAAAAACGGTGCCTACTATTTTACTATTTTACTATACTATTTTAGGAAATCGATCATGCATTGTCCCTTATGCACGAGTAGCAATCTCTTATCAGATACATTTAACAAAATGTGAAGTCGTGAGACAAGAACACTTAAAACTTGATTAAAGGTAATTTGTTTGGTTTGAGTTATGGAAGGGGGAAAAAGATTGGGAAATCTCGATTTTCTTCTGCTGAAAGGCATCAGATTTCTAAGCTTCTGGGGAGGAGCCCTGCGACAGTAAATAGATAAATCTGCTAGGACAACGCAGAGAGAGACATTCATCACTGACAATCTAAATGTGTAATGCACACCACCATGAAAATGACATGATGAAACTAAGGCAGAAGCTGGCTGCTGAAATCTGTAAGGGTTGAATAGGTTTAAAATGTGTTACACCCTCGGCCACACCCTAGTCATGGCTGTCAAAGCAAAAATTCTTGATTCGACAGATGATGAAAAACACATGGTTTTACATGACTGATGGCCAAAAGAGCTAATCCTAGAAAAAATGTAACCCAAAGAGAGTCATGGAGCAACTTTTCTTTTGCCCTAAGCTAGAAGAAAAATGCTCATCAACAGGCTTTTTAGTTGTTGTAAATTCTTCTGCTCTAATTTTAGAAAAATGAGGTGCCAGAGTAATTGATGAGAAAGTCATTGAAAACATTATACAGTTTTAAGTCCTGTGTCCACGGAGAACTCTGACCTAAAATTAAAAAAATATGTTCATATGGTATCCTGTTATTTTGATGCAGTGGTGGAAGAAGTACTCAGATCTGTCACTTCGTAAAGTGTAAGAGGCATTACCACAGTGTAGAAATAGTCTGTATGTGATATGAAAATCAATATGTTTGAAGTGCCAAAAGTACTCAATATGCAGAATGGCCAAATTCAGAATAATATATATTGTGTTGAGGGGATTATAATTAGTTAATTATGCAATGCAATTATGCATTAATTGTGTGGCTTTCACAAATAATCACTAATCACTGGGAAGAGGCCATTTTATTCTATACTGCTGGTTAGCATGATCTACCATTCTGCATCATAATCTATTAGTGAATTTAAATTTCATTTATTTTATTTATATTAGCAACTGTTGCAAAGAAACATGTCTTGTTAAGGAAATGCTATACAAAACACAATGCTGGCATCCAAAAGTATAAATGAGCATAAAATGGAGGTAATCAAGTAAAAATACAAATATGTCAACATATTATGCTGTTTGGTCATACTTAAGTACAATAAAAAAAAAGAGACTTTTGTCACCACCAAATGAATGGAAGTAGAGCATTCTTGCAGACGAAGGTATGTATTAAACTGAGCAATGTCCCTCAACAGTGAAGATACCAACTGTGGGGTAAGTCACATGAGGATATCATTTAGAAGGTGCATTAGAGTGCTTGAGTAAAAACACATGCATTCTCATGCATTTTACATACTGCACTTATCAACCCCATCTATGTACCATCCAAACCAAACCTTCTTCTGTTTCCCGTAAGACTGATATATGAGATACTGGTCAAACTTGTTGTTTGAGTCCTGTGCATCATCCTACAGTCAACACAGCAATCATGACTTTGTGCTACTGGGCTGACCCTTTCAAGCTTGAAAAAAAACATGCCTTAGAGTGAACTTGTTTATTTAAAACCACTCTTGGAGCATTTTCGGACTGCTGGTAACGACTTGAAAACTAATCTGGCAGGGAAACCTGATTTTCCACTTTGCCATCTTTGTTGATGTGAAGCATGACTGAATCATTTTTCAGTCAGCAGCAAAGCAACCAGTAATATCCACAGGTATTCCAGTGTCTGCTTAGAAAGCTTGAAGCAAAATCCTCTAGCCTGCCTCATTCAGTAAAGAATGTTTAAACTGACAGAGGAACATGCTCTAGTTTTATGGTTCAGGAATAGCTTTTATGTTCTAAACCTAAATGGCTAATTATTTAGTTTCTGAATGTTTTCTGAATGTGTACTTAACAGCTGTCACTAAAACACATTTAAGCTAAATGTCACTGCAGGATGTCTGTGACCAAAATTACATTTGTGACAAAAGTTGCATATAGCGTTATATTGTTTGTGAGTAAAGTAACATCACTTGAGTCAGCGCTGGTTGGCAGTGGTTTTACAAGGAGGAAGAATATTTTAGATAAAAAAGGATTATATTTGTGGTTCTGCTTTAACAATCCAACAAGCGAGAGCAATGCTGAAACTCTATTAATAGATGAAGCTGCCTTCACAGAATTTACATAGCAGTATATAATTTGTGCCTTATTCCAGTTTACATGTTAAACTAGTTATAGCTACAGAGCTCACAGTATAATTGGCATTTTAGAAAATATAGTCATGAATCTAGTATGCCAAGACACCACAGAGCCCTATTTTAGAAAAAATACAATTCAGAGGGTGCATTTATTCATACATGATTTGCAGTGTAAGCAAATACGTTGTTATTTGAATGATGCACTTCCTGTTGAAAGGTCGATGAAGGAAACACTGCATTAGTAATATTGTCACTTTAAATCAGGACTCTATGTGGAGTGTCTTCTGAACACTTTATATAACACACACACACACACACACACACGTGTCTAACTTCTGAAACAGTACTTAACATTATGACTATCATAAAGTAGTGTGCATGCAGGTGAAGAAATCAGAAATAAAGTGTCAATAAAACAAATGTTTTCCCCACAGTTCAATTTTATTATGTCAGAAGGTGCAAAACTTTTAAAAAACATGACATCCTCATTAGCATGTTCAATACTGCTGCTTTAGCTCTGAACTGTTCTAAAGTTATATATGCTACGGTCATAAAGCATTTAAAAAGTATAGATGAAAACATATGTCTATACAGCAAGAACAGCGGTATCAAACAGTGTCATTTAACCTAATGTTTTCAGTGCTTGGCAAGCTCATGCTTCATCTGCATACCCAAATTATATTACCTTTATACCCACACACAAACACACAATAAAAACAACATATTAAAAGTATTTCTGGTAATTATATGGCACAATATACATTTGCAAAAATAGGGCTATTTTACACATTTTTTACAGCTTTGGCACTTAGATCATTTAGAGTTTACACCTACGCTTTTTGTAAAAGTAAAATTTAGACAACCAACTTACTAGGACTAGTAAAAAGAGTGCAACAATAAAATAGAGAATCTGTGTTGTGTTCTCCTCTTTGGTTTATAGTCTGGAATGACTATGCTGTCTGCTGATAAAAACGCTCTAATCCCCCCCGCACTGAATCATTCAGACAATTTGGTTGGCAGAGGGTGCTATCATCAGCTTTACAGTACAAACAACATTTATCAATGCTCCGTGCAGTTTCCAAGGAAGCAGTGGCCACCCATTTAACAGCTCCTGATTAGTTACAGCATGACTAAGTTCAAAAATCGAAAGGTCAGTAGAAGAGCTTAACAACATTAAAAAATACAAACAGAACAAATCCAGAATCACACTAAAGTAAAAAAAAAAGTAAAGTACTCAGAGCACTGAATCTAGCGTTGACAGCCTTGTAGATAAATGCAACACCATAGTAGCTATTCAAACGTTGTTCTACCTCTGCTTTACTCTAAAAATAACTGCTTAATTGCTTGCTTCTCAAGACGGATGACTAATGATACAATTATAGTCATTTCAATCAGAACTTTGGCAAGTAACAAATGATTAGTATTTGATGAACAGGTCCAAAAATGATCCCAAACAGCCACGTTCTGCACTGTTGTAATCTAGATGAGCAGTAAGTGAGATTATAACTGCCCCACAGCACCATGATCATACCAGTAACAGTCTAAATGTTTAGAAAGACTATAGAACTGTACCAGTGACAATGAAATATCTGGCATTTAAAGCCAATTTTCCACTTTCCATTTCCACATTAACCTAGTGGGAGACTTTCAGGGCAGAGGGGGGCAAGTTGACATTCACTTGTATCTGCCCTGAGAGATTTTTTTTTTTGTGGAGATGTGGTGAGAGCTTTGTAATTTCTGTTTTATAGGTAAGTGTAAACTGTAAGCCTGACGGTAAGCCAACTTACGTAATGTTTACTTTGGTTGGTCCTACCCTGCAGTCCTACTAGTCATTTAATGCCTAACATTTCATTCTTGGGATATCTCATTTTTTGCCACAGCTGTCTCTCAGTTTCAATGTAATAACAGAAATCCTAATGCCTCTATTATGTACTCTGAATTAATACTGTGAAGTATGTATTTTCAACTAATGTTGACAGAGCTTTATTTTAGCATGCCAAAAAGAATGCATTTTCTGGTATTTATTTGGAGTCATTTTCCTAAAACAGTATTAGTACATAAATCCAATGTCCTTTATGCCATGTGATAGGCAGTAGTGTTATCACTGGGCCATCAATATCATGGGCTAACTATTATAGGCATTAGTGTTATGACTGGATCAGGACATATATGTATATATGTATTTATCGCAGTATAATTTAGAAAGGTAT
The DNA here is from genome assembly GCA_028564955.1 of Terapon puta. Classification (NCBI taxonomy): domain Eukaryota; kingdom Metazoa; phylum Chordata; class Actinopteri; order Centrarchiformes; family Terapontidae; genus Terapon; species Terapon puta. Next base: position 10,934,956 of record JAOXYL010000071.1, read on the forward strand.
TTCAATATCAGTGTGCAATTAGTGGCTTATGCTAAATACGTGTTTCTTTATGCTCTTGAACTAGATTCAATATTTCTCTCTGTGACTGAAACCTTCTTGCGTTGCACAACCACTCTCTGGCTCCCTTGCAACTTGGGTGTGGCTGTCAAGGCGACGTCCTCATTCAACCCCATAGAACCCAGTGAAAAAGCTCCCATACCTTGACTCCTGATCTCTACCTGCTGTGTAGATCCATGTCCTGCCTGAGCAAAGCCCTGTGCCATGTGTGCAGCTTGCTCTCCACCTGAAGACCCATTCTCTACAACCAACACCTGCCTGGACCTGGAAATGGTTCCTTGTGGAAGGCCATGTATCACCTGCCCTGTTGCTCCAGCCACTCCTACTTGCCTTTCTGCAAGGACTACACCCTGAGAACCTTTGAGGCCACCGATCTGCACCAGCCCCTGACTGAGCCCAACTTGGTCAACTTGGCCCACTGCCTGCTGGGTGCCCCCTGCCACAAACACCACTTGCGGTTTGGGCTCAACAACATACATAGGCGTGGCAGCGTAGTACATGGTGGGCTGCTGTATGAGCAGGGTCTGACTGGGAATCACAGTGTTGTCCTGGAGGTGTGTCTTGGAAACGGTGGCCAGACCCCCCACAGCGTTGGTGATTCGCTCCTCCTGGACGAAGGTGGAAGATCCAGATGCTACATTGGAGGTGTTGAGGGTGTTGATGTTGACATGGTCCCTGTCCCTGATAGTTTCTCTGTGAGTATGAGAATGGGTGTAAGTGGAGGTGGAGGGCTTGACCGGAGACACTGGTCTTGGTGGAGAGACAGAAAACCCTGCATCCACAGATTCCGTCACCAAGGTTGACCCCTGACAAATCTCGGCCAGGGTTTTGAATTTAGGTCCAAGATCATTGAGAAACGCAAGGTCATTCTCATTCTCTAGAAGGCTGCAGCAACCTACAGAACCTGCCTCGGAGTCTTGACCCTCGTAGTCATAGACCAGCAGAGCGTCCTTCTGCTGGGATTGCTGTGCTGCATGATTGGATTTCTGCAAACAAACAGAACCAGACTGTATTTAGTCTTTGTACTCAGCAGTTGAATTATGATAATACCATAGAACTTGTCTAAACATGCAGTGTTAATGGTAACTGAAAATGACTACCAAGCTCGAAATTCTTAGAATTTCTTAAAAAAAACACTTGTAACGTGACATTTTTATTGCATTTCATATACTCACACTCGAATAATATTCTCCCAGGAACTGCTCAGACAGAGCCATCCCATCAAACATCCCTCCCCTGTACCAGGAGTTACCAGAGCCTTGGTCTATCATCCCATAGCCAGCACCCATGGTGCACATGTCCACATTCGCAGTGGACACATCCAGATATGTGCCATTGTTTATCATCATTGAATGGCCTCCAGCACCTGATGCTCCTCCTAAATTCAGGTCTTGATATTCCAACTTTGACCCAACATTGTTCATGTCACCAATATTAATTTTAACACCATCAACTTCCACTGGAGCTTGTAGAAGAGGAACTTCCTGTGAGAAAAATGTGAGATCTCGTAAGGAATGCATTTTTTTCAGTTAATCTGATTAACATATAAACATAATTAAACATATCTAAATATTGTATAAAAGGTCCACTCTTATGAAGACAAAACTAATCAAAGTACCCTGTCCTCTCCCTGTCCCTCAGTGTGATATGAGATCAGCTGTTGTTTCGTGTCAAATGGAATTGGCTTGAAATCTCCGATAGCTGCTGCACTTCCACACAGACAGAACAGCAGCAGAAGAGGCAGCACTGAAACATACACATACATGACACCATGTCAACAGAAATTCTAATACAATCAAATAAGCGAACATATGCTGGTCATTTTTTAATGGTCAAACAAGGTCCAATCATAAGTAAGTCAATAACTTTCATTCAACAATGGAACTTAAACATGTGAAAATAACAACAACAACAACAACAAACAACTGTGTAATAGATGACTGGATTCATGATTGGCCTCTAACACAAACTGCCTGTCTACTTTACTTCTCCACGCATGTTACAACATGTCAGGTTATGCAACGTCACAGGTGAACAGTAAGGATTCTTATCAAAGAAACTGGCCAGGAAGAGAAAAGAAGGCTGTAATACTTACACAGCAGCAGCAACAGTCCCAGGAGCAAAAGCAGGATACCTGAAGCTCCAAATCCTGCTGTCTTTGTACTACGCGATATACAGGATTGAGTGTTTTCAGCGCAAGTACACACGGTTAAGTCGATGATCTGAACGTCATTACACGACTTTCCTTGTTGGTCTCGAACCTCCACGACCACTTTGTACTTTCCTGGCCACAAGTTTGCTTGATCTCGCAAAATGGCTGTGGTTTCTGGGGAAAGAGAAGACCTTTTTATTAAAATGAGCTATGAAAGTTAAACAGTGGCTTGGCTTTGTCTAGAAATGTATAATAATTCACGGAAATGGGGGAGAAGTGATACCAGGCAATTACTTGTCAGGGCAGGAAAAGCACACATGACTAATAATTTTGAACGATGATTTAATTGGATTGGAATCTTCCATTGATCCATACCAGAGATTAAACATGCACAGTAGCCTTGTTGCTGTTTAAACAAGTTTGCATTTTCATACAGATTTGTACTATCTTAAGCCAGTGGAACGAACAACAAGAAAATCTGTGCAGCACTGAAATGGCCACAGTCTGCTTGCAAGCCTTTGGAAATCTAACATGTTAAAAACTATCTTAACACAGAATTTGACTAAAAATGGTTCCTCAATCCAGTTTGAGGAAATTATTGTCAAGGTTTAATTGTTCACTTACCATTAAATGGCTCCACTGTCCATTTTTCGTCGCTCCCTTGAATCACACTGAAATCAAATGGTGCTGAATTGGGGAACTCATCCTTATCTACAGCTGTGACGTAGATGACATTATTCTCGAGGCACATGGTCTGAGAGGTAGCTGTCAGTTCTGGACAGTGATCATTAAAGTCCTCCACTTGGATGGCTATGGTGCCCGTGGCAGTTTTGGAAGGACTCTCTGAAAGCCAGTCAAAAGAGATAACAGTATGAACCTATTGAGCACCAGGTTAGTCCACCGGAGAATTATGATAACTCTCATCTTTGCAGAACTCACCATTGCTGATGCATATAACTTTGGCATAATATGTTCCATTGATCAGGAACTTGGACTCTCTGTCGGGCAGTTTGTTCAGCTTGATGTCCCCTGTGTTTCCATCAATAATCAACCAGTTGTCGTCATCTTTGATTTTTGCATACCTGTGGATATGACAGTCCACATATGTGAGGCCAAAAAAACAAGAACCATCAGTGTAATATGCATCAATTCAGAGGCGTAAGGATATGTATCTATACACGTGTTCAGTAAGATCTTTCGCTTTTTGGCTGTACCTGACGTTGGTGGCCGTCTGCAGTGTGTCGCTGTCGATAGCAGCATAGTTTCCGATGACCTGATTGATGGTGACGGAGGTTGTGTCCTCAGAAATAGTCACCACTTTGACCGCTGGCTGGAAGCGCGGGCCTTCCTTCTGATTGACCACGTTGATTTTAACAGGGTAGAGCTTTGAGACTGAGGCCCCAGTCATGGACCCCTGACTGCCAAAATTGTAGGCTGCTTTGTTGGACACAGCCACTTCCAAGTTGAGCTGCTTCAGCTCCTCATAGTCCAAGGCCTGCAAATTCAAGAATTAGCAGATCGCATGAGCTTGATGGCAGTCGGCAATTTCACTCCACTGAAATGCCAATCCACTCTTTTACCTTATTGATCATGATAATCCCCTCATTGGTCTCAGAGTCAGTAGTGATGGTGAAATAGCCTCCCTCGTTCCCTGAAACTATTTCGTAGGCAGCCAGCCAGTTGTCAGTGTGAATCAGATCCATGTCAATGGCTTTGATCCTCATCACTTCCACATTGACGGTGTTCTCCTCCACACGCCCTTCATACTGCAGATATAACACATGGCCAACAGCCTTAGAACGACTATCAAACATCACTACAGGAGGGCTTCATTAATTAATTATGCCACCTACCGACTCTTTTTCCAGGGTTGGCCTATTGTCATTTATGTCCGTAATTTTGATCTCAATTTCTCCAGTTCCTGTGTTTCCTCCCACGCTTCCATTCAAGTCAGTGGCTCTTATAATCAACTTATAAGTATCTTGTTTCTAAAAATGGATCAGAGATGCATTGCACTGATTAATACATTCAAGTTTTAAGCTTTCAGTAAAAGTTGTTGACTAACACAAGTGTGATACTGTCTTAATGTTTGGTTGCAAAAAATGTATAAAATCCCTCATGCTCATGCTTCGACTTTATCCATGCAACAGGATCCTGGAAAATGCACGTAGTGTAATACTGATCCAACCAGTGTGTCATGAGAATGCTTTTCCGAGGACCTCACCTCCCGATCGAGATAATTCTTTCTGACCGTGACCTCTCCGGTCTGAGAGTTGATGGAGAACATCCCGGCTATGTTACTCGTCTCCACAATGCTGTAGTGGATCTGGGAGTTGGCTGTGTTATTTAGATCATCATCTGTGGCTATCACTGTCATCACAACGGTACCTGGAAATCACCAAAGTAGATAGAATAGTACATTTAAAGCACAGCTCATTGAGTACATATAATAGATAGTAGATATTCTGTGGATGCCTTTAAATACCTTCTGCACTTGCTTCACTGACATATCCGACTTGTTTTGTTTGTATGACTGGCGCGCAGTCGTTCTCATCCTCGACAATAATCCTGAGGTCAAGATCGTTTTCAGCCTTGCTGCCGTCGCTGTACTTTGCTATCCCTTTTAACTACAAAAAAAGGGACATCACAACTGCTTTACTACTGTCTCACAGCATGACTTGAAGATATGGCTGAAAATGCTTCAAGCGCTCTTACTTCATAGAGGCCGACCTTCTCTCGGTCCAGAATAGAATAGACTCTCACATAACCTGTGTTGCGGTCAACCTGAAATACGCCTTCGGGGGGCTGGTCAACACCAGGCCCTGTCAGATAATAAAATATTTTTCTGTCTGTCTCCTTATCAGAACGAATCTGTAAAAACCACAAACGGAAAAAAAACACAGAAACACAAAATGAATCCAACCGATCAGGGAAATCTAAAACCTTTTCGCTGCAAGGAAAAGTGTTAAGTTTGCTCATTTGCAAGCTTTTATTACAAGTGAATATGCCTCCTTTTTTAAAACTGCATTCTAATAAGCAAAAGTTCAGATGAATTCATTTCATATGCATGCAGGCATGTGACACGGTATGTGCGCTGAGCTAAAGTATTTGCTGTTTTTGCTCTGATGAGAACAACGGCACACACAGATGTGAATTACTGTTTGTTGCAGCGAGGCACCGATCCCCCTCCCACTTAAAACAACATCTAGCTGAGGTGTGAGACAAGATAAACTTTAACACATCAAACACAGGTGCATGCGTGTCTCGGTGGCAGAACAAAGCTGTATTCTTTGTCTTGTATTGTGTCTGCACTGACTAATAAAGAATATGGAGGTTTGCCAGTGACTGAGGAGCTCAGTTGAAAAAAAACAAAGGCTACCTGAGGATAAAACCAGTGAGGTGAGAAATATTAATCTGTAACTTCCTTAAGAATGATGTAATTGTATTAAGAGATGACATGCTACTGTAGACTTCTAAGACAATTCTCAATGAAGAATTACTTTCTCTTTTTACAGACAGAACTAGAAGAAAAAAAAGAAATACACACATGGGCGATACTCTGCAAGCCGGTGTAGTCGTGGTTCTCCCTCAGCCGTCTGGGAGCTACGATCCATTCTCTCTTCTGCCTCTGTAAGCTCGGCCAGTTTCCTTCTGAATCCACGGGAACAAGCTGCAGGTAAACAAAAAGGGGGAAATCCATTATTAATGTGTAAGTGTACTGTTGCTCCCAGCTCATACACATGTGGCATTAACATACGCGTCTTTTCCTTTACGTCTCAGGGCGATACATGTTCGTAAAGACAGCGACAAAATGTGTGCTCACAGCAAATGGCGTTTTACTGCTGTCGATAAAAAAAAAAACATCCTTGTTATACGTTACTCAGTAATAATCATAAATCATACTTCATATAGGTGCTCCTGACTCACACACATGCAACGTCACTAAACACGTCCTTTTCTTTATGTCTCAGGGTTAAGTACACATTTGTAAAGACAGCGTGTGCTCATAGCAAATTGACAGTCTTATGGCTGTCTATGACAAATAATTATCATAATGAAAGATCACCATGAATTAAAGTTAATAAGTAGTATCACAAATCATTCATGTCACAGCTCCTGACGCATTCACAGATGACATTCCTTCACAAGGCATTTATTTTAAATCTCGAGGACCCACATATGTTTCAACACATGCCCACAGGAATGACTTTGTCAGAATAAATGAATGTACAGAGGGTCGTCCTCACAAACGCAGGAGGGAGAGCGCCTCTGTAACTTTTACGCCACATAACTGGAGCCTGTTTTCCACCATCACCCGTGTTTGGATCGACGTGTCAGCGGTGGGAAAAGCTTAAAGGCTCTTCTGGTTGGACTTGAGATGCCTCTGATGGCTTTTTTAAAAAAATATATATTTAAGGGAACAATCGTGGTAAAGCCGCTCAGCTGAGGAGGAAATAAAGAACAGGTCTGCTGCGTGACTGCGTAAACGCGCTCAACTTCTATCACCACCGTCATTATCATCATCTTTCTTATTATCAGGACTATTATTATTCTCATCATCTTTTCCTCCTGGCCCCTCACTCCCCGTTAAGAGAAGAGGCCACACCTGTTGACGGCCGCTCGCTCTCCGCTTCCGACGGAGCGAAACAATGCGAGGAAAACATCCCGACTCTTTCTCTCTCCCCCTTTTTTTTCTCTCCCCTCTTACCGTTAGGAAGGACGCCAGCAGCGCCAGGAGCAGCGGGGCCATCTGGGCTGGAGTAAAAAAGACAAGACCCGCACACACGCAAAAAAAAAAAAAAGAAAGTCGCTCGATCGCCCTCCCGGTGAGGTGACTTGTGACGGTCTGGTCGCTGGTTTGGCGTCGTTCCGGACTTTGACCTCGCGGGAGGGCAGGGACTTTTTTTTTTTTTTTTTTACAGCGATAGGCGTTTCCCTTCTCTCTCTCTCTTTCTCTCTCTCCCTCCCTGTGCTCGATTGCTCACCAGCTCATGCTGATAAGAGAACAGGCTTGGGTCGGGCAGGGGGAGGAGGAGGTGCAGGAGGAGGAGGTGATGGTGTATGAACTTCGTGCATTGCTGTCATAGTTGTGCGCAGCCTATTGTCTGCTGGACTGGACTTGGAAGAGGTCCATCTCTCATTGTGGAAATGATGCGTGGAAACTTGAGTTGTGATTGTATTATGTTTTTTTTTTTTTAAGGTTCAACAATCACAACTTGTTCAACTTGATCTCTGTAGAATGGCATTATTATCCCATCTATTATTCATCCATGCTTTTAATTGTTATAAATATTATTATATATACAGTTGTTTTTTGTTTTAAAATAAAATAAAGCATCCAGCAGTCCAGCTTTCTCGCTCATGTGTGAAACTTGACCTGCTCCTGTGACATTCCCCAAAGAGTCCACTTCTGTTTCTGGGTTCACCAGTCATCAGAACACTCAGCTGAACACTGAACTCTCTCTCTCTCTCTCTCTCTCTCTCCCTCTGTGTGTGTAGGTGTACGTGACTTTGTGTTACAGAGAAACATACACACACAAATAAAATAACTGACAGGTCTTGGCACAGCCAGTGTTTGCGTTGCCAGGTTTCATGAAACTTTCACTCCTCATGTCCAAAGGTGCATGGGAGGAAATACAGTATCAGCTTTATCTTGCCTGATTAGGCCCATTAGTTTCTCTGCAGGGGTGATGACAAACTGGTCGGTGTATTTTTACATTCAACTGGTATTTGGCAACTCAACGTCTGTTTGAGCGTTTGTTTATTCCCCCTTCGCTGACTTTCTTAACCTGCTTCTCACGACCAAACAAGATAAAAGCCAGAGGAGTGGTTTCCGTAGAGCCATATAAAGCTGGTTGATGGGTACATGAGCAAAAAAAAAAAAAAGGAAACCAAACACAACTGCTCACCTGTGCTGTGTGAGATTGAAGTTGCCAACTTCTTTTCTTGTGCTGTCAAATGTATCTATTCATCATTGATTCATTGATTTGATAAAGATAATTGCAATGTTGAAAGGTAGCCAAGCATTTTGAAAGAGCTCTTTAATTAGTGATGCTACTGTTCTGGAGAAAAATGCATCAGATTCTTGTTGCCTAACATGTCACCTGCACAGGGTGTGCCGCGCGTCTGTCCAGTTTCAGTGACCAAACCAGCGTCTCACATGTTTTTCAGAGCAGCACATGTACATACTTGCATATGCTCAAATATAGGTAAAGAATATAAGTAAGGGTGTTGCCTTTGGCATTAGTTGGAATCATGTCTTATTCATATTAAAACAGAATAGTGGAACAACTTTAAACAGACATGAGAGCTGGATTAAAGAATGGAGCCAATCCAGATAAAAAATAAATCATATATTTGTGAGTATTCATTATAACCTAGTTTACACCTAGTACACTGATAATTAAATACACCTTAAAACCAAAACAGTCAGATAACTCACCAATGAATCCTCCCTTTTTTTTTATAATGGTCAGCTTTTGTTGAGACTCTTTTATTGCGATAATTCAGTTTTATGGTCATCATGCTGTCAAATTGAGTTGTATTATGCGGAGAGATATTTCTAAAATATTGTCCATTTGTATCAATGGGGAATACACCGCATATTCAAAACACTTCTCAGTATATTAGGCCACAGTCCAAAAGCAAAAATGACCATGTCGAGTGAGTTGAGTCGACACCTCTTTAAAGGTTTGACCAAAACTTGAACACATGATTCAAGATTTATTTAGGCAGCGCTTATTGTGGCAGTGGCTGGTTTCATATGGGTGTACCTGGCGGTTATAAACTGAAAACCTCACTAGTAAGAGTATATTTCATCACTTATGATGTCATGTGCACTCCAACAGGTTCCCAGTATTGCGAATTACACACTAATAATCACACAGCCATTACTCACATCACTCTCATCGGGCCACTAGTCTCACCCAAACATGAACCATGAGTCGTGACGCTCAAGCTCCACCCAACCTCTCTGAAAGCTGCTGAACGGGCGTGGAGGGGAGGGATGCAGTCAGAAAATTTCCTTACCTCAGGGATATATACTGTGTCGCCATCATAACGTCAGCTGCCTGCCGTCACATCTGGTATCTTCTGTCGCTTGTGGTGCACCGTGGCAGCAGTCTGTTTGTCACAGAGCATTCTTGTGAAATTCATATAATGTCTCAACGTGATATTGCTTCATCCGCTGTAATTCCTGCTAATGCCAAGAACAATTCCAATCCAGGTGTGTTCAGAATCACACCTTTTTATAGAAAGGTGCCGTACAGTCGGTCAGGGTTGACTTATTATGAAAAGGTGTGTTTTATTTTTCCGGCTTATAGAGCTTTTCTGAGAAACAAAAAACCTTTAGCTTTCCTCAGTAGCAATACTTTGCTATTTACAGAAGCTAAGACTCCCCTGCTTTCACCGCAGTGTGTCACAGCTGACCGGACAGAGGGTGTGTGTGTTTGTGTGTGTGTCACGAGTATCACCAAGAGAAAGAGTGGATCAGGCATTTAGGTTGACCTGTCCAAACCCACTCTGTACACTGCAAATTATTTGATTCTTACCAAGAAAAAAAAACTTAGAAGGTAGAAGTGTTAGATAATTTGTCTTGTTTTAAGAGTTAGTTTCTTATTTTAAGTGTTCAACTTTACACTATAATCTTATATCAAGCAAACTAATCTTAATTTAAGAAATCTTGTCAAGTGAAAGTATCTTGCTGCATGGGCAGATAATTTATCTTGTTTTGAGTACCTTTTCCCTCAGATTTAGTGTTTTTATCTTGTTTTTAGACCCCCTTTTTTGCAGTGTACACACTCAAGTCTGACAACAATCATTCACTTTCATTTTAACTTGGGATTGACAGCAGGGGATTACCGGCCGGGTCTGTTTCACATTAGCAAGCGAGGCTCCCAACCCCCCTCAAGACTTTTCATAATGCAGACTCCCATGACTCGCCGTCTTTCCTGACATTTTTCTCACCTTTCCTGTTACAGCCACACAGAGTCCGGCTTCCCACTGCACTCCTAAACAAACTCCGATCCCCCCTGCAGTGGATTATCGAGGGGAAAACGGGCAAAAGCAGGGACACGGCCCCTGTGCTGTTGGCCTCTGTTGCCTTTTTTTTTTTTAATCTTTTTTTTTTTTTTTTAATCAGCAGTTTACAGAGATAGTGAGCCTCCTCGCTGTGGGAGCAGAGCCTCCCCTCCCTCACTGCGGCCTTCACTCAGCACACATTCCTGTGGCGTTAAGTGAAGAGCCCGGTTTTGTTCCTGTATCTGCAGAGCAGAAACACACAAACACACACACACAGAAGAGAAGAGGGGTGTGGCAGGGGTCAAAACTTCTCTGTGGAGGCCTGGGAGGGTTTTTTTTCCCCATACCAGATGCTGTTTAAAGCGACAAACTTTAGAAAGAGAGAGAGAGAGACAAACATAAAATCTTTTAAAAAACATGCACACTTTTCCTGTGTCTGCTTCCACAGCAGAGGGCACCTGCAGCACTGACACTCCTGCAACCATAAAGCATTGTGCATTGGGTATTGGGCATTTTTTATGGGATTAAACAATGGCTTTAGCTGGCAGAATTCTTATGCAATGTTTCCCCCTGCTGGAAGAAATAAAAAAAAAAAACACCACACACATAAAGAGATAGAAATGTGTCTTTGCAGGTCTCTGTGCAGGCGGACGTGTTAGACAGGATCGCAGCCTGCAGGGCTCCACCCGAGGAAGCTTACCGTCTGGGTGGGGCAAGGTAAGGTGTGTCTGTCAGTTGATCCGCCGCCAGCGACAGATACGGGGGGAGAGAGAGAGAGAGAGAGAGAGAGAGAGAGAGAGAGAAAACAAGTGTACAAGACTCCGCTCTTCCTCTCCTGTCGAGCGCTTCTCCGACGTCGTTGCGGTCTCTCTCCGTGGGAGTCCGTCACCCAAAGTGTTTTTTAATTTTTTTCCCCCGACAAAAATGATGATTATCTGGGCTTCCAACATCCTCCTGGCGCTGGTGAGTGACTCTTACCTTTTCTTTTCTTTCTCTCCGCGCTCCGGAGCCTTTTAATGGACACAAACGTCAGAAGTTACCTGCTAACTTTAGCAAACGGGACGGACCATTTCCCGTCACAGGGAGCGATTTTTCATCGACGTTAGGTGTATTTTATTCGATTAAAAACACCAAAACTTTGCTCTCTACTTCAGGTCTTGTCCCAGCGGACATTTTCTGTGTCTGCCCGGGACAATAGTGGGCCGGGAAGTGAGGTGAAAGTTTACCGTTTCCACCGCCCGGTACAGGAGAGAGAAGAGGTGAGTTCACACACGAATGGACGCTTCTTGTTCTTCTTCTTCTTTTTAAAAACAACATGTTTGAACAGGCCCAGCTTGTTAATGTCTTTTCTCTCTCTCTCTCTCTCTCTCTCTCTCTCTCGCTCTCTTTTTTTATCCCTTCTCATTTCCCCTTATTGTGTGTCAACAGTATGAGGGCAAAGGCTTCCTGAGGCGCTCCAAGAG
>JAOXYL010000071.1:10946746-10972012 GCA_028564955.1 Terapon puta
TTTTTTTATCCCTTCTCATTTCCCCTTATTGTGTGTCAACAGTATGAGGGCAAAGGCTTCCTGAGGCGCTCCAAGAGGCGCTGGAGTCCGCCACCCTTCAACATACTGGAGAATGAGAAAGGCCCCTTCCCCCGGCAGATCGAGAGGGTAACGTCCAGCTTCACGTTAATATCAAAGCTCATCAGGCCACTTTGACTTAGCACTGCAGGGGGGCCGGGAGGTGTACACTACATGGCTGCTTCGGCGCAGTATTTGCAGCACAAAATGTCAAATAATTTCCCTCCTGCTCCTCCTTCCTCCCATGATCTTCTTTTTTTTCTTCTTCTTCTTCTTCTTCTTTTTCTCCACATGAGTTCATTCCCACACCCAGACACACCCCTTTAATGACTTGACTTTCGGTTGACTTAAACGCAGTGATTAATCCCTTTTGTTTTCGTCCCTGCATCAGGAGGATGGTGCAGTAGAGTCTGCCCGAAGATTGAGATTGAGTTCTCCTTTCAGTTTTTTTTCTCTTTGCTTTCTGTCGTAGATCGTGTCAGATTCGTCAGCCAAGTTCAATGTGTACTACACCATCAGCGGACCCGGCGTCAACGAGTATCCGGTGGGGGTGTTCAGCCTCAACCGGGATACGGCGATGCTGTCCGTGCTCAAGGCGGTCGACCGCGAGGAGTTCCCAAGCTTCACAGTGAGTCTGAAGCCGGCCTGCAACCCCACCCACCCAATCACTTAATCAGACAATTATTTCCTCAGATGAATGATTTGGTGCACAGAAACATCATAAAACAGTAGAAAATTACAATTCTTTAAAGCCCAAGGTGATGACCAAACATTAAATGCAATGCATCAAGTCCTCTCAGTTGAGAAATTGGAACTAGGTTGAGGAAGGTAACGTTTAAGTGATTATTAAAGTTGTTATAGATTTATTTTCCTGTCACTGTTTCGGCGCTGATCGCAGTGCATGTTATGTTGATAAACCCTCAAATAAAATAATCAACATTTGATAAATCTGACAGTGGAAATAAGTCAAACCACGTGTTCTGTTTAGTACTATGCTATACATTTCTTTGTAGCGTATTAAGCGGCTAAAATTGACTTTTTTTTCCCACAGGTAAAGGTCAGGGTTTTCGACAGACTGACGAACTCGGAGACTGACGAACCTCTGCCCATCACAATAAACGTTGACGATGTGAACGACAACGCTCCGACGTTCGTCGGCTCGCTGCAGTTCACCGTGCCTGAGAAGTGCGCCGTAGGTGAGGAACATGAGATGCGCGCCTTGTGCGTCTGACCGTCAATGTGGGCGATGATGAACTTCATGATCGTGTTTTACACCACAGGGACAGAGGTGGGGACAGTGAACGCTGAAGACAGAGACAAAGAAGGCTCCGACCATGTCAAAATCAGGTACAGTCTCTTGACTGGATCAGACCTGTTCGCCATCAACCCAGTGACAGGTGTCATCACCACGATAACCAACACCCTGGACAGAGAGGTGAGCTCTGGCACCACTGAATTAATGATTTACTTTGAATTACCACATAAAAGTGAGTTGATAAAAGTATGCCATCTCGGCGTTTTGCCTTATCTCAACCTGTTACATATTCTTTCCTGAGATCCTTCTGTCACATTTTTCTTTCATCAGGAAAATGACAAGCAGTTGGTGGTTGTGCAAATCAAGGATATGAAAGGTCAAGCAAACGGTCTGTTCAACACAGGAACCGCAACCATCACTCTGACTGACATCAACGACAACCCACCAACTTTCACGAAAGCGTCTGTAAGTGATTAGCAGTTGCGCATCTTGAAATAATCTTGCGACAGTGAAATTAAGCGCAACTGATGCATCTTATATGAAGTATCGCTGTGGTGGGCGCTCAGCGAGTGCATCTTGACCCTGTTTGGTTGTGTAATTTAAATCACGCAAGTTTTTGTTTCCCTCAGTATAAGGTCAGTGTCAAAGAAAACGAAAGTGACAAACTGATCCTCCGAATCCCCGTGGAAGATAAGGATCTGATCAACACACCAAACTGGAAATCTAAATTCGTCATCAGCAAAGGAAATGAAATGGGAAACTTCAGAATTGAGACCGACCCCAAAACCAACGAGGGGCTTCTGTATGTGTCAAAGGTGAGTGAGACTTCCTGTTATCATTATCATATTAATAAGTAGGCCGATGAGTATTTAATGTCATGTAAAGACTTACGGAAAGTCGCGGCGTATAACACGGCGCTGATAACCGACATATTGTCTCTGTTTTTCCAGCCCTTAGATCACGAGCTGACCAACAACATAAAGCTTGAGATTATGGCTCGTAATGAAGCTGACCTGACAGGCACCACCAGCCAGTGGCAGTCCGTCCCCGTGGACGTCACTGTCGTCAACGTCGACGAGGGGCCGCAGTTCTCTGCTCCCACGATCTCCTTCAACGTCAAAGAGAACTCACCAAACGGCACGATCATTGGAAGTTACATAGCCACTGATCCTGAGACCAAGAGCAGCAGTGGCATCACGTAAGCTGTCTTTATGACTTCATATTGTGTCTTAAAGAAATGAAGCGGCTGGTTGATGGCACACACAATTGCAGCAAATCCTTGAGTTTGTGTTACTTCTCTTAAACACTGGAGGGCAGACTGTCACTGCTGAATTGAAGACTTTAACACTCTTTTTCCACCGTTTCAGGTATTACAAGGCCAAAGACCCGGCCTCCTGGATTAATGTGGACAGGACCACCGGAGAGCTGAGGGTTGCAAACACTATTGATAGAGAGTCACATTTTGTCCAGGATGGAGTGTACAACGTTACCATGAAGGCTGTTGATGCCAGTAAGTTCTGCTTATAAATGGCATACATTTCCTTTTCCATGAGCCTTGGACTGAACACATAACTCATTCTGTTACTGAGTCACAAAGAATGCACTTAAATGGCGGAGATAATAAAAAAAAGCTAAATTCTTTCTCTTGCATTCACCTATGAACACTTAAATAAGGCAGGCCTTGAGTCTGTACTGTTGCCCAATCTACCAAGTATCCATCAGCGCTGTCACTAAGAAAATGTTGGTCTGGGAAAGTGTCTAGTCTACATGTCAAATCACTACATTTGTCATCTTCATGCCTTTTGGCAGTATTGTTACGTCAGCCAAATGTTATTAAAAACAGCAGCCCCACCCATGATAGTATCTGTCTCAACAAACAGCCTGTTTTGTCTCACCTGAGAACACCTGCTTACAAGATGTGATGTGATTAGTCATTTATGATGACTCACAGATCTCTCCACGTGATAGTCAAATTGGGCTTTTATTCCAGATACGTGTTTGCTCTTGTTTCCAGTTACTAATTTGAAACTTCCAGGTCATTGACCAGTGTCTGTATGCGACCAGCTGGGTCCACTGTGTCTTGTTTTCCCTCAATGCTGAAGCGCCCTCATCTGACCTCCATGATTACTAATGTGGCTCTAATATTTCAGCCTCCAAGACGGGCACGGGAACGGTCATCATTATAGTGGAGGATGTCAACGACAACATGCCAGTGGTCCCCGGCAGCGAGCTAGTGTTATGTGAGAAGGAAGGAGAGCTCGGCTCTGTGATGGTTGTGCCTGAAGACAAAGACCAGAATCCTTTCTCTAGTCCCTTCAGCTTTAGTTTGGCATCTGAGCATGAAGACACATGGTCTCTGGAGAGATATAATGGTAGGTGGTTTTACATATGTCTCATAAACAAAACACCAAAGTTTTTGACTGATAAAATAGTTCACATGAGACTCTAAATGATTGTTTGTTTATACTGTATATGCTGCTCACACTATAGTGTTGACTACATGTTTAATGACAACATAATATCATCTGTGTAAATAAGAAATATTCAAGCTGCTCACACAACATAATTATATTCTCAGTAATTTATTCCTGTGTTTTCTCCAAAATATTTTTTTAATTTGTGTGTGTTCAGTGATTCTGAATTTTTGAGGCTGAGATAATACAAGCTGCGGTGGAATAGGAATTCAGATAATTTTTTTAAGTAACAGTGGAAATATCACACAGTATCAAATCTGTCCTGCATTCCAAATCTTTCTCAAGATTTTCAAAAAGATGAATAGTTTACTTTATAGCACAAGAGCTTGTTTTGCCTTTTGTAACTATAGCTGGAGTAGAAATGAAAACTACAAAAGCAGAAAAAAATACTTCTGTAGATATAACCAGCTAATTTCCAACAATTAAAGAAACTTTAAAAACGCAAATGTGATTTTAAAAAAAAATACATTTTTAACTGAAGGGCAAAGCGTGCGCAACACATTTGTGCTCCCTGGTGGACGAACATTGCAGTGCTGACCCTGTTTCTAAAGGACTACAAACATACAGTATATTTGGTGCTGCAAGCTACTGTTAAGAAGACATGTTTACTCATATGATAAATGTGTGTAAAGCTGATATTAGACATTATTAGTGGCTGGCCAGTTTATCCATTAGGACTTTGTATGTCTTTGGGACACAGAGTGTACAGTTTCTGATTATTGAGACACTGAAGTTGCTGCATGTGTGACGCTTAAATACAAAGGAAAAAAAAACACAAGACAGTCTTGTTATTGTTCTGCTGTTGTCTAACTTGATATACAAGTAATTTAATCTGATTTGCAATGGCAACCCATTTTATAACCTGTGGTCCACAAAACACACGTTGGTTACTCTCTTTGTAACTTTTACACACGTGTTTCTTCCACAGACACCGCAGCCAAGTTGCAGCAGAAGAAACACCTCAATACTGGGATACATGAAGTTCTCATCAAAGTTACGGATCTGCAAGGCCACGGCGAGGACCAGAACGTGAAAGTAAGGATCTGCCAGTGCCAGAATGGAGTCTGCTTGACCAAGCCGAAGTCTATGTCATTGGGGCCATTTGGTATACTGGCGTTGCTGTTGCCCCTGCTCCTCCTCCTGCTGCTGGGTGAGTCCTCCAATGCTTTACACTCGCCTGCAGTATTGTGTCGGCTACACTGTGTAGATAACGAAAAAGGAATTTAGCGCTCGCGCATATGTAAAGGTGCAAGAGCAGTGATAGAACAGTCGAGATTACGTCACTGTGTGCCATTGTGTATTTGGTACCGAGCAAGGGCACGTGGTAATATCACGTGTAATGCCTTTATGCACACTCTTTGTGAGGCCTACCACACATTGCACTGTTCAAAGCAAAATACACTCCTTTTTCGCTCATTTCTAACACGGTGGCTCCGTTGTTGCAGGTCTACTCCTCGCCTTTTTCTGCATGTCGGGTAGAGAGAAGATCCCCTTACCCGACGGAGCAGACAGCGGTGGAATCCTGCTCAAATCAAACACCGAGGCCCCAGGGGAAGAAGTGGTAAGGACATAATGAAAGCATCGCCTGGGCTCATACCCTCCTGAAGGAACCTTCTTTTTTATCCCTTTTATTTTCTTGTTTGCTTCATTTATTTAATTGTTGCTTGATGGGTTTTTTTTGTTGTTGTATTGTTTTGCTCAACAGGATGCAAGTCACCTCATCCCTTTCCCCACTAATGGTTATGAACAACATGCAGTGAAGGGCTCAATCAAGGGCTCTGTGATGAATGCGGACTGGGGGAAGGCCAAGAGCCCCAGCACAATGGGACCCATTGGCATGCAGGACACTATGATCTATAAGTCTGGCATCAACACAAATGAGTTTGTAACTCAGTATGATAGCCGGTACGGTACTCAAAATTTCAGTGGCAATCAAATGCTTGGTAGCGGCTTTGACAACAGGTACCTCGCCCAGGACTCAGCTTTCCTCCACACCTGGCAAACAAACGGCCGCTATCTACACCAGGTAACGTTGTTTTATAGTGAGAAGCATGTTAGGGTTATTATTGTATATAGAGCACCCCAAAAATAAGTGTCAGAGTGCAGGGTGTCACAAATAGCGAGAGAAGAGAGAAGGAGGAAATGTGTCTGTACATGTGCGGCTTTCATTCTCTGAGGTTTAATAACTTCTTTGTTATCTGTAAGAGCTTAGGTAACTCTCATGTGTAATATAATCTTGTTTACTAAGATGTGATAGTATCCTCAGCAAACTTTAATATTTCTCAGGTTCTTGGTGAGAAATAATATTTCTCCAACTTGTTGGCGAGGGGTTTGTTTCGCCGTGTAATATCGGACTGCCAGTCATATCCTGAGCAGCCCTCTGTTATCACATGGTGGAGTATCTCCCCCTCCTATAGCCCAGGCTTAGTCGGCGCTGAGTAATAACACACTTCCTCTCCCCTCCACTTTTGTCTTGCAGAAGCTGGGCTATTTGGGATCGGAGGAGGATGGACGGTACGCTGACGACATCGTCCACTCCTACGGGTTTGAGGGGGTGGGCTCCGCAGCAGGCTCTGTTGGATGTTGCAGCGACTACAGCGACAACGATAACCTCGAGTTCCTAAACACGCTCGGACCAAAGTTCAAAACTCTGGCAGAGACCTGCACGAAGACATGAACAATGAAGCTTCAAAAGTAGTGCTGTTTACTTTTCACTGCACAGGATGTGGAGAGGCCTGGGATCTGAACGCGTGGTGTGCCCCTGAACACGAATGAGAAAAAGAACAAGCGAGTGGTGTCAGCGTTTGTCGGCCGCTCTTCTATTGCTTTTTGTTGTTCTTTTTTTTTCCATTGCTCTTTTTTTGGTAAAAGTCTTTTGCACTGAAAACTCTGCAGATGCAGTCTGTTGTACATAGCCTGCGTTGCTGTATCGCACGTTATTTCCCTTTTTGATTTTCCATCCCTCCACCTATTAGCTATTCCGCCATTTCCTTTAAGAGTGTGGCGCGGGGCAGGATCCGCAGGTTCATAGTGGTTGTTGTATAGATATTTTGGCTGAAGGGCTGTTGGGTTTTCTGTCGATTAGTAACAGCATGGGGTATTTTGGTTTTCATAGATAATCTTTGTTGACAGAAAAAGATAGTTTTGCATTTGTGCGACGGATTTGAAATGTTTTGCAAAATTTTATAGATTTAATATATTTTTTAAAAGAAAAACAAAAATAACTAAATAATTGCAGTAAGACATAAATAAGAGTACCTTTCAAAATATTTCACATGAAAATACTTGACATGTTCAGAACTTTCAGTGTTAAACAATAATGCTGATAGTTATCCTGGTTTTCCAAGTCACACAGTAATTATCTGTGCAAACACATTCCAGCGCAGCTCTTGAACGTTGATTGGGCGTAGTTTCAGCCCTCTGTGTCACCAAGGTGGTTGCAACATTCTGGCAGCAATCCTGCGAAAGTCAGCACAAGGGCGTGACTGGGAGGAGTGAGGTGTCACTGACGCTGCCCACAACTGTCTGCGTACAAGACTGACCAGATATTAGAAAAGTGTCCTTGAACCTGCTAATGACAGGCAATCCGACGTTCCCACATGTGTATAGAAAGCTGTTAAAGTTGTAATTTTGCATGGCCATTAAATGTCTCTCTGTGAACCTCTGCTGCTGTAGCAGAAGTGGCGTAAATAAAGAAAAAGTGTCAGCTTAATTTAATGGAAATAAGATGTCAGATAAGATTCATAGAACACAGGAATAGGCTATAAGAATTTTAGACTTCACTGTAACTCGGCTACATGCACCAAAGGCTTTGCTTCCAGCTGGGATCTCACTCTACAGCATGTTTTATTAACATTTAATTGTAAAATAAAATGTAAAAAAAAAAGAAAAAGCTTCCTGTGTTCTGTACTGTTTTGTCTGTGGACTTTGGCGGAGGGATATAAGAGAGCATGAGAACAACAAACACTCGTTCATTGTGTTCAGTCTCCGTGTGTACTCTGCTGGTGAATGATTTACTGGGTGTGGCACTCTGAACTTGCACATTATCAAAACCTCTTCAGCCCCTGGCTAATGTTTACCTCCAGGCTTTTGCTGATCACACAGTATCATAAAATATAAATACAGTATCATTGTGCTTTTTCTGTAATTATCCAATCTTCTCCAGCAGTGCAGTACCTGTTGCCCAAAGTTTAGCTACAGAATAATTGTGGCCTGCTTTATTTTCTCAACAGTATAATACACACACACACACACACACACACACACACACACTTTCAGCCACCATGTTTCCAGTAACAAGAAATTCACCACAGGGTCCAATCAACTTCACTTTAGATAAATTATTAATAACCTATTTGAAAATGGTGAGATTCTGAAGATAACAAGCATTGCTACATTATGCACAGACCCCCATAAATAAATAATACAATATAATAAATGTATTGAAACCCAAATTGAAATCCCCCACGAGTTCCTGAGCTCATTACGGTTAGGCCGATAATGGATTATTAATTTATAGATAATCTAAGAGAGGCATTAGCGTGCGTAAACAACGCACCGACTTGTGTTGAGATGACATGCAGATCATGCATCAGTGTGATGGATTACAAATCTGAAAATGCAAACGTAATTATGGGATCCAGAAAGGACCATCTGTCATGTGATTGTGGTGATGAGTATCAAAGATGACAGCAGAGAGCATTAAAAAAAAAAAAAAAAAGAGGTGGAGGGAAATCTTGGAATGAAATTGGCGTCTCCCTGCGACCAAACACTGGGATCTAGTTAAAAATACAACAATATTATCTGCGCAGATTACAATGATACTGTCACAATTATGAGAGGATGTGAACGAGATGTGAACATCAAAGGTTTTTTGCTCAAAATCCCACTGGGGCCAATTAGAAAAATCTTGAAAAGTCACTTAACTCAAAATAATGAAAATAAGCAGTTAACCCAAATATCTAAAGAAGGTACTCCAAGCCCAGACAGCAGCTCAATTACCCCTATTTTACCAATAAACACTCTTTATTCTTTTTAATTACTGTGCTCCGCAGAAATGAAAGCCTTTGTGTATGGCTGGTATTCTAGAAATCTGCAACGCAAAGCTGCAGTGATCCGAACCCCCTGGTGCTTCAGGACAGAGATTTTTGAAAAACTTGCGTACTTATATCCACACGGCAGATATTCAGCATGAAGTGGATGCGAGAGCTCGCGCTTCCCGTTGTGCTCTCAGGAATTTCTGACCAACAAACTGGTCATGGTGACGACACAGCTTTAGGACCTAGCAGTGAACGCTGCCTGCTATTTCTGGGCGCTTACGGTTCGACGGGTGCGAAATACATCATGGAGGCACAAACTGAGAACCTGGGTGCAAAGAGTTTGACAAGGGCGGATCTTATGCGATAAGCTCTCGGTTACAACCCCGACTCACATTTCTGCACATTTTCATTCAAACGCATACCAACCTGATGTGAGCGATAGAGTCCTGTAGAGGCCTCAAAACAACATGCTCAGCTGTCCTAACATATGGCACAGGAGCCGTGGCAGCCACACGACAAAAATGCCTTAGCGGCAATTAAAGCGGCAGTAAAACGAGCATTTTAGATAGTCTCTTTAAGGATTATCAAGTGTATCCTGATGTAAAGCAATGGCACTGATAAGCCACATAATTCAATAGACCACTCTGTGTGTCCACCCTTATCGGCGCTGCTTGAGCCATCACTTCCAGTCGCTTCTGTAAAGATGCAATTAATTCTAAAGCAGTAGCGTGAAATTAATTTATTGCTTGTAATTAGTTTTCGGCATACTGCGAAAACAATCTCTCCAGATAGGGTGTTTTCACCCTCCACCAGAGAGTCTGAGGACACTTGGCTCCATCTGAGTTCAGCGTGGAGCGGCGCCTTCAGCCGCCAAGAGTGGGGAGCACAGAAACTTCTTAACCCCCTGTTGCCATTGGCCTGAGGATTTATGGTCTCAAATGACACGTGTGAGATATTTTAGCTGCTTTCAATGCACACGGCAAAGTAATTTCTTCTTGGGGTGTCTTGGGAATGCACAAAATCAGGTCATGTATATATATGGAATTTAGGTTGGTTTGTGAATAATTTAAATCACAGAACGAGCGCGTTTCTGCATGCGACAGGGCTTATTCAAATGACTGTTATGTATTAATGAGAGCCAAACAATAATGCATCGTTTTACATGATTCTCGTCGCATAGGATTCATTTGCGCCTTTCACATGTTGCGGCGTTGCTCATACAAGATGCTATTACTGCCTCTGACACTAGGTGTCACTCTTACCTCTTATCTGAGTTTAGCACAGGCTGAAGTGTGTGGCGGAGGGGGGTGGGGGGGTATTAACAGAGGGTGCCTGATTTCAGTCAGCACACTTTCCCTGCCTGTCACATGTGTAACCAAACACCTGAAATCTCTTCAATTAAGCTGTGAAGTCCTGACAGCCCAGTTAAAGTGAAGTGATGTGACAATTTGTGGCGGGAGCCTCGTCAGGCTTTGATGTGGCATATGCCAGACTGTACACTTGTCACGTGCTCTTAGTCACCTTCACTGATATCTGGTGTCACTTAGCTAACGAGATCGGGCTTCTCTTTGCACCTCCACACTCATTATAGCTAAAGAGAGACAGGAGCTGACCACCACCTCTGTAGGATGGTGCACTGATGACGAGTTTATTTAAGACTCACTTTTAATGATTTAAATATCTAACCACCGCCAAAGGATTATTATGTTTTACGCTTTGCCACAATTAAATCACACTTCAAAGACGGATTATGTTACGCTTTTGTCATTTCAGTTGATACTGTTTTATTTACAATGACCAGACCAGACTAGGCTACAAAGAGCAGAATTTAATTAAAAATGCTGCTATCATGAGTGATATATTTCTGGTTACCGTATCAGCTGCTGCTAAAGACAGAATGTAATGAAGAAAAAAGAGAAAAATGGGAACAGATTTTATTCATTCACGTGTGTGGTTATATTGTCATCACAACACCTTCTCCTGTAATAGCAGTTTGGCCGAATGTACTGCATCTTCAAACTTTTCTATCTTAGAGCTTAAATCACTTGTTACATTTGAGGTATTGTGCCTCTTCCTGGATCTGCCGTCCATATCTTTCACACCTTGCTGAAATGCGCAGCTTACATATTAATTAGATAAATCTGTTTAGCAGCGGAAAGTCTCAGTGAGACATCTGGGTCTTAATTTGTCAAAAGGATCCAAGTGATAAACCGTCAGAGTCTATACATGCTAAATTAACTAATTCAATTAAATCCATGGTTATTAACAGTGGAATACCTACATATGGTCCACATATCCATTTGTCATGTATTTGCTGTTTCCCTGATAGTCGTCATGTGTGATGATACGTGTGTATTCTTATAATTTTCAGTCCAATTAACTGCTTTCTGAAATCATTCATTTCATGACAAGTTTTTCCACATTGACAACCAATCATTATCTCATAGATCAGAGACATTATTGTATCTCCAAAAGGCTAATGAGCGGGCTGACCCTCGTAAGCGCCGTCTGAATGAATATGTTGAGTCCATGTGGAAATTATTTCCAGCAGCTGGAAATAAAAGCCTTTTTTAAGTAGTCAGCAGACACAAGGACACGATTGACGCACATGGTAAAAGCATGGATGAGGGAATGAGATGGGGGAACTTACTTTCATATTGTTTTGAAACATTTTTTTTTTTGACCTCTTTTTCTCCTGCAAACTGTTAATGGCAAAACATATAGGAAAGCAATAAATACAGTGAGATGAAAGCTTGACTTTCATCTCGTTTCTCCTAATGAGAGTGTATCATTGGAGAACGGAGCCGCTGAATACATCAAACTAGTGTTTCGCCATCAAGTGTCCGCCGCAGTAACAGCCGGGCGATGGAGAAGCCTCAGACTCATTAGTGCATTGAGTGAATGGCTGAGGTTGACCACCGTTGCGGCCATTCATCTCCGCAGTTACACCTCTGAACCGCCTCAAAAGCCTGTGGTTGAGATATCTGCTTGCGTTTGTCTCTGCTGAACAGAAGCACTGAAGTGCATTGAACTGGAGGTCAGGGTGCAGCGGCAGCAGACGTAGTCCGCGTAGGAAAATCATAAAGTACGGCACCCGCTCATTAACGTTCATCCAGCTGAGGCTTACACTACAGATCACACTCTGGGTTAGGTGGCTAGGCTTTGAACAATGTTCTGAGGGAAATTCACAGCTTGTCTCGGTCTTGCTGGTGCGAAGCGGAAATCACTTCGGGAGCGACTGCACGTCAAAGTACAGCGCAGCATAATCTGTTTAATGAACACACTCGTATGAAACTAAACAGCCACAAATAAAAAAAAATAAAAAAAACGATTACAGGCATAGCTGCACTCTCAAAGGAGCACTGTGTCAGAAAGAAAAGATGTTTGCTACAAGAGTTTCTGTCTGACTGCAGGCCTCAGTGTGACGTTGTTGCTCGTCAGAAGTGCCACATATTAGCACAGTCCCCCCCCCCACCCATCCAGCTCACCCCCCCAACCTTGCATTTATGTGAGAAAAGGGGACCTGACAAAGTGTTTTCCTCTGTAGTTACCGTAATCAAAGTGAGCCCTCTGCAAAATCTCACTGTCATGTTTCACCAGCTGCTGGAATTTAACAGTCGAACTGCTCGGATTTAACGGCTGAACATGCAAGGATCAGCAGAGTGGGAGTTGCTTGAGCAGAAAGAAAGAAAGAAAGCGGGCTGAGGGAGGGTGGGGAAGGTGGGGGTAGGAGGTTGGGAAGGTGGGGGTGGGGGGGTGTAAACAGGTAGATTAAGAGCATAAAGGAGAGAGGGAGAGTGCCTGACACACACACACACACACGCGCGCGACAGCAGTTTTCACGTGGGCGTTGATTTTGGGGACTGATGCTGGGCATTAAGTCGGCGCAGAGACGGAGGCTCACTCGGGCTCTCAGTGTGAAACCCCTGTAGTGAAGATCTATAAGGCTGATCAGACCACCTTCTGTGTGAGCTGCTGCTTTTGCCTCGCTGCCTCTCTCGGCTGGGCGTCGAAAGGGAGATAGAGAGAGAGAAAGAGAGAGAGAGAGAGACACTCCAGCATGCTACAAAACGCAGTCTCACACAGGGGTTATGCCCTGATAACCACACAGTCTTAGCGAGGAATTTAATTGGCCCACTGCACATTTGACTTCGGGGAATGTTTTGGCACTGTAGGTGTCAAAACAAGATGAGCTAAAGGTTGAAGCTGTAGATACAAAGCGTGCAACCAAATCTCGGCCCCCTCAGTCCCCCGAGCTCAATGGCCATAACATGAAATTTGCATATTGATGAGTGCACTTGGAAAGTTTTTAAGCCGCGAGTAAACATTCAAATTTAAAAAAAAAAAAAAAAAAAAGAGGAATATTGGGCTAAACATTACTCCCTTTTTTTTGGTGAAACACTATTTTCTGATGTTTTTTTGGACTTCTTCCGTATATTCTGCAAATAGCACGGAAAAGCAGGGCTGCATATCTGATGTCACTGAGGATCTGTGACAGCGAGTGTGACAAGACCTAAAATATGCACACGCTGCATGTAGAGGAGGGCACATAAGAATACAACTTCATTATCTTTGAATAAATATACTCACAGAGGTAGCTAAAAATCCAATAGTGCGCGGCAGCAAATCTCCTACTAAGCCCTGTGACCACTTTGTTGTTTATTTATACCAAACTCTGGAGAAGTTAAACCACACAGACACCCCTTACATGTTGATCCCTTTCATGTTCTAAGACTGAGCTCCAAAGACATTTTTTATATCCACCAACACTGATGCCAAGGGAATACAATTTATTG
Organism: Terapon puta; assembly: GCA_028564955.1. Taxonomy (NCBI): domain Eukaryota; kingdom Metazoa; phylum Chordata; class Actinopteri; order Centrarchiformes; family Terapontidae; genus Terapon; species Terapon puta. The sequence continues at coordinate 10,960,368 of JAOXYL010000071.1, forward strand.
ATTTGCTGTCAGACTTGGATCAACATGGCCCTATCAGGAGGCTCAGTACATAACAACACAGAAGGTGGACCGCGGGCCGAGCACAAATAGAGCAACAAATGATGATATGTATCGTGGAAAACACAGGGGTCGACTCCATATCTCATGGAGCTGGCTCAAAAGAGGCGCCGCCGCACAAATCCGCCGTGCTCCGCCGAGTTCACTCGGCCGGCGCTCCGGGACAATCGGCCGCCAAGTGATAGATATCGGCGCGGACCTGGTTTGACTGAGTTAGTAAATCAGATGATCAATACAACAACAAGATAATAATAACAATAATAAAAAAAGATCACAGCAGCACTGCGTAACATTACAGATCCAGCTTGTCGTCTATATTGCGAAGTGGTCAACAATATTTGGTAATTTGGTTCAAATTTACGCCGAAAATCAGTCTTAAAGTCTTAAAATTAAGATAAATCCTGACTCCCAAGGATAACTAAACTAGATGAAATCTGAAAACACACGTAACAGTTACAATAGTTTAAAAAATGGCAAGCAGTCTTCTGTATCTTAACCTTTAGACAGAGCCACACTAGCTTTGTCCCCTTATTTCCAGTCGTTAAGTATACTGTGTTTACTGGTAAACTACTCTAACTGTTGGACATGTAGCAAGGCTAACCTTTTCACCCGTTTCCAGTATTTGTGCTAAGCTAAGCTAACAGGCTTGTATTTAATGGAAGGGTATTTAAGCTATTGATTCAAAATACATGCCGGCATGTATCCACGGGCCCATTTTAAGGAGATAAAATACAACCCATTGAGTTCATGTTGCTCATTTTATCCCCCATCTCCGCAACCACTCTTGCTCTTTCCCTGACTTCGCTTTGCTAAAGCTGTCTGTGTAATTCATTGATTCACTGGCATTGGCGCTTATGATAATGTGTCATTTCAAACACCTGCTCACAACACACACCTCATTCAGCACAGAGACAACCTTGACCTATTTGCTTTACATGCAGGATCACCTGTTCGCCTGCTGTTTCCCTGCTCACCGTGTGCAACATTTCGTCCGTGACAAACGTCACGCTATGTGTTTAAATAAGGGCCAGGTTCCCCTCCCTTGAATCACCTCTTCTTCTTCTTCTTCTCTCATTGATTGCCACCACAGCATCCCAGAAATCACTCCATCTATTGTGAGTGGCACGTAACAGAATGACAGAGGAAGAGAAATCGATGGAAGTACATTTGGCAGTCATTCCTATCCTCTAACCTTTCATCTTCTCCACCAAGAGGTCAAATCAAAGACCCGTCATCAGCGATTCCAACGATGTGCAATGAATTGTTGCATGTTTTGTTTTTATTCTACTCAGAGGAGTGTCCAGAAAATATACAAAGATTTGAAAACCAGAGATTGTTATTCTGAAGAGCCCTTGTAGCATTTCCAGTTTTCCTGTTCCTCCATTATTGTTGCTGTTGCGACTATACTGCAATGTCTCAATAAATAATTTTACTTAGTATTTAACACTGGACCTTACTGATTATAGTGCATTCACTGTCACACAATCAACTGTCTTCATAAGGTAAATTCTTCACATTGTTTCTTCACTTTAAGATTACACTTATAAACACATTTAGATTCAATCTTGACACTGACTCATTCACTATGTGCATAGTGATCAACTGGTATTGACTACAGGGGCCCCCCCATGCGTCCTGCAGATGCAGATCTCAAAGAATGACCGAGACTTGAGGGCGAGTGACCTTTCAGGGGTCACTGTCCAGCCCGATGAATCCCCCCACGATGAAATGAATGTATTACCAGGCGCCTGTGATTAATTACTAACAGGGCCTACAGCAAATTGCTGTCACAGATGACAGCTTGTGCGATAACATTTCTTATCAGTGACCTCCATCACCCCCTCCATAACTCACATAGATCACACAGGCTCGATTTAGACCAAACCGTCTTTCATGGAAGGTATTAAATATAGCCATTTTTGGCAAATGATTCATTCACGAGAAGAACTGCAACTTTTATTTTCAGAGTATTTTACAAAGGTTAAATGTAAAATATACATACAAATTAAACAAATAGAAAACATATTGCAAGTACAGAGACCCCAGACTCACATACAGCCTGTATTTTTAATTTACATTGTCCTATTTAGGCCGTTTGTGAATGCTCAATGCTTACTGTGCCAATGTTTTTTTTTTTTTGTTTTTTGTATCAAGACATAACGTATATGATCTGACAATTATTTTTTCCACTTTGACATAGTGTAATGGAGCAAGTGACATAATCAAGACGTAAAACATCAGTGCAATTGGGGACCTGAAAGGATTAAAATCATTTTGCTTCAAACTCCTTTGAACTAAACAGAAATCTCGGCAAATAATAGTTCTAGTTTAAGATTACAAAGGATTATAGTCATTAAAAATATGGTTAAGAAGAAAATGCTATCATGTTTAAAAGGACAACAACATTATTATGAACGGGTCAAAGTCAAATACTTAATAAGCTTATTTAGCCACCCTAAACTGCACATTTTTTTTACTTCTTGTAGCCTCTGCAGCATCTGTAGACACTGGGATCTTCAGTAAAATGATATTCTGTAGGTTTGAGATGGATGCGATAATGCAACCAACAAAACGGCAAACAATGAGCTGCCAGAATTACGACCCCTTGTATACTTCAACATATCTGAAACTAAACTCAAGTACATAGATAACTGTATGTTTAATTTAGTAGCAAAGGACTTGGACAATTTAGCCAGCTTAAAATAGCTCCAAAAGCATTTTGTAAACTCTTCATGTTGATCAAAGTTGGGCTTATCAAAGAGGCACAGCTTGTTTATCATCAGTGCTGGAGTGAAAGCCGGCTATATTAATATGGCCTGAGAGCTATATGATGAAAAACATTACATATATTTCCAGTTGCGGATAGTGTATTTAAGAGGAAAAACATTTTCCACTAATAACCTGGAGACTAATGGCCAAGGCGGATGCCTGCAGAAAAGTAAAGCCTTGTGTGGCTCTGCTGCTTTCAAGTGCATACATGTGTGTTTTAAATCAAAACTCTCTTTGCTTATACCTATATTACATACGTCAGTAAGAAAAGCACAAAATGCCTGACCTCATTACAAGTCAAACTTCAAAATGCTCATCTTAGAAAAAAAACACAAAACAAAAAACACAAAACAACCTTAATTATTCATCTGAGTGATTATTTTATAACTTACCCTTATCAAACCAAGTAAAGAGGAGCTAATGTGATCTTATGAACAATTCCATGAAACAGCAAATGGAATACCGAGGCAGCATGCCAGCCTAAAAATATCTCTTTCGAGCGTCATAAGCGATATTTGTGTCTCTGTGGAATCAGACAGCTAATGCATTGGAGAGTCCCCCGGTGATGGCAGCAGAGGCACACAGTGACTCAGTCCATAGGCAGCAAGTAGCCATAACAATAGAGAACAGGGCAGATGAAGGTTGCATGTAATTACACCTACCCTCAGGCTTAATTAGGTCACCCTTAAGTGAGTATTGTGCGATAGTGTGTGTATTCGTCCGTGAGCGTGTGAATAGCTCCACGCAGACCAGAGGTTCACGTTCAGGATGAATATACAGTAGGCTGGTGAGCTGAGAAGTGCCTCTCCACCTAGCTGAGAACAAATTTGGTATATATAATATACTAACATTTTTTTTTTTTTTAATCTCTTCTGGGATACAATTTTACGTGGAGCACAGAGGTTATTAATATCCATGATTATCCAGGTTTTTGATCATTGTTTGTTGTCTGCCTCTGTCATTTCTATAAGTCCACTGATTACATTACCTCAGCATGAAGCCGCTTTATTTCGTTGTAGCGCTGTGGGTTTTACTTTTTCCATCTTATCGCCACAGTGTTTGTTTTTCTTCTGGCTCCGGACTCCAGTTGAGGAACAGTCAGATAACGGAGGGTGATCAGATACCTGGATAAAAGCTCTCCCGCTTCCCGCAAGTGCTTGTCCGGATTTCTGTAAATTTCTGTTTATTATGTGCTCGTAATTTTGTCCGGGCACAAAAAAAATCACATAAATACAAACAACACTGTGTTTGAGAAAGGTATTCTGTAAAACCTATTGTTTTCGACAGGATGTTTTTTACTCAAGTCTGGTCCTGTCTGAGGGATACACTTTTTCATCTCGTCTTTGGATGTCGAAGAGACTAAAACTTCACACCCACCTACTTTGGATTCACTTTTATTGACTCCTTTCAGATACTGTCATCACAGAGGAATGGCTGGAGCGACTCATTTAATCATACTGAAATTATTCCAAGGTGACATTACTGCCTGCATTCCACATGTTATGCTGTTTTTTCTTCTTCCACTGCTTCCATTTTTCATTGTCATTTTAAACTGTCAACCTTTTGTCCCTCTCTCTCTCTCTCTCTCTCTCTCTCTCTCTCTCTCTCTCTCTCTTTCTTACTCTCTCTCTTGCCGTGTCCTTGATATAAGTACCTACTGCTTCTGTCTGAGAACACCATTATTACCATGCATGGCTGTTTGCTGAAAAAGAGAGAGAGAAAGAGAGAGAAAAGCTAATGATGTTGGCTTGGGCTCAGAGCTAATTAAAATTCTATAAATATGGTGGAGGTAGGTGGCGTGATGGATGTAGTGTGTCAGAAGTCCGGTGAGCGGGGAGGTGCGCGGAGATGTCGGCGCGATCAATACCGGCATAGTGAATGCATGACACCGCATATGCATTTAATGAACCAACAGTTTTATCTGTTAATTACACACCAGGACACACACCTTAGCATTCCTCACACTGTGCGAGACCTTCCTGGCTGTCCAGATAATGGCCGGCTATTTCACACAACAAATCTGCAAACGGTGGGCACATTCCTCTACTTTCACCCGCTCACTTTATCTCCTCCTCTCCTGCCTGCGCTTTCATTTGCTGCAGGTAATTCTCCATGCAACACACTCCACGCCGTATCGGGAAATGTAATGCATTTCTTCTTTTGTCCCTTGACCACCTGGTTTAGAGTGGCATCTGCATTCATTCTGCAAATGCCGTAGCTTGGAAAAAGCCAGTGGTTTTCTCAATGTGCCGGGAAAATTGTGCGGGCAGGCGGAGGGGGTGCGGGTTAATTGGCCTAACAGGCAATGTTGGTAAATTGTGAAATAAAACTCTCAGTTTAAAGCCCACATTAAAAAAAAAAAAAATCTTCAGAAACTGAAGCGGTGCCTTTTTGTTTTTTTTTTTGAAGACCCACTTTTACTGTCAAAACTCTGTTGGGAGCGCTTATGTAAAACTGAAGAGTCAAACAAAGCAGCGTTTCAATGCCTCTCTTTGCTCGTCTAAGCCAGGATCACAATGAGATGATTGCTGGTAGTGGAGTGGTGAAATATCCATCTATCAATGCTTATATTACACCATAGTAATTCTTCCTTTCAGAGAACTTTGTGCCATTCCAGCTTACGGCTTCAAAAATCCTGTAGAGGAAGCTGTGGTATAATCCCTTATTACAGGAGAAATCCGTCTGTAAGGGTGAATTATTTTGAGGGTTAAGCTTTGAATATTATCTCACGCAATGTCATTTGTTGTGGGGTGAGGAGAAGATATCGGATGCAGACAGTATCGGTTGCAGACAGTTTTATGTCATTTGCAGTGAATCATGAATAACGAATAGAGGTGACTAGTGCGTGATGCGAAACGTTAACCTTTGCTCCAGCTTGCTCATTAGCTGCCACTCGTGGGTCTAACGCCGGCCTTTTTTGTTGTAAGCCTTTCAGCGGTAAAGTTCCCATTGATACCCACAAAGAGCAGGCAATTTGGAGCAGTTTCTTTCTTCTCTAGCCACTTAACGTCTGCAGAGCTGTCCATAAATGCTAGAACGTTTTGTTGCTGGCTATATGCTGCAGCACACTGGGTGCAAGTGTGAGCGTGTTTATGTCAACGTATAATTAATAAAGACATTGTAGTCCTTTTATACCTCACACATAAAAAAGTTCTACTGTTCGCTCAGTGAGGACGGGAACGGCTCCACGCATCCTTAAAAAGCCGCAAAGCTGTAAGTTATTCATGACAAAAACAAGGTAGTGGATAAGTTCAGGTTCCTTAGGCTGGCAGAGGTAACGTGGAGCACACGGGGACGCTGGGACAGTGACTCAGCTGTGTGCCTTGGCTGTAGAGCAAGGGAGGGGGGCCGGGAGTGGGGGGTTGCGCCTGGTGATAAGTTACTTTTCTTAGCACAGTTCTTTCAACATATCTGTCTCGTCTCTGGCTTACATTATCAGACGACTATCTTGACAGCTGCCAGAATTCCCTCATGTATGATATGAAAGGGTTTTTTTTTTCTAGCTTTACAACAGCGCGCAGTGGGCTGCTGCAGAATCCTAATATGACGAGATAAAGACATTTTTCGTTTATCGTTGAATCTTAGTTGGTGTGCCGGGACCGGTCCTCCACAGTCCTGAATGAGGAGAAGCAGATGATAAAATGAACAGATAAATGAATGAGTGAACGCACTCCCCCCGCTCCCGGAGAAGTTTAATATCTCCGCTGTCACCATTTGTTCCAGAAACACACGTTTTTACTGCATCCATGTGTTTAATGGTGGAGATTGTGTATTTTAATAAAATCAGCACATTCGGGGTCAAGCTGAATTCGACCATACCTCCCATCACTTTCTCCTATATCCCCTGTAGCCGTTTGTAATGGAAAAGTTTGCTCAGGACTTGTGAAATCCTGTAAGACCTTCAAAATCAACTTCCCCTCTCTGTTTCTCTTCCTCTTTCTCTCCATTTCTCTCACACATACACACACACAGCACCGTGACCTCTGGGCCATTAGGTTGGCCTCTTGAAGCCGCCTCTACAGCTCTCACCAGCTCTCTTCCCGAAAGTACACTTTCTGTTTATTTTTAACTCCGGCAGCTGGATCTTGCCTCGTCTTTCGTTCTTGTTTGAAACGCAGACATGTGTCCTGATGGGCTCGGACGGAGGAGGCAAAGACAACATTCCTCAGCTTAACACACTCCTCTCCCAGCAGAAGAAGAAATAAAAATCCTGTAGAATATAACTGCCCCATGTTTACATGCGGTGCTGCATGTCATTATTTACAGTAACACAGTTAGAGCTTACGTTTCTACACAGCATAGGCGTGACTTTCTGCTTAACTAGTGACTGAAAACTAGATTATGAGTAAGGTGAAAAATGAAACATAGATTATGAGTAAGTTTATTCCTTCTGTCACGGATTAGCTGAGAAACCAAAGGCAGAAACAGGCGTGGCGCTTTAAACAGCGTGGGAGTATTTGCAGTAATTTTGCCTAAATTACAGGGAAAAATTGGGTTTAATGCCAGAAAATTTCTTCTGCTGACCTGTCCAAAAAGCAAAATCACCCTGCACAGCAGAAGCCCCCCCCCCGTGGCTGTTGGAAAATCAGCCAGCCTACTTGGTAAGGAGGACAGATCAAGGATGGTTGGCTGATGGTTTAGCCAGAGGCAAAGAAAGATTGCTGTGGTTGGCAGGTCATTTTGCAAAGAGGCAGGGCGATACTTTTGGCATACAGACCGATTCTACCAGGTAGGCAGGTTCGTCTAACCAGCAGCAGGGCCATATATTTCTGATTCTGCCTGGCTGGCCAAGCTGTTTTTCCAGCGGCGGGGAGTATTTCTGCCATGAAAGGCAACCCTGCCTGGTCAGCAGGTCGTTCTTCCACAGGCAGAGCAACAGGGCATGAAGGCTGATTCTTTTATGGTTCTAATTGGGCCTCGATTTATAAAAAGGGTTTGGATAGAAAAAGCGCTGATTTCGTGAAAGCACACTCTCTCCGCTATTAGAGTCATTACATAAATCCAACGCACATTATACTGCATGTGTTCCTGAAAACTGGTGAATGGTGAAAGCAGACATATTGAACTTCTTGGAAAAAAAAACATTAATTCATTCCATTTTCTTATCCCTATCTGAGTGTAGCTGTCTTGACATCATGTTGCTGCCTCACAAGAAATCTTGCCTAAAATGGTGGTCAGTAGAGTTGATAATGGATACAGCAGGTGACCTGCAGAAATAAGAAAGCCACAGGCAATTAGGAGAGGTGCCAAAGAAGGCTTACTGCACTCCATTATGTGTGGGCATGGTCCAAATTAAAATCTAATTTAAGGTAGCACCAAGATAAAAAAAAATGTGTGTTTCATTTCTTCAATTTGCACAACTATTCCATTCCATTAGACATGTAATTTCTGCTCATCAGACACTGGGTGAAATCGGTGCCCCAAAGGAGAGCTTTTTTCATTTAAAGTAATTAGTCCTGGAGAACAGGGATGAGCAAGCATGCATGTATGTGTGCAGTTTCGCACATGTGGGCAAGCAGAGGAAGATAAGGAGGGGAAAATAGAGGGAAAAGACCAAGGGAGATTGTGATAAGAAGGCAGTAATTATTTAGTGATTGATTTGGGAAGTATTGATTCCAGCGTTTCATCTCTGAAAATATCGGACAATGTCAGACAAAATCTCTTGACGAATGATTAGTTAATGCTCTACCTGCCTTTGTTGCTCGCCATTTGTAATCTCTCACAGTTGACACTAACAAAGCCATCAGATGATGCTGTACTGTCGGTGTCCCCACATACACACAGATAAAAAGCACTGGGCTGTAGATCCAAAGAAGTCAGATCCTGCCAAGATGACCTGACTGCTGCCTACTCACTTACAAAGCTTATTAGTGTGACTCACCGTGTGGATGACCACGCTCATGCCCATTTACCAGTAACCAGAGGCTATCTAAGCAGGGGGACCATGGTGGGTGGTGGTGAGTTTCTTCTTTGTACTCGACCCACCAGCCCTGACTCCGATTGGAATGATTGTGCTCAACTCTGTATGAGGATCCACTGATCAAGCCTTATGACTCACGATCCAAACAGGAAGAAACCAGTTAAAAGTAGCTGAAACCTCACAGCAGAACTAATAGTCTGGGTGCAGAAAACTGCTCATCGGAGACCACCAAACTGCACAACAGTAAAGGATGTGCTTAAAATAGAAAGATGAGCAGAAGCTCATCTACAGAGTTCTATTTGCCACCAGTGTGATCCCAAAAAGGAGGGCACCTCTGCCGAGCAGCCGAAATGAGTAGTCGTACAAAAATACTTGCACATACTAATTTAGCTGCTGTACATGCATATACAGAAATCTCTAACAGACTAACTAATATGTCAGTGTCATTCAGAATTAGTGTTTTTTTATCATCAATGTACTTATTATTCTATCTTTTAGTTGTTGTGGGTCTGGAAAGACCACTTTTATTGTGCAGGCTGAAATTTTAAAAGTAAGAGGAGAAGCAAAGCAGCATCGTTACATTGAGCTAAATCCCATACAATACCTTGGCCAGTTTACTCACATTTAGCTTTATTCATCCTGCAAACAGAAGGTCTGATACATATTAAGGCTACACAATATAAAAGAAAAATATTCCTGCACACATTCTGTGATTTGAAACCTCGTTCTTTGACATTTGATTTGTTTTTTTTTTCTTGTTTTGGTAGTCAAAGACCAGAGTTCTGCAATTACTGAACAAGTCATGACTACACTGTGAAACAGCAGGTGAAGAACATAACCTTTTACTAAAAAAATATTTCTGCTTTCAAGATTTCTTAAATCATCGTTTTCTCCCACTTTGTCCACTCCCCAAGGCACTGCAGTAGTTGTCACTTCTGCTGGGCAGACGTGCACCACCTCTGTGACACATGGACCTCTTCATTTGCCTCTGCTAGGTTTGATTTTTCCAAAATTTATGCTCTTTAAGTTTATTTGGAAATATAAGCTGTATCTTTGTGTAATATTGAACAATGGTGCAATGTACCAAGGGTTCACTCATCAGGATTGGAAAAACGCTCACCTCACAGCTTTCGAATGTTGACATAAGAGGAAACAACGAGGGAAAAGTGGAGGGGACAAACACCAACTGTGACCTCAGCCATATAATCAGGCAAGCCCATCTCTGCTTCCGTCTGTGCATCCGCATCAACATCGGAGGAAACACTAAGGAGGCGGTATTGATCTTCTCAACCGAGCATCCTGCTAACCAATGCGCAGGTGCTGGATAATAAACTGAATGACCCCTGTGCCCACATCCGTTACCAGCGGGATAGCAGATACTGTAAGGTCCTTTGTTTCGAGACTCAGCTCCTCAGAGGGAGGACATTGTGCTCTGGCTGGGCTGGGCTGCTTCAACTTGCTCTTCATACCATTGCTGAAGATGTAGTTCCACACAGTGTAACTTACCGGGGGGCACCAAGCTGTGGGCTTCACCTGTAAGCTGTAAATCAAAGGGGACCTGCTCGATATCCATTTTCTCCCTGATGTGGTGGAGAAGGAGCTACACAAGGCCGGCAGTGGGAAGCTCAAGCTGAGCCTCTACCCTTAGGAAAAAAAACATCCTAAATGAGGACACTGTATAAAAATGACCCTGAGGCACAGTTACTTTATTTGCCTCACAATCATTCTGTGTGGTCTCCTAACATGAGATGCAGGCATTTTACTTCAGCCATCTATATCAATACTGTTTGGCTTGAAGTTAATACACTACTCGGCTCCTGCACCAAACTGTAGCCTTGTAACAAGTGCCCAACATATTAGGAACGACACCTTGTAGAAAGCTGCTGATTCCATGGCAACCCCTGGTACACTGTGCGAGTTATTTGTGTTATCAATATGCCAGTCCTGTAAAATTAACAATTTTGGTGGGCAATCCAGTATTTCTCTTAAAGTGGAAAAAAAGCCATATGACTGCAGAGAAAAAGAGACTTTAGGGAAAAAACAGCTCTTACTGTGATCTCAGGGGGCAGATAGACTGATATGCCTTATCTGCAAACTGGTGAATTCGGTGCTCAAGGAATTTAATGTCCAACGTGATAATGAGACCAATCAGAGATCCAGCGCTAAGATCATGGTTGAAGAGTGCAAATGTAAGAGTTTCAGTACTCCTGCTCTCAATCACGTTGGCTCCCTAATTGGGCATGCAGTTATAAAAACTTTGGGAGCCTCAGCCCTAAGGTTATTGTTCTTCGTTCAAAGTTAAAACTGTAGCTAACATTATTTTTTCTTTGCCTTTTTTAAAATTCTTATTCTATGTGTAGTGTCTCGCGTTACGGACAATTTGTGTATACAGGGGGTTGTTGTCGTTTGTCAGTTGTCACACTAGGATGCCTTACTGTCTGGAGACCTATGACCCTTCTTAATTGAGAAACCATATTTTTGGTCAGAATTCCATTGTAACTGTCCTATATAAGCTCAAGTCTTGAGATGCTCTGGAGAGGAGATTCACATTGGCTACAGTCCCTCTCACAGGCAATCTGGATGCTTGTTTTGATGCTGGTCTTTTTTTATAATAAACCTTCTTTAAATGCAAGAAAGACAGTGTCAGCGGAAGTTTTCTTCATCAGCTTCACATCATCGATACTTAATAAACAACATATGTCACACTCATTTTTACTGCATAACTGAAGAAGCTAATGGTCAAACATTTCACTCTGAACACACCCTGTGTAATTATATGTTATAAATAAACTAGACATGAACATAATGATGTTAGACACTTGGTTTCACCTGTCATTGACGAGCTTCACCAGGAGGGCTTAAAAGTGATACTAACACAAATGCATGGTTGACACCAACC
>JAOXYL010000071.1:10972112-11005880 GCA_028564955.1 Terapon puta
CACACACACACACACACACACACACACACACACACACACACACACACACACACAGCATCCAGCAATATCAGTAAAGCTCAACATCTCTCTCACGCTTGCACACTTTTTCTCCTTCCCATCCCCCCTTTTCCCCCCTTTTTCTTTTTTTTCTTTTAAAGAAAAGTGTAGAGCCACAGAAAAAAATCTCTCTAGGGGAATGAGAATGAGAAGTTTGCTAAAAGAGTTAGTGCGTCGGAAGAAAAATGTGCAAGCGTACACTAAACTGTGAGGCAGTTGAGATATTGCTCCAGTTGTTCAGCAAATTTGTTTTTTTACAGTATATAATTATGGTAATTATAGTAATGTTCTGGAAAACCATTGGGAGAATAATAGTGTTCATTTACATCGATGGCAATGCTTTAAAGAGTTGAAGTCTCCTAGGTAAAAATTAGCGGCTCTAGTGTTCCTCTATAAATGTAATAAACCGCTCCGGTGTTTTTCCTTTTAACACTTCAGAAGCTTTCCTGTGCACAGCATATGGTTTACACGAAATAAGAACAGAATATGTAATGCACACAGATTCTGCCTGAACTGCCTTTTGGGTGTGAGAGAGTGAATAGTGCCACCTTTGGGGCTGTGAACTTGCGTGACCCCGCTCTCGCCGTGATATTCCCGCCGAGTTTGCTCTGCGCCGAGTGACCTTCAGCAGAATTGCACTGCCAGAATCTTCAGCCTGTCCTCGTGATCAGTTCTGCTGCGAGAGGAGGCGAAAGATCCCGCGAAGTGAGCTCAAGTAAATCCGGCCGGACCACTCTGAATGAGCACTGCTACGGGTGAGGACGGGCTAATTTATCATCATTAAGTCAAATAAGGAAGAGATAGAGAAAGGTAGGGGTGGTGGAATTGAAGGGTTGGGGTGAGTGTGTGTGTGTGTGTGTGTGTGTGTGTGGTGGGGGTAGTCTGGGTTGAGCACACACACATCAGTGGGACAGAAGCATTTAAAAGAGACATCAGCAGATGATGACTTCATCCTCCTTCATCTTCACTGAGTGTACGGCGGCTTTTGGTGTTGCCCCAATGGGCTCGACAGATTCTTCAAAAGACAAAAGAAAAAAAAATGGCTGTTTATTGCAAACATGATGGACTTCAGTGGCGCATGCTTCCTTAAGTCTTTAAGTCCCTCCCCACCCTTGTAATTTTATCAAATGGCCTGTATTTAGAAAATGAGATTAAATTCAGGCAATCAAAACAGCAAAGAGGATTCATCATGTCATGCTAACATAGATTCATTGCTTTTTCTGTCTCTTATGCATACTGACATAAATACAAGTGCATGCTTATTAACCCCCCCCCCCCCGCTCTCTCTCTCTTTCTTTCGTTCTCTCTCACTAAAATGCACACAAACACACACAAACACACAGTCCTGCGCCTGCACCAGAGCAAAGGGGTCGGCGTTGATGGCGGGCGTGACAGATTCGTCAGTGGGTGGTGGGCGTGGGTGAGTTGATGTAGTGTGCGTGGGTGGACATGATTTAGTACACACTGAAGCTTACTGCAGAGAGACACGATGGCACTGCTGGTGGCACAAAATTGTTTACGTCTAGTTTAAGTCAGTGTAAGATTACAGCTCTTCATCCTCAGCTGGTCTTTATTCTTGCTCGTGGAATGCTGTTATTTAGCACCGTGCACCTCTTCATGGGTGTTTGTAATCTTTGGAAAAGTATTCTTTCATCTCACCTTGTTAAGATGTTTTTTATGGTTGCCTACAAGAATAAAAAAAACAAGAAAACCTTTCTTGATAATGCACAAAATGACTATTTTCTCCCACCGTTTGCTGCATTGGCCATTATAAAGATTGATATTGATGTACTTGTACAGAAAATGTCAGCTTCTCTGTGACTGAAAACAGAAAAAAACACATTTCCCTTAAGCCAAAATAGAGACTGCTCACAGAAGATATCCCTTAATCTATGTGAACACTGGAATACCATGATATTGGATCGTGAAGTGCAATGAACATGGCAGCCTCTAGGGGTCACAAGCAGGGTTTGGCAGTTGTACTTATTTAATTAACTCATTATTTTTTGTTGATTGTCAGATTGTGCTGATGTCCATGTACACTGGAGAAACATAACTTTTTCTCCTAATGCCTTTTTTAATCAATCTGTATTCTCTTCAAATCATGTCTGTGCCTTATGTAAAGCATTTTAAATCACCTTTGTGTCTGGGTGTTGCGATACAAATAAAGCCGCCTTGCCAATTATGAGTACTGCGAGAGAAACTTGTAGAAGTATGTCTCTTATTGAGTGAACTGCTGTTTGCCTTTCGTAATGGTCGGATTAAATTGGTGGTGATACAATCTGCATAGTCCCCACAGAGGAGCAAAAAAACAAACCCAGTGAAATCGCACAACAAAAATCGGCAGAATTGGAGTTGCCAGGTTTTTGTATGACAGCAGCAATATGTATAGCTTAGCTTTGATTAAAGGTCAGCTCTCCCCTTTGTGTCTGTGATGGAGCTCGCTCTTGGCTCCAGCTGGGGTTCCTGACACCATCATACCACGGTTTATTCCCTCCGCTCAAAAGGACAATCATCTTTCAACCCTGCGGTGCTCCTTGTAGTGAGGGCGCAGAGAATAAATCACCACCACCTAGCCCACAGACAGGGGAAGGCTGTTAACAAGTTCAAGAGGGGCCCGAGGTGCTGTCCAGGGAGGGAGGGGTCAAGGGTCAAAGCTCCACTGCTGGGTTAGTGGGTCACCGGTGCTAGCCCGTGCGCTGGCCAACTCGATGTAACGCCTGATCAAAGTGCTGTGCTGTTTCATCCTGTTTAGCTGGGTTCAGCATGCTGAATAATCATCCACATTAGAACCAATAGTGGGATTAAAACCACCCATTATTTGCTCGGTTTGGGTATAGCAGTATGCTGTGACGGCGACGAGCCAGCACGAGCCAGCACAAACAACACCAGGATGCCGATGAAACTGGAGCAGCTAAATGGAATTCAGCCATCATTCATTTTATTATTCACACCTGTGCTTTACGGCTGTGAATGTCAAAGTGGCCTAGCAACTTTCATCCAGCAACTAAATCAACTGTATATGACCTATCTCTTTTAGAGAAAATGCACACAAGCATAAATATATATTTTCATTTGTTTACACGTGAAAAAAAAAAAAAAATCCAAAGTGACATGACAGAAAATTGCAGAGAGAGCGAATTAAACGGAATAGATTTTAAATCCTGTTTGGTAAGCGCTTGTCTGTACTTTAGGATGGCCAGTGCGATATTTCTTTGTTAGGAGAAGCACTTTGTTTTGCCTCATTCAGATTCTTCAAATTACAGTAAAATGATGAGCAGTGATAATACAGCACAAAACGCGCTGTTATGACTTTATTTTGAAGAATTAAAATCTGCGGATTAGTGCTTCCAGTTCCATTTGACCATTAAATTCTGCCTTTAGACAATAGCATAAAAGCTTTCACAGATAACAGCACATTTTCTCAGATGTTTCAATGATAGCAATTACCAAGGCGTGTTTGTATTATGTAAAAAAAAAAAAAAAAAAAAAAAAGAGGGAAAAGCTGCACTCTCCATTTGCAGTCTGAGCAATTTCCAGCCACTGTGTGGTAACAGCACAAATGCCCCCCCCGGCCAATTGCTATTAAAGCAAAGAGAGGGGGGCTCCCAAAACTTTTTTCAGCCAAAGAAGTTATTTCAATCACAGGGCCCTAATGAAAGTGTTTGAAAACTAATTCCCAGTCTGCACTGAGACATGCATCTTCCCTCTTGTCTAATACCCGGATTAACATTTTTTAGACACGGCATTTTTTTCCCCCCCTTATCAGCACAAGACAGTAGGAGATAATTACATGCCATAGCACTCCGTTGCCTGTACAAAACACTTCTTCAGCTACTTCAATCAATATCAGTTATGTCGAGATGGATAAACAATTTGCCTGTTTAGAAAATAGGAAGAGCTTCACGGGTGTCACGGCGGGAGGAAACATAATTCATTATTCATTCCTTCGACTGTTAATGAAAACACAGTGGTATGTCTTCATATCATTTTCAAACTAGTCGGTAGGGGTGTTTGAGGCACCCGGACAAACTTTACTACATCGAATTATAATGAAAATCTAAAACTGTGACTCTTTTGCTGCACAATAATCTCTTAATATCTCACAGATGAGAAGGTGTGCTCTGGAAATGCATCCACACAATTATTTATTAGTATACAATAATGAAAACATTTAAAGTATCTGGATGTATCCGGTCTTTCTCCTGCTTAACCTTTCCCCTCCTGACCTCCTCTCTCTATCTCTCTCTCTCTCTCTGGTGTTTGTTCCCTGTCTCCGCAGCCTTCAATGACTCCTCTAATTCTCTGCACATGCTGTCTGATCCCACCTAATACATTCAGACTTAAGCGTGGGACTTTTTGATTAGTAGTGACCTTCTTAATTCATGATCAATTTGTTATTTCGTAATGCATCTGAGCCTGCCAAGCAGATTCAATATCACCTTTAATCAGAAAATAATAAAAAAAGAATGTCAGTGCAAAAGAAAAAAAAAAACTGCTCAAAGATGCATTCTCAGACGCATACGTCTGGACCTGTCAATGGTGCACAGCACACTGTGGAAGAGCGAAGCAAAACATCCATCTCTCATGGATTTTTCATGCTTTGTCACTTTGACACTGAAGGTTTTTTCTTTGTACTAACAACTTATTCGAAGCAATTTCCCTTGTAAGCGTTCTAGCTGTTATACATGAATAATAGAGTGTTATTTTTGGCTTGAAACTGAAAGAAGTGCAGGACATAGGAAAGGAGAGGAGCCACTGCTGTGGTTCTGGACCTATGTTTAAATGATGTCTTTTTTATTACACAGCAGAACAGCCTGAAATAGCATCCTTCAGACCAAAGGTAGACAAAGAGAAATAAAGACTCGCTGCTTAGACATCTGATTTGGTGAGCAGATCCAACAGGTAGGGCGTTGACAGCTCCCCACTGGTAGCTGGACAAACACTTGACCTTTTAGGCCTTTGTGGGCGAAAACACATATATAATATGACCACACGCAGATGGGTGGGATCCATGCAGCTGCAGTGGTTGATGTAGATGCACTCACAGAAAAAAACATCTCTAAAATTGACATTTTTGTTTTTGATTGTGTGGGGTTAACTGCAGCGCGAGGGAGAATTGTGTTAACAAAACTAATAGGCAACTTAGAGCATGCAAACATACACACTGTACAGGGCTGAGCGAATGGAGTGACACAAAATGGTGATAAAGGCTCCAGTTTGCGGCATGCTGAATGTGTAGCAATGGTTGGGTGCGACAAAGCTCCTCTGAACAGCGTTGTATTTAGCTCAAATGGCCCTTGCCGGCGTCCTCTGACTCCTCTCACAACAAAGCAGCACTGCTACAGAATGGATGCTTTTTTATGCCGCTTTCTCTGTATGCTCTAGCAGCATAAAGCCTGGATCCCGGGGGTGTTTGTGGCCTCAGCGTTTCTGATATGCTGGGAACGTACCAGGCACCTGTCAACACACCAAGTTCGAATCACTTACAGTAGATCACATCTTGACTATTTTAGCATTTAGTCAAGCAGGAAATTAACTGGCCAAAGCTGTCTGCATGCTTTATACTTGTAATTTATTTATAAGGAGCGGGCTGACTAGCGGAGTGAGCTGTTTGTGCCGAGAAGGACACTAAAAACAAATGGTTGCCTACTGCAGCCCTCATCACTTCAAGTCATTTTCATTGCTTGAGACGTCAAATTGCCTCCATTCAAAGCCCAGCAAAACACAAACATTTTCAATTGCCCATCACGATGCATTTACAATCCCATGCCTTGCCCTTGGATATGCTTATTTTCTGAAATGTATAAATGATGTATTGAATTTGCTGTGAGACTGAATGTGAATATCAAATGCGATCAAATTGCAATCAAGTATCAGCCCTTGCCGAGGACACACATATATACACGTGCACAGACGCCGCGAGACCATCTTCATTCAGCGTGGGCCTCAAATTATTCAACAGTTTTCAGAGAATACTAAACAGGAGCAGGGCATCTGTGGGTATCCAGCATAAAACACCTCATCATCCATGTTTCATCATGCATTCCTTCACAGAAGAAACCCTCAAACCCAAAATGCTTCATAAAATTGTAATTTGTACCGTGTGCCGAGACCTGTTTTCTAATAACACATTGTTGACATAGTATGATTTGAAAATGAGTTTCTTTAAAATTGAACATAGAAGCGGGCGTCTGGCATTATTGATGTGAATTTAGCCGAGTGGTGACGCCAGCCGAATCGGCAAGTGAGCGAAGTCTCGGTCTCGAGTAAAGCGCAGTGCTAAGTTGAGAAATTCACAACAGATTGTTGAGATATTCAACATTCACATTACGAGCAGCAGTGCACCAGCAACCAAGAAGTGGAAAGCAGATCAGTCAGCCTAAGCCCCTTCAGCCCAAGAACACATGCAGCCTTGGTATGTCTTGGTATGGCAAAGCTATTAACATAAACACTGATAATGACTCGCACTGAGAAACAGGGGCCCACAACGTGTTTTCCACAATAGCTACACCATCCAATTATCCACAGATGTTAACTTCACAGAATGCTGGTTCACCACATCTGTTTGTTGGTGGGAGATCTCATTATAACAAGCCTGTTTTAAACCCCAGCATCAAGCACCGCTTGGCACATTTTATTGCAGCATGTTGAGCATTTACAACAAACATTCCTGACTGCTGTAAAAGTTTGCATGTTAGACTTGATGACTTCCAACAGTCAGTAAAATTTTCCTTGTTGCTGCAGATTACAGTAGACAGTTTCCGTGCCGACCTTTCCTCCCATGTTTTTTCACTCATGTAGTGGCAAGAAGAAGTCTTTTTCCAAAACATTGCATTTGAAATGTATAAAAACAGAATATTTTCTTGTCAAAAGAGGCTCAATCCAATATTGTGCGTGTAAATAAAAAAACAGCTGCAACTAAAAATGACAATCTCCACTTCGCAGAACCCAAGGAGATCAGCCAACTGGAATGATGAACTTGAAGTGGTTGTTGGGCGTCAGGTAAGGAATAATATTGATCTGATCATTCAGAAGATCAGTCTGCTTATTTAACAATGTAACTGCAGCGACATTGCAATAACTAAGTCAGACAGGGCAAAAGTACAAACAAACAAAATCAAGGCTAAAACTTATATCTAAACAGAAAATCTAAGAAAAGGAGATAAAATAGAAAGTGGGCGCACTCTTTGTATTTGCTCAGGAAAACAGTCTGTACACATCTGTTACAGGTCAAAGCTGAACCATGAAGCTGGTCACCGGTAAGCGGTGAAGGATGTTCGTTACAAACAATGTGGGGGAGCAATTTTGATGTCTGCCTTCATTCTCTCCTCCACACAACTTTTGCTCACTGCGGGGTTCATTTAAAATGCCTGTGTTCTGCCTTTGTCTGCATTCTTGACGGCTCCGTGATCCAGACCTCAACAATTCTCTTGGTGACTGCTTTGTTGTTCTTTCCGATAAGAATAATGACCAAACCTATAAAAATAAGAGTCGTGTTGTAATAAAACATGCAGCATTAACAAGCATTTGTCTGTGGGATCCTGGCTGCTAGAATTTCTCTCATATTTCGCCCTTCTGAATCAACGTAAATATGAAAAATACATCCTGATGGAGCTTTGACTGGTATTCAGGAGGACCAGAAAGCAAGTCTCACAACGTGGGATGCCCCGCTGGAACTTTCACTTCCCCTCACAGAGTCGCCCCTTGAAATAGGAGAGGGGGCTGCGTATCCCCCCGTGGAGAGCGTTCAGCGTCGTGGTATCTTTGAAAATATACCTCTCACCCAAATTGCCGAAATCGCAAAGTAGACATTTCCACACGTCAAGGACACAGTGGGAGCATGTGTGTGAAACCGCTTTTATTTCATTATATCATCAGGACATGCGATTTCAAGCGGAGGTCCCACGCTGATAATATAATTGGCTCCTTGTATGGCAGAAGCGGAAGCATGACACGGTGCTCCCCGTGAGGAAGATGAAATTGAAAAGGGGAAGAAAAAGCTTGTCGACGAGCGCAGGTGCCTACGTTTGTGACAAGTTACAGCGTTAGCGAGTAATTGCCGCGTGTGTCTACAGCGAAAAAGGAAGCAAGAGTAAACAGTGGAACAAGACTTTGCAGGTTGTTTTACATTAAGTCAGAAACATTACAGATGCTCACAATGTCGGCGTAACCTTAAGAGACTTCGACTTCCTCGAGTGCTGATGCTACAGACGGGGCCGCGGAGATGCCACGCTGCATTTCACGCGACCATCCAAAACCAAGGCCCCTCAGGTTCACAGCATAAATCACTGTTGAGTTGGGAGGTTTGTGATGAATTTACATACACTGTTTGCAAACGGTGCCCTCTATATGGATCTTGCAGGCGTGGAGGCAGCGAAAACATGACCTTTAAAAGCTGCTTTGTTGAGCAATCCGTTCTTGCACACACTGCAGTACCCAGCCTCCGTGTCCCCTGTAGAATTAGGTTGATTGAGCATGGCCTAAATTGGATCAACCATAGCTTGCATGCCGGAGCCCAGGGCCCGTTAAATCGCTGGACTATGAGGCGGCCAAATACTAGGCCATTTAGTTGGCGGGACGGCTTCCAATCCAAAGCCTGGGAGAGTTCAAAACCCATGGGTCTCTGTGACTGACTGCTGTCAGACTGCATTGCTAATTTTAGGTCTGCAGTTTGCAGATCACGCTTTAGGACTCATCACATACATACCGAAATGACACTCAGCCCGTTGTCGTTTTATAGCATGACTGCAACTGTCCCATCAAACCTGAGTGAATATACTATATATATAAAACATTAAAATTCTTTCTGTACAAAACAATTCTCCAAATAAAGCATGCCATACCAGCAAAATTAGCAAACGTTTGTGCGTGCCCATGTGATTTAAGAGTTTACTCATCTCATTAGCTTTGGACATCCACAGGGCAGGTGTAGATGGACGGTGCTGGTGTGAGCCCAACCACCCTCAAGAGTCACATTACGTGAAAGAGAGCCAAATTTACAATCTTACGCGGTGCCGCGCTAACAACTGTCTGCACCAATAAAAAAAAAAAAGAAAAAAAAAAGGACTCTCACCCTCCTTAAATGTAACCGCTGTAGAAGCTATTAGTATCAATCAGATCTCAGTGGAGAAGGCCATTTGAGAGAAAATGAGGCTCAGATCAGCTCAGCAAAATAAAATTGATGTGAAATATTAAGATTTATCGCTGCTCTTCAACATTACCCCCCCACCCTACCCCACACACACTCCCAACCCCCATCAGATGAAACACACACACACACCTCCTTCTCTCTGTTGCTTTCCTTGTTACTCTCTCTCTCCTCCACCACTCCTCTCCCAAGTGTGTCCCTATACAGCGTGCTAAGCCTGGGTTGGGCAGACAGTTGCACAGCTGGGGGCTAATGCAGAGAGGGATGGCTGATGATCCAGGCTGCAGATGGAGATGTGCCATGGGAGATTAATCCCCAGCACAGTCAGAGGGCTCCTGAGATTTTAATTATGCCCCAAAAAAGGAGAGAAACAAGACAAAAAAAAAGAAGTGAGAAATGCTGTCACATTAATAATTTATACGCAACAACAGAGCAGTGTTTTTTTTATTTCAGCTGAGGGACTATCATTTCCCCACTGCACAGAACTTCTGTCAGACCTGTCCTCGCTGTGAGGGCTGGCTGGTGGAGGGTTATGGTGTAATGGTAAAATTCAGTGTATAGGTGGGAGAGAGTGTGAGAGAGCAACATCGCAGGAGAAGGTGATTTGGGGAATTAGGAGGTAATGGCCGCGCAAGGTTATCTGACAACATTACCACTGTCTCAGTGTCTGGGTTCCCATTTTCTAACCCGACAGACAACTATGTAACATGATATACTGAGGACTTTGAGAGATTCTCAACAGGCTTTATGCTGACCATGTTTGATCCCACTTTGTTGAGCGTGACTATTAGAGTGCATCAGTTGTTTATTTCACTTGCATGGCACACAGAGAAATGCTGAGAAAATGCTTTTTTGTTTTGTTTTGAGAAATACTCAGCAAGCATCTGTATATAATAGTGCATAATATGATTTGCATTCCAAGATTTCACATTACGGCCGTAAATGACTGACTAATGATATTCATACTAATTGTTTCCACTATATGGTATCTGATTATGTTTTATTAAGATTAAATGCAAAATCATTTAAATTGGAAAACACTGTATGCAGCACATCTAATTTACTTGTACGGTGCGTGGGAAAGGTTTGTGAAAATATATTGCATCTCCACGAGGGATAAATGCATAAGTGCTATTTTTACTCCGGTAATTTGTAATATTTGAAAGAGGCTTTCAAGTACAAATGAGCTCATTTGTTCTTCCCATTGAAAAGTCACTCAAAGTGTTGCTTGCTGAAATAATCTTAGCATGCTCCCAGTGTGTGTGAAGCTATATGAACCTATGCAGTTTTATCTATTTGGTCAATTACCGATAGGAATTATCTTTAACGCGTTAATAAACCATCAAAATGTGTTCAATACGTATCGGAGATATTCCTCATTGTACAGTGTGTGGGTTGACTGCTGAACAGCTTTCTGCATGATTTATTCTAAAGGCCAATCATAGCAATAAGACTGTAATGGACTGAGGACAAATAATGAGACCAAAAAAATCAATAAATAAGAAATGGGCATGAAATGAGCACATACACACATAATTATGGAGACGAAGGCACGCATGCATGCACGCACCGGAAAAAGAAAATAAGGACTTTGGAGTAGTAGCTGGCAGACTTCCCTATTGTTTATTCAGCAGTGTGACATGCAGACTGACAAATACAGAGACAAAAAGAAGCTGTTTAGTGCCTCTGACTCATGCAGTTGCACGTCTGTGCCTAATGGGGGCCACCATTATTCACCATGAAAAGAGGGGTGAGACATTAGGGCCGGTGTTTGGCTTTTAAGATGCCATGTGAACACGTCATCCTCTCAACAAAAGGAGATGTTTGGCCAGTCACTGTTTCATCAGCAAACTTAGCACAACTCTTCTTTACTCTTAGACTTGCGGGAAAAAAAGACAAAAAAACTCCAAAGAAACACTTTGATTCATAGTTTGACACACAAGATAAAAAAACCCATCAAAATGTGCACCATGGGGGTTTGGATGGTGCTGTTTTTCTAAGAGTTTCTAAGAGAGGGTATTCATCTCACAAGCAGCTCACTCGATTTAGTCAAAATATCAAGTATATTATATGACAAGAAATACAATGACCATACTTTAAATTTTCTCATCTGATGCAGTGAGGCATATTTGTTTTAAGTGTACAGCTGCTTATCGATTCTAATTAAGTTCATTTCGGCTTGTTAGCACGAGTGAGCCACATCGGGTTTTGTGAAACTGTGAATGTGTGAAGCAGGGATGAACCATCAATTAAAGTTTTAATGAACATAATGTGGAGCGTAGAACAAATGTTTAATTTATTTATCTCTACAATTTATCCCTTGTATTGTGTTAGAAAGCTGCCCACATCTTTAGTGTTAGCGGGTCAAATTTGACCCATGATTTAACTCCTGAAAATACTTAAAAACACTAGTTATCATCCAATATAGTTTTTATTACCTCATTACTAATTTAGTAGGTATTCATATCCATGCAAACACTGTTTTATTTTTTTTTATTTTTTTGGCTCCACAGAACTTTTCTCTTACTATATACCAGTCGTTTTCGGTAACAAAAACAGTTTTAATTCACTAATTATACTCCCTATAGCGATAAAATGAGTAATTATATTATCCATGTCTTATAATCTAATATTAGAGTACACCTACTCAAAAAAAATTATTTGATTTTTTAAAAAATTTAAATAATTAACTACAGTGACATCTGTAGTGTTACTGGTCAAAAATGATCCGTACAGATTTATATTAGACAAAAAGTCCATTTCTTTTCATAAAACCAACTATTTTAATCAGAATTATAAGTGCAAACTGAAAATTAAACCATAAAATGAACATTGAAAACAACGTGTGTGTGTGTGTGTGTGTGTGTGTGTGAATGGTGGGGCATTGGGGCATATTGAGCCATATTTGATCCACAGAGCAACCCCCAGCTTTTAAGAGATGCATACAACAGGCCGTGTTTTCCGCCGGGTCATATTTGACCTGTAACACCACAAATGTCACCTTTAGAATTTAACAAAATGGTGAAAATTTATTTTGTTGCGTTAAGATAGTTGTGTCTCAGGATTAGATGAAGTCTTGTTCCAGTACGAAAAAGCAAATGGTACTTTTTACATACCTAAACTTGAAAACGGGTCAATTCTTACCTGAACACAAAAGGAGCGTTAAGCGCAAGGTCGAGCTTTCTAACTAGTTTGCATGAGCGGAGGGACGCACGTCTTTGTACCCTTGGTCTTGCCGATCCATCTAATGTCACATGTAAAGGCGGCGGCTCTTAATTTGACAGGGTGGGAGGATGAAAGGGCAGTGGACTCGGTTAAGGTGAGGCTCCGGAATTTAAATTGGTTGAAGGGATAGGATCAGGAGCAAACCGATTGGCTGGAGAGATAAGGTAGAAGTGCCACCAGACTGGTCGAAATGAGGAGTCTGCAGTCCGGGCAGGTGATGGAAGTGATGGAGTGCTGCGCTGCCTATGATGGGGGTGGATGCGTCCCCCGGCCTGGCTTCATTCTCCGCAGTGAAAAACACCTTTGGCGCAATCGATTCCTCATGGGCGCTGGCTTTCCGATTTTCCAGAGGAAAGGTGCCTATAGTCTGGGAGGCGGAAAACAAAGACACCGCTTGGGCACGTTGCTCGGAGAAAGGACGCCCCTTTGACACTTTGTTGTCAAGTGTTGTTTTGTTACAGACACATTTACCACGAGGACAGCAATTATGGTGTCTCTGTTTAATCTTCGCCGACGTCAGCGCTGTCATCAGTGCCGTCGTGACATGTCATTATTACCCTCTTCATCATTACCACCAAACTCGCCTTGAGCTCACTTTGAAATATTGCCCATGCAATATCTTTTTTTTTAGTTTTGTTTTATGCAAATTTCTCCATATTGTGTTTGGCCTTTCTACGCCTTAAAAAAATCTCTGCATTTCCACTTAAGCACTGTTGAACCTTGACTTCGTAAAAGGATAAAACCACTGCAGCTTATTGTTGGTATGTGTCACAGATAACAATGCAGCACTGAATAGTGCCAAAGCAAGGCCCATGTAAAAGCATTCCAGACAAGGTATTGTGCTGGAGTATTAGTCAAGGCCAAGCTATTCTTCAGCTGAAAGGAAAAGGGGAAATAAAGCATTCCTACAACTGGGTCAGGCGGACTCACCCCAGCGATGAAAATGAATCACTGTCAGAAGTGACAAAAGAAACGATTCAGAGGCATCTATTGAGATACCCACTATAAGCTTAAGTTCAAAGAATTATTTTTAATTAGCTGGGTAACTTGAATACTTGCTTGCAGGTTCCTTACAAAAGTACCCAATATTGCATTTCACTCTTTTTCTTTGGCAGCCATCTTTCACTGCCACTTCAATCACAAGTGAAAGAACTACTCTGCTTTTGTTTCTGAGCTCAGTCTAACTTCATCAACTACTGGCAATGGTGTGGCGAATAATTCTTGGCGTGATGACTCCCTCCCTCTTGTTGGGTTGCATGAACAGATAAATCCCTCATATTTTGTTGTAGCCCTCCGCTCGTGATCTCTTTTGGTTGGACTTCCAGCACCGCTGTCCTGCCCGCGAGGGATCGTGGAAGCAATCTGTGCAGCCTGAAAAGGCCCGAGGAGGTGAATCTGAAAAATGCTCTGCTGCCTCTTAACACCCAAAAGTTCCCTGTGAGAGCCAGAGAGCTTTTGGTTCGGATGTATAACACTTTATGTTACACATCCAGCCCAAGAGCAATTCTTTTAACCGTCAGAAATACACTGTACATCGTGTTTGTTTGTCTCTTTTTGTCTCTGCGCTGCATTTACATGTGCTCTAAAGGTATTTTGACATTTTGAAAATATTTTGGCTGGCTTTCTCTACTTAAAAGAAAAAGGGAAAAATGTTTTTACTTCAGGTTTGCTTATACAAGTCGGATTTGCTTGTACAAGTCGGATTTAGAAAACCTCTTTACCTGCACAAAGTTAACAGGTTCTCCAAATTTTAACAACAAAATCTGTGGTTTAACAAAAGGCTTCTTGCTGTAATCTGAGGACAAAAATAAAATAAAATTCAGCATCGCATCGTCAGAGGTCTTATTAAAACACACGCTGTTGCCAATTGTGCGTCACCAGAGCAATGTCTTACTGCTGCAGAAATAAAGAATGACTCATTTGACAGGAAGTTACATGCTAAAATGTGTCTAGGAAAGCAATCCATATCTTAGACTGGTAGCCACCAGGGGGATAAGATGTGGATATTAAATGAAAAAACATTAGGACAGACACCTGGAAACGCACCCCGAGGCGGAGAGTTTTATTAACGAATAAATATGCCAATAAAGATCATGAAATTGAGGAAAAAAGTTCAAATTAGCAAGCCAGGATAATGACGCAGGCAGCATGTTCAATCTCCAGATTAAGGCAATGTAATTCCCAACTCAAAGGAGAGAAAGGTGGACTCTCCGCACATATGCCTGGACCACTCGTCAGCTCCTCTCACCAAAGAGAAGATTCTGAGCGCACGAAAAACCGGTGAATGCTACAAATTCCGTTAAATCACTTCTATGCCCCACTTAAACACGGACCTGCTCAGATGAACGGTTTTGAATAAGGCTCTCCGGCTGATGAGAGAGATTTTCTCTGCTTATGTGTACCACTGTTTTCACATTCTTTCATCACAGCATGTGGATTCCAGCGGGCCCCTCTGCTTTATTTTTGTTGGATAAAAACACAGGTTTGCTGTTTATCTGTACTATCAGCATCTGGCACTTATTATAGAGGGATGGGAGCGCAAGCTTGGATTATTAGGATCACGGGTGGATTGGTATAAAGACGGGATTCATAGCGAGGTTAATAATAGCAAACTCTCTCCTTTTACCCACATAACAGCAGATAGACAAGCCTCTGGGCTTTCCATACATTACAAACGTCTGGGCCTACCCCCACTTTTTTTTTTTGGAATCCGTGAGAAAACCCCCCTAGGCCATCTCACTGAAGCTGCTGTGCTACCTAAGCGAAGGATAACACACATGTACGAAGATCCATACAAGCACAATAACACGGCATGGACAAAGACTGCATACCCAGAGATGCAAAGAAAACACAGGTGTCCCTTCTTTATATATAAACACGAAAATGAATTCACTAATTCAGAGACGCCTCGCTGTTTGGTAAGCACATTTACACATTACATCCTTACCTTTTGCCATCCTGTCGGCACGTTTATCTGCATCCGCTGCGGTGTGTGCGCGTGCTTGTGTTACGTGTGTGAACTGTATGTGCTATTCCTCGAGGCAGATATAAAAAGGACCTCTAATCCAGAGCGACAGAGGAATCAACACAATCCCTAATCTGGTTGATACCTCGCAAAATCATTCAATTATACTCCACCGCCGAGTGTGGCACCGTGCACGGAGGGAGCGGCAGCAAAGGTAACAATCTCCACCGCTCGTTACGGAACGAGAGAGCTTGAAGTCAATGAAACACGATGATGAGGTGGATCGTGCGAACCGACAGATAGGCAGTGTTGTTCAAGAGGAGGCGCGCCATGCTGCCGTATGGCTACGAAAACAGTCCAGCGACCAGCTGCAGTAGCACTCGGCAGTATCGCTGGAGAGGAATGTAGTTACTGTTATCAAGGGAGGTGGATGGTGGGTGGCAAGGTGAGAGTGGAGCACTCGGGGCATCTGAGCTCTGTTGGAGGGCAAGCACTTCAAAAAAAAAAAGTAAGAAAACAAAAAAAAAGGTTGCGGAGTGAGAAAGAGAGAAGGGAAGAGACAAAAGAGAGGGGAGAGGAGGCAGAATTTAGAGAGCTCTGCAGATACATGCACCGCTAAGTGACCCAGTTTAACAGCCTAAAGCCTGCTACCTATTATCACAGGGGAAGCCTGTTTTTCTCCCGCAGCTTCAGCGCGGAAGGCCGACCCGCTCTGATATCAGTGTGACAGCTACAGGGTTGCTGCCGCCTGCTCATTGATTTAGGGGTTGTGTTTTTATCCTGTTCATTAGAGCTTTCTAAGCGGTTGGAGCGCTTGTAGGTTCATGACATTTCAGCTCGTCACATCAAAGGCATTGGCAAAGGGTGGGTGCGTGGAGCAGCTGGGGGCACGAGGGCTGGAAGCCTAAGGTTTGGAATTGGTCACACACACACATACATACACACACACACACATACACACACACACACAAATTGGATGAACAAGCATTTCCTCCTCTCCCTTTTACTCTATACTTCCCCTAAAACCAAAAATAAGCACAGTTGCACTTCTTGAGCCGGCAGTGACCTTTGGTGGGTGAAAAAAAAAAAAAAAAAACAGGTACAAGAACCTGTTCTGCTTCTGGACCCCTTTTTCCCTCCCTGTAAAGCAAATGTTAGTTTTAGAAGTTATTTTGATCGGGCCAACATTCAGCGTGCGGGGCGTGCAACGTGGAAGAGCGAGTTTGATGTATGGCACCAGATGCCCGCTGCCAGATGTTGTACAGGCTGATACGCCGGGTCTGGCATGAGGCTAGTTTTCAGGGCTGGCCGTGAACTAATTAATCTACCCCCGCCCTGGTTTCACAGAAGGTCACGCTAAAAATATGTGAGTTTGTGAATATCTGAATGTCTGAGTATGCGCATGTGTGCCTGCATATGAAATGCGTATCTCAACAAAAGCTTTTGTGTCTGAGAATGCAGCCGTTTCCAAGCACGGCTCGCCATTAATGCGCGATTGTACGAGCATATGCCCGGTATCCTTTTTGTGGGAGTATATTATGGCCGAAGAGCATGTCTGCCAGTGAGAGGATAAATTGAAACAAGATGTGCTGGCCCCTCGCTCCTTTGAAGGTGTTCCACATCATACCTCTGATTCTGCGAAGGGTAGGAGTACTACCATAAAAGGACACTCTGTTTACCTTAACCTGCCAGCGTCTGCTTGCCAGATGTTCTAAAGTTTTTCTTTCATCTCCTCACACGAACCTTGTTTTTATTTTTTACGGCGAGTTTGCTACTCCACATTTTGCGCCGATGAGAAAGAAGAAAAGTCAACTTTCCTCGGCCGGAGGGAGGAGAGGCTAAATTTGAACATTGTTTAATTTGCCTACGGAAAGCTTGCTGAGATTGAAGGATTTGGGCGGAGAGAGGCAGACAAGGTTCACCGGTCTCTGCTTCAGCCTCCCGAGCGCTGATGAAGACATTGATACCACAGAGAGCAGAGGCCGGGACCTATAAACACAGCCTCCATTAAGTCCTCAGCTTTGGCGAACTCATCTACACATGTCAGACTTTCTCTCAAAGTCCCTGTTATTCTAACAGAAGTGTTTCCTTTGGATTACTTACGAGCTGATTGCTGATGACTGCTAATAGGTATTTAACGCAATTTTCTCTTCATTCGGCACAAGGACGCATTGCAAAGAGGAAGCAGGAGATGAATGGAAATATGGCATATGGATCGGCCGACTAACCTCAAGCGTGTCCTGCATTAAACGCGCAATTTGTATGAAGTGGAAAACAAGTAATGGAAGGTAGCTCACAATGTAGCATTTAAAGCCACATTCACAGCGGTAAATACTTTAAGGAAGGAACCTTGGTGCGCAATGTGGAGTAGATTAGCCTTGTGTTCTCTGTCAGCAGAGTTGTTCTCTTCGGAAAAAAAAAAAAAACTTGGCACGCCGCTCGCTCTACTTTTAGAGCGTTTCGCAGAGTTGATGGTTTACGTTATGATGCGAGATCCGCGTTACTAATGTTTTAGAGAGGGGAGTGACATCTTGATTTTCAATGATTGCTTTCGAACTGATGGAACATGTGGTTTGAGGTACGGCGCTCTCAGTCTTTTCCATATAGGTTGACAGGGACACTGGTAAAGAAAGACCAAGGTTGTTTGTTAGGCTCTTATTTCATATGCTCGACAGAAAAGAAAAAAAAATAGCAGAGAATAGGGATATAAACATACTCGACGACGATGTACGACACAGTACGCTGGAAAGAACGTGTCCACGCTCAAACAGCTCAGCGCGACTGACGCTGCTGACGCTGAACATCCACCCAGAATTCCTCTGCTCGATGGGCTGTTCAAATAGTTTTGACAAATTTCCTCCATTTTTTTTTATACACTATCAAGAAAAACGCTTCATGGAGACGGTTTTAATCAAATTATTTATAATAAATTCTTAACCTTGAACCTAGAGTTATTTTGATTTGAAAGAGAGTCATTGAAATGCAGTAGCAGTTAAGACCAGTAATTATGAGGCCCTTAACTGGATAGAGAAAAAAGTGGGTGTGGGGGGGGGATAAGAGGAGAAGGTCATTCACTCTGGCTGCCTCATTGCCATCACATTCCACCAAAAATGAAAACACAGACAGAATAAAACCTCCGCACGAATGAAGACCTAACAGCAGAGTTTAAATTAAAAAGTAAAGAATGGCCATAGTTTTTAATTTCAAAGCATTAGTTGTATGTTAATTAAGAATGTACTTTTTTAATGTTCTTATATATTTTTTAGCTTGTGCGGCTCTGGCGTAAGTTCAAGGTTGTGACTGAATGCAATTGTTAAAACACGCCTAATGTAATCGTTAAAACATATCCATGAAACCTTGAGCATTAGAAAGTGTGCGAACGAGTTCGGTAATCAGTTTCTGTTCATAATGCACTGATAACATCTCATCAGGATGGGACGTGGGAGAGAGACGGTAAAATATTACCTCAAGTTGGAGACGACTACCTCTGTTGTCTGGTTGAAAGGTTCTTCATTTCCTCGCATTTTGCAGGGAGGACACTTCAAAGAAAGGAATTTCTATGACTACGATCATAAATAGTTTCCCTTTGATCTGAAAAAAGATCATCATTATGAGCTATTGTTTGGATTAAACAGAAACATGTCAGGCTTGAGAGTTGAGGGTTTTTGGCCACCCAGGTTTGCTTGAATTTTTTTACACAACGTCTCTCACCTCAGGTTTTTACACTCTAGGTCAAGGGGTGGGACGTCCATCGTGACTTTGGAAAAAAATGTTTTTTCCTCCACAAGGTCAGGCAGAGACGCCTTTAATTGTCTGCCATTCCGTCACCACGCAACCAGCATTTTTTATGTATCTAAAGGAGAAAAATAAAAGTTAAAGAAAGGCTCTGAAAAAATGAAAACAGCCAATGTTCACCTGGGATCATTTAGTGGTTTCTTAAGATGCTCGCAGCAATGAATCACGTCCATTATTCTGCAAGACAGCCTGTACCTCTGCTTCCTACGCACACCGCTCTGCTGTGTTTTGTTCCTTTGCTCCATCCTTTTGCACAACACCCGACGAGCGGCCACTCAAAAGAAAAAGAAGATTGAGAGAAAGAAATCATAGTCTTCTTTTGTCTCCCCGCTTCGGATGCCACCAGGAACTCTACTTCTTGTGCCCTCATATTTTTTTTTGTTCCTTTTCTTGTTTTCTTTTCTATTTTTTTTTTTTTTTGCCAGGATAAAAGTGACAACGCTTTCAAAAGGCTGCTTGATTAGGCGGAGTGCAGTAGTCGCTGGGCCCCGCGGCTGTTGTCAGACTCGTCTCTGCACCACTGCCTCTGCTGGTGAGATTTATCCTGTTTGTTTTGGTACAGTAGCAACATGTTTCTCTCTCTGAGCAGATACGCACCTTCCCTCCCTCGAAAGAAAAACAGCGTTTTCACAGAAGGAGAAGAAGGGAGGCGCGCTGCTTCCAGGACGGATTTCTCACTGGCGGGCGCACATAACACGTTTGGTGTTCCTTTATCTGCCCGGCTTTGAAGGCACTTCCACACCTTTATTTATGTGAACACCGATACATATGGTAACACCTGCTGTCTGATTATACAGCACATGCACAAAATGCCACTGCACCTATACATCCTGCTCACAGGTGAGACGGTGGTCCTGGAAGTTATTATGCTGTTACATTGTCAATGTGTGAGAGCGTGCGCCTGGATTATTCACACGTACGTTCACGTTGTGACTGAGCGTACTGTGCCGGTGCTTGTTTTCCCCTTATGTTTACCTCCAGCGTTGTTTATATGGCATTTTGTTCTCACCGTATGCAAATATCACTCCGAATAAAGTGGGATCTTCGAGTTAAAGCTTGAATCCGTTGCCTTATTCGTGTCACCTTCCCTCCGTGATGACAGGTAATTAAAACAATGTTTGAATTGTTGAGCTTCAGTCACAGTGGATCGCTGTGCGGAGGCCTGCTGTTTATTTAAATCAGCCATTGCCAAAAGAAAAAAAAAAAAAAAAGAAAGAAGGAGAATAAGGAATGAAAGACACACCAGCTAGCAAAGCGTGATATTGCTGTGCTCATGCAGCTTATTTTGATGCAGGAGAATACAAACCTGGTTTGAAAGGTGTCACTTTCGGTGTACTGGCTGCTTTGAACAGACTTTATTGGCATTGTCAACCAGGACGGGTGCGACCCTACTCGCCGATTAGCATTTCTCAACTGCAGAGCGCGAAGATGCCTCAAATCACAGTAAATGTGCTTTTTCGCCACACAAGGGAACATTAAGGGATGTATATGATGTGTGATTTTAAAAAGAATTTTACAGGCGCTAACCGTAAGTATGACATAATTGGCTGAAAATGAGGACAGCCATTTATCTGACTTAAGGATTAAAGCAGAGCTGTCGTGACCGTGGTGACAGCTGGGCCAAAGGATGGGACAGAATATGTATTAACTCAGTCCGTTTCATTCTCAGATGGATGTCAGATATTATAAAGGCTTGCGCTTCACTCAGCAAGAGGAACATTTATCTATGTCCCCTATCTGCCACTCTGTGCATTTTTATAATGATGAAGATTTTGGGGCGGTTGGAGTAGAATAGATAATTTAAGGTAACTGGTTTCACTTGTGACAGTCGCTCCTGACGGGGAATGCCTCAAGAGAAACCATCTGTCCGGGCCGTCTCTGACTCTCCTAATAATCATTAAAACACAGCGCGCCTCGCACAGCGTGGGAACACTGCGGCACTCTATGATTCACATCACACACAGCTCGTGCCTCTCATTAATGGTGCCACCACAGCCATTTATGTTGCGCTGGCCAAGGCTACCTATCGGGTGGTGGCTGCCTGCTTGCTGCGGGGGGCAGGGCTGGGGAGGGGGGTCAACAAGCGGTTGAAAACGGAGTACTGTTTCCATCCAATTCCACGCCGATGAAAATGAATGAGTCACTTTAATATCTGGCTTGCTCCGGGAGGGAAGGCTGGCACTTTGCATGCAGCATAAAAGTAGAAGGTGTATTTGCCTCTTTGCATGCATTCATAAATCCAGGGCAAAGTGTGAAAGACTGAGAGTGGGAAGGAAGGAAGACAGGCTTATTGCTTTGTGTGGCTGATCTTGCAAGGCTTGACAGTCTGTGTCCACAGAGTGTGAATTGTTATGGCACAGAAAGCTTAGCAGCTGCTTGACGCTAATTGTGGGCCTCAGGTGAGTTGGCAGCTGATGCTTTCTCAGACACCTGAACAACGCCAGTCAGAGTAGAGTCATCATCGGAGTGCTGGGCTGGAACTTAAACTTTTAAACCAGCTTTGAGTGCAAATATACGCCAGTCTATAGGAGAGTGGAGGAGCTTACTCGTGTTACTTTTGTTAACGTCACATGATCTTGAAGAAGATGAACGTGTCAGTCAGCGCGTCACCATGGTTACACCTATTGCTTTAGAACTGCAGAAAAAAAAGAAGCCAGTAGGGGTGATTGAGTGTTTTCCTATGCAATGTTGGCTTGATGCTGGGGGAGATCTGCCCTGTGAAGTATCTCTCACCAGATCAGTTTTTATTTAAACTGCAAATCGTTTCAATCAGGTCTTCGCGGTAAGGCCAAAGTAACAACTGTGACAGCGAACTGTGCAAAATGCAAACCCAATCTGCGCACACGTCTCACGCCGAGAGTGCAGAGTCGCAGAAACAGATACGCAGGTGTGTCCTCGCCTGCTTTACGCCGTTTCGTCAAGTAATCTTCTGGCGCAGCCAAATAATTGGAATCTGACAGAGCCGTGCATATGAGCGGGAGACAAAATATATAATTGCTTATTTATTTTCAGTTCAGTTTCAGTCAAATAAATTGCATAAGCTAAACACTATAATAAGGTTTCTAATCGAGTGTGACCTTTTCCTGTGTGGGTGTGTGTTTTTGGCTGAGCAAAAGAGAAAAGAGGAACAGAGGGAGTGGAGAGACAGAGGAGGAAGGAGTAATACTGTTTTGTATCCGTTACCCTGTTGCCCTGCGGCGATGACATGGTCTGTAGGAGTTTCTCCATTAGTACGCGCTGACCTAATGTAATAAACATCCAGGGCGGATTCCTCCCAGACCATGGGTACTTCATCACAGATGATAAACCCAGTTCTGGTAAGGCTCGGGGTTGGTGGTGGTGGTGTGTGTGTGTGTGTATGTGTGTGTGTGGGGGGTGCTTAAAGGGTGAGCAAAGCCATTACAAAAGGGCAGAGACGGACTGTCATGCCTTTGCGTCACCCTCAAACACCCCCCCTCCCCTCTCCCTCTGTCTGCATTCTGCTTCAGTTGTCGGGAAAATTGGCAAGCGGTGGGAATGAAAAAAAGCGGATCAAGTTGAGCAACACAGAGGCCATGCTCAGGCACTGAAAAGGAAAAGTAAAGGTCCTCCCACTTGAGAAAACAAGTAGAGAGAGAGAAAAAAAAGAAAGGAGGAAACAGATGGGTTATTTTTAGAGCAGCCCTTACAGCTGTGAATATTTTACACCGCAACAAAAAAGTTGTCAGTTACGACTGTACTGAGATCAACATCTGAGCGCTCGCCACCATATAAGGAATCACAAGAAATGATCGGGGCATAGATTCGTTTCTGTGCCGGGAAGCTAAACTGCCTTTTTGGCACCACTGTACTTCTAGCAGAGTTGTACTCACGTGGAAAAGCACCGGCCAGGGGTGGGTGGCTCTCTTCTGTCCCCGGAGCAGCTAAACTTCAGAGTAAACCGTCTTTCGCGTGAATCCTAAATGGGCGGTTAAACATTATCACGCTGCTCATCGCGCCTTTGTAGTTCCAGCCTCGCCAAGTGAAGGTGCGATTCAAAATGTGTGGTATCTGCGAGGACTGAAGGTGTTTATCTTACAAGGGGATTTTTTCCGTGATGTGAGCAAGAAGGAGAAAAAAAAGGGTTTAAACTCACAATCCTGAGGCACAGCCTGGACTTGACACACACACACACACCCACACACACACACACACACACGTACAAGCAAAAATACACACATGCTCATCCTTTGAGCGCTGTATCAATAAAAAACACTCGGCCTGGTGTTACTAAAGACTGACCCTTAGTGCTATAAAAACTAGCCAGGTGGGCTCAGTATAAAAGCAAAGGAGGATTTTGTGTCTCGGTGTTGCTACAGCAACACTCAGCTTTAGTGATTAATATACCTCCCACAGTGTGCTCTCATTTATCAGACCGCGAGTGAGAACCGTGGGAACCTCTGCAATTCGGTCAAGTGCTGGGCTGCTACCAGTGTATTTACACACTTACTGTGTTAACTTACCTTAAGTCCACCCTCAAGAACAACTTCAGCGTAAGACTTTCTGACCTGTGTCACATACTCAGTAACTTGGCTGTGTCAGTTCCTAATTCCCACCACGATTGACCTGCCATTCTTGCAGCTGAAAGCGAAACTTGAAATGGAGACTGTTTTTCATACCACTGTAAAACGCACAACCAGCCTGAAAAAAAGGGTGATTGAATTGGTTCAAAAGCGTCGCTTCTCTGTACGGTGGAGCTGCAGGTTCAGGTTTCACTGTCCAAAGGAAACTGTTGTGCTTTGTATTGTTTCCCAGAGCCGGGGTGGGCAACTAGAAGAGGATGGCGCCAGGTAATACATTGTGCTAAACCTATTAGGAGCCATTGGTAACTAATTGTCTGATAGCGGGGCAATGCCCTGGAGGAGCTCACTCCTAATGGGATTGGCTGAGTTTTCTCTTCCCCCATGAGCAAGAGTGTGCAGCCAACACTACACAAGCAGAGGACAGCCATGGAGCCTCACTCCTTCAAATACACAGCCAGTTGGAGCAATGTGTGTTCAGGTTTGTTGATTCATTGATTCAAACTGAATGATGGGGTGGATTTGGCTGACCCTGTGTGTGTGTGTGTGTTTGCGTGTGTCCATGCATGTGTGCGGGGATTTGTTGCCCCTGAAAGGATAATACAATCCACTCACACAATCTGTGATTAAAAGTTCTCTGAAAAGTTACTTTGTGGCTTTGCATGAAAACATACACGAGCGGACACTGTGATCCCAAGGAAAGGACGGTTCTGTCCATTCATTACTTGTCTCAAGTCAGCAAATTTCAAAATGTCACTGCGGGAAAAGTCTTATAATACCTTGGTAGACATGTAGAGCAAGGAGACACGCAGTCAAGTTTAAATTCAGTGGCAGAAATGCCCACAAGTGATTGACTTAATCGTCCTTCTGTCACACAAAGCATCGGTGAGAACGCTGCTCCGGTGATTTCAACACACACAGAGGACGTACCGAGCCGCTGTAGTGCTCATCTGATCCCTGGTCAGTAATACCACTCAACGATCTGTGTGGGTGAGAGAGCAGCAGCTTTTCTGAGGGCAGTCCAAGTGGCAGGCTGTGAAGACAAACAAAACTTTAGTCTCGTCCAAAGTTCATGAATGTTTTGGAAGAGTTATAGATAGCTGGGCACTCCACAGCGTGCAGTTGTGACAACACACTGCAATTTTTTTTCTTCTTCTGGTGGTTACTAAATAGCTCCACTTCAATTACCCCCCCCCCCCCCCCCTTTACTGGTATGTCATTTAGCCAACCAATCAGATTTGTGATCTGGCATATGGAGCCATGTGGTCAAGCAAAAGTGTGTTAAATTACATGCGAAGCTCAGTTTAAATGAGAATAAATGAGAATAAATGAGCTATAATTAATAAAATTAGGCATAAGTTCTCATTTCAGTTATTTCTGGATTATATTACAACCTAATTCTATCATTATACATGGGTGAATGTGTAATTACGCTGTTAATAAGTATTATCATTGCACTTTATTAACACTGTTTGTACATGTGACAGTCTTGTGCGCTGGAATTTCTCACAAGCTCCCGGCAGCCTACTCATGTCTGTCCTCTCCATATCAGGTTCTCTGGGGGGGATTCATAATGGCCCTAAATAAATTGCATTACCCAGGAGGCGCTACGTCACGCTTACCTGTTCCCAATCTCTGCCTGCCCGCTTGCTTTTCTCCGTCGGCGGCTAGTCTAAGTAACGTAACATTAACCTTACGATAATGCTGGCCCGGCTCCAAAAAAGAGCCGGACGATGAAATGGGTGTTGCGAAAATCAGCAGTATCTCCTGGGAGACTGTATTTATTCTCTGCAGAAATTCATAATGTAATGCTTGATGATAAGTGAGAGTATTGGCACTTTTCCCCCCCACTTCCCCACTGGTTACAATATATCTATAAAGCTTTCCAAATCTGTCCTTTGTGTGTCTTTACTTTACTACAAAGAGGAGCTCTTAGTGACACTATCATAATAACGTTTGACAGTGTAATAACACGTTATTAGCAAAGCCTGTCATGACATATTATGTCTTCTAAACTAATGTCTGAATGTCAAAGCAGAACTGATACAGTGAAGCGTTGCATCAAAGGTGACATTATTAACAAAATGGCACATAATCATAACAGTCATAAAAATTTCATTTGTGTGTGTCGGTGTTATGACAGTGCTATGGCAGCCTTGTGTGTGACACTTTAAAAATGAAGTGTTAACCAACAGTTTGGTGCTAAAAACCAGCAAAGGGGCTCCCAAACGAGCCAGAATGTTTTTTTCTTTCCGCGATGCGTTCAAATCTGTCTCAATGCCGAGAGCTGGGTGCACTTCCTGCTGATATATTTGCATTTTCATACATCTTCTGACAAATCTTGGGGGGATACAGGCCATTAGGAACCTGGGCTAAAAGGTACTATACAGGGATGCTAAATGAGCTGTTAAATAAAATCACCGTCCTCATATTTCCTGTCTGGGGAACTTGGCAAGCCCTGTCCTACTGCCAGCAGTGACATATTGCTACAAATGTGAGTGAAAGGAACATATGTCTCACTCTCTGGAAGGTAGGGAAGGCGCTCCTCTTTTCCGGGGCTGCTTATGCATTCGCTCTGTATGTTTCCATGACCAGCGTGCATTGAGCGCTTAAGCTTCATGTACTTGATTTCAATCTCTGCAACAGCCTAAATTCTTTGTAAAGAGGATCTATACGTTATTGAATTCCAATCAAAGGCCAAAGGATGAGCAAACATCTCATACTATATTGCTCATTAAATATTACAGTTTGTTTTTTTATAGATATGTAAAAGAAACATTGATTTAGTTCTGCTCATAATTTTTAAATATTTCAAGAAAAAAACAGGCAACATGAAAACTCCATCAAAACTATTAAACAGAACTGATGAGAACAGCTTGGTTTGGATCGGATACATCCTTGCGTGCTTTACATTTGCAAAGAAAAAAAAAAACTGCGTGGCTGACCTCGTTTTCATTGTGTTCAGTGTTGGTTGCCGAACATCAATAATTAAAAGATTTATGAAAACAACCTTTGACGTGATCAGACTTCCTCAATGCTGAGGCGATCTCCAGTGACATTTCTCCAATGCCGTTCACTACTTTGAAAAAAGCTGTTCTCGAGCTTGAAAGTGTAAATTCAAACTAACTTGGCCTTGAACTTGATGCTCGCTTGCTCTCTACCCCCACCTCCACTCCCCATCCTCTCTCTCTCTCTCTCTCTCTATATATATATATATATATATATGTCTACCCATCTAACCACACATCAAAGTGCAGGCTGTTAAAGCCCCGTGGTGAGTGCTCTAGAGGCTCAGCATAGTCCACATCCACTGAGGTGTCTGCATGTGAGAGAAGTTTAGAGAATCAGCAGGACTTTCAACAACTTAAAATCTTGTAAAAGTAGGATTATAATTTCTGATTCTCTTTTATATCCCTGAGCCTGACAGCGCTCTTGGCCTAATACCAATCAAAACAACCAATTGTTGAGTCGGCGGATAACTTTATTCTCCAGGAGGAATCAGGCCCTATTAAGGAAACTGGATTTGACAAAATTTCCACAGAATAAAGCTATTCAGACACCGCTGCCCGGGAGTGCAGGTTAATAGCAGCCAGGTTTATATCATTATGTTTGTCGAGAAGGTTAATAAAATATTTTTCCATCACTTCACATCGGCAGCTTGTCTTTTGTTGATGAAGTACACACATTCTGCACGGGCTGGTGCGGCGCTGTGAATTGAAATACAAGCCAAAAGAAATATATATTCTGTTTTTTTTATTTTATCCATTCCTTTTACTCGCTAAAGGAAACCCATCTCTGCTCGAGGGGACCTCAAGACTATTGCATTTCAAAATTGCATGCAGATACAAGTAACTGGAAGGCATCACGATGCGGAGTGAGAAACGTCAAGGAATCAGGCGAGGGGAGATTTTCTTTTTGCACCACATTAAAGAGCCTGGCTAATGGGGAATATGTGTTATGTAGAAAGAACCTGCGCATACGCACATGCGGGATATGTTATGCTCTTCATTACAACAATGTTGACTATTATCATACGGCGCGCACCGCACAAATAACTGTGTAATGTTTTAATTTTTCATGTGCTGATTGTAATTATCTTGACATGGTGGGTATGAACACATATTCGGGTAAAACAAGAGGAACAAGGGAGGTACTAAAGCCCTCATGTGTGCGCCTTGAGGCTTGAATAATTTCCATATCTTTTAAAACATTCTGTTAATTGTGTTTCATAACCATTTTTCTGCCAGCCACACACTGGCAAGAGAAGAGACAAGGTATAATGTATTCCCCACATTGGCCAATAACATACATTTTCTGTTTATCATGCATCTGATGCAAAACCTGACCATATGGACACATGAGACAACGCACAGCCATATTTATGTGTCCCTGTGCTGCTACAGCTCCTCCTAAGGCAGATGGTAGCCAGAACTGTGCGCTGTGTGCTCAAAATGTTCACCAAATACTGAAGCATGCTATGTTATGATGGTATATCTTGTCTATGTCTTGTAAAAAAAAAAAAAAAGACAGAAATGTTGGTGACATAATGAATAAGTTAGCATGTGCATGAAATATATATATAAATCTGTGCTCTGTGTGCTCTAAAAAGCGTGTTGGCTGACCTACACGTGTCAAGTTGTTTTGCTAGATTTGTAGAGGAAAACATCAGTCAGTTGACTGCATTTGCCTGCGTCTTTAGACGGACGAAAATAGCCAAAAAAAAGTCCTAAAATCTTCAAAATGCCTTTCAGACCTTGAAAAGCCCCTGGGAGTGTCTTATATTTTTAGTAATACAAGATATGTTTTCTGTCTTTCTGAGAAGTAACAAAAGGTGAATCAACTCAAAGATACCGAGAGCGGCTGTGGTTGGCTCATTTATTTTTCATGTGGTTATCTCGGGCTCACGTTTTAATGCCGGGGGTGCTGCTTTTGAAGTGACCACCGGCAGGTTTTTCAGTGTGTTCCTCATGTGTTTTACAGCAGTGTGTCTCGATTTGTTATAACCTGCTGTTAGATAAGTTTCCCTTCCAGGTACAATAATAGTAAAGTGGAACGAAGGGAAAGACCTGTTTAATGATTTGTTATCTCAACATACCAAAATTGAGCGTTTTATGTTACTATTATTATTGTGGTGTGGTGGTAAAACTGGTTTCATTCAGACCAAAACATAATTAAGTTGGAAGTAAAATGACATTCGCTTCATCCACTCGCAACCCAAAGCCAAGCTCTGCTTCAGGAGGACATTTGGTGCTAAAGTTTAGTTTTAAGTACCATTTTGAGAGGGGCTGTTTGTCATTTGCTCATGCAGTTTAACATTCATTTTCCCAACATTACAACTAAGTAATTGTGTGTGCGTTAAAAAACAAAAACACTTTATGTTTCCCGACAAGTATTAAGGCCACATTAGGGAACATGTTCCCAATTTCCCTGCAGGGATTGTTAAAGTTTAATCAAATTCAGTCTGAGTCTGAAATTTGTGAGAAGTTGTATAGAACGACAAAACTTCACCCTACTTCCTCGACATGTATAAAGCCTTTAGCTGTTAAACTCACAGTACGTTGACTATTAAAAGTCATCCATCATGAAATTACATGGAAATGGACATTTTATGTTCCATTAACGCTGAATGCAGTAAATAAATTACTTAGGTAAAGGAAAATAACAAAACAAACAACACAGATATAAGCTGGCAAAATGTATTAGAAATAAAAAAACATCACTGCATAGAGAGAATAGCATATAATGCCTGCTTATTAATTCATTACATTAATACTTTCCATGAGCCAAATGTATCACCTCTGGTGCTTTTCAGATGAAAATCTGATCTGATGCTCTCATCTCACTCTAAATGAAGACAGACGGATTCATTTATTTGCATAATTTATTTCCTATATTCATTTGTTATTCATAGGATACAGAAAATTGGCAGGAGTGTTTCCTCGTCTGTCTTCTTCAGATATCAGCACTCACAGCTCAAGTGCTGCAGATGTGTTTCACCACTTGATTGAATGACTTTTTATTTCGATTTCTCTCAAACTGCCAGGCCCGCCATCACGCGTGTGTCCTCTACCTACCTGTTTTTTGTGAAAAACGCACGTTTTGGTCGCTTCCCTGCTGGCAGTGCGATGACCACGGCGCTGCAGTGCCGCCACTTCTGCGTGATAACAATTCAGAGTTTGTGAGGCTGAGCAAAGGGAGCTCAGATGTTAACTCTCTGATATAGTTCTCTCTTTGACTCAAGGGTTTACACAGAGGGAAATGATACCTTTTACCAAAATGAGATTTGACTAGAGATGCGCTTGTCATGACTCAGTAGCAGGAGGCATCCCTCTATTCCGGGGTGTCACCCTCCACAACTAAATCATTGTGACACACAGGAAAATGCGTTTAGGAGTGTTTACATGAAACAAATGATCGTTTCTCTTTTGCCTTCAGGAGGAGAAAGCATTGCATTTACTGGAGACTTAATGTCAATCTCAGAACTTTCATCTGATCCTCTGATTCAACAGACCAATGATGAACCTGATATTAAAATCCATAATAAGCTATATAAAAATGCATTATGATTTTCAAACAAAACACATGTGAAATGGATGCATTCTGCTGTTTGCTACAGACAATGCATAAAGTTTCAATGGTGTTATCACTGATAAAGGTGAACACGTGTGGAGGCTTGTGCGACGGCATCTCAGCCTTTGTGTGGGCTTATTTTCATCTGTTAGAACGGTGCTAAGTTCACAGCAATCTCATTATCCATTTCTGAAAAGGCTCTCTTTCTTACGTAAACCAAAT
Organism: Terapon puta; assembly: GCA_028564955.1. Taxonomy (NCBI): domain Eukaryota; kingdom Metazoa; phylum Chordata; class Actinopteri; order Centrarchiformes; family Terapontidae; genus Terapon; species Terapon puta. The sequence continues at coordinate 11,002,636 of JAOXYL010000071.1, forward strand.
CTCCCGTCTTACCTTCTTTAATTTTTTTCCCTCCCTCTCCCGATTCCTCCTCTAATGCAGACAAAGATCACCAGAATGAAAACATTACAATGAAATCCAAGTACAGAAGGCAGGTGCCCATCTTTTCCCACAGTGATAATTCTTCACTTCATCCACATCAGAGCACTGCCTCGGGGGACGGGGATGGGAAACACAGATAGAGAATGTGTAGTTCTTTTAGTGATGGGTAGAGAGAACCTGAAACTGGCACATCAATCACGGCCTGTTTTTATAAAGCACTAAATCACATTTGTTACCTTCTGGTGAGAATCAGACTCCACACTTGGTTTCTTACAGTATCCATTCACAGATTTACTATAGCGATATCTGCAGAGCTCTGTCCAATTAGTGGTATTATAACAGTGCAAGGTAAATTTAATATCTCATGGAATCATTTTCCTATTGAAATTGTAATTGTCTGGCTTTTATGTCTGTGAGTTGAATGATATCTTAAGCAGCTTAAAGTGCAGAGCTGTCAGTAGTCTCTCATTAGTTGTCATTAATCTGATCTGAACATATTGTCAGATGTAACTTAAACCACTTAGCAGCAGTTTGTCTTGTAGTACTCAAAGTAGCCAACTTAGCTGCTGTGTGTAGACATAGCAGCACTGATCATTATCATTAAGAGTTAATGATTTATTTCGAGCTCACCAGTAATGTAACATCTTAATAAATTTTAGGCTAAATGCTGACAATCGACTTTTCATCAGCAGCCTTACCTTCCATTTCCCATCTTTCTGTCAGATCTAAAAAGCCTTCACACGTTTCCCCTCATATGTACTCATGTGTGGCAAAACAAGAAAATGTACTGGTCATACGGACAATGCATTTCATTAACACCACCTCCCCTCAGAGCAAACGCTGGGCTGAATTTTCATTTAGAATTGATTTGTGCATATTATATTATTCATTATTTTGTGATAGCCCGGGAAACTGCATGATTTACCTCATTCTCCACCTCCTTCTACATAATTTTGGTTCATGTGGAAACAAGATGATCTAAAGATGAAGCATTGGTACAATGGTATGTTATCTAACACTATGTAGACACAAGTACAGGCCAGAGGTTTTGTTTTAAGAAAATAATTGCAATCACAATGTGGTCATAAAAGTAGAAATGGCATATACTCTTCAAATGGCTACGCCTTAGTTATCACTGCACAACATTTCATATTTAAATAGCTTGCAGGTTCTTTGATTCTCTCAGATGAAACATCTAGATTCTGGGGCAAAAGACAGATGTCTATTAATAATATTATATAACAGGAACTGTACTGCAGGGTAAAAGTTAAAATCAGGCAACACTGCATTGAGTTTAAGCTAAAACTTTAATTCATTTGTGCTGCACAGACACAAACCTGACACACAGCACAGTATAGATTTAACTGAGATGGTTTGCAAATGCTTTAACTTCCAAAAATAATAAATCAGATTTTTACTTTGGCCTTAATAATTTTTTCTTTTTGGAGATTTTCAAGTAATGAGTCATCCCCTGCACTGATCAAAAGGAAAAAAAAATCTGTGTCACTGTTCACAAGGATTAGCAGTGAAAAAGCCTCTCAGCAAACTCCTGTTGCTAGCCTTAGTTTTCCATCCACGTCCCAATCAGAGCGATGTACATCATCTGCACTGATTCAGAGATAATTGTTCCATACAGTCATCTTGACTGCTGGTTATACAGACCAGTGGTTTAATATCTAATCAATCTGAATGAATTATGAGCTCCTGTCAGCTCTATTACAAATACAGACTTGACCATTACGTTTTTAATTAACCCCAAGTACAACATATTGGAGTGCTCTCCCACAAGTCGCCATGTGTATCTCTGGGTAATAGATTGAAATGGCTTTACATGTTACACATACTGAATTTGAAATCATATTGGAAAGTGAATGTCTTTGGCCAGACGAGAGCAGAGTTTGTACTACTTATCAAGTGATTAAGGCAATCTCTTTATTCGACTCTAGTTTCCATGGAGACGTGGCTTGATTTGACAAGCACAATGTGTGTGGGGAGAGGATGTTTATGTGTGTGTGTGTGTGTGTGTGTGTGTGCACACCTATATGTACGCACCCTTTAAATTGCAGTCTAAAGTAGGGGAGAGACACAGCTGAGAGAAAACCCCCAAACCTGCTTTTGGTGTGACATGAACATCCTCTCCTATGAGACTTTAGGATCCCCGTAGCCGTGGCAACCAGAAGCACATAAGGAAAATGTTAAAGGCAGCATTTCGACTTTGAGAAAGAATACTGATTTGTTCAACTATTTACCAGAAATATTGTAATTGGCTGAAATTAAACACAATCTGAAACAGACACACGGTGAAACTGGCCCAAGGCAATATACAGTGTCTGGAAAGCCAGATGTGATTTTAAGTGATAGATGTTTTCACCGCCATACAAACAAAAAACAAGTTGGAAAGCTGCAGGGTGGCGAGTTTTACCAGAGGCAAGTCGTGTTTGATGAATAATGCAGTCATCTATGATCAACAAAATTGGAGAGATCCTTAAAGCACATGTTTGCCCATGTTTCTCTGGCTTGTTGTTGATATGCAGGGATGGATCCAAAGTGTTTCTAAAACGCTGTCCATCACTGTAGACACACGCGGAATCAAAATACACGGAGCTCATCAATCCAACACTGCAGCCTACAGCCTGAAATAATATGACAGAGGGAGAATCGGCACCTCTGTGGCGGTGTCAACAAACACTTATTATTATCAGATTCACAAAGGAGGGATTAAACCAGAAGCTGTGATGTTTAATCACACGAGGGTTTCAAGAGAAAAAAGGTGATATCAGCGTTAGTTGTGGCAGAATAGTTTTTTAATTAGCTTTAGTTACTTTTTCCAGGCCGCCCATCACACCGGTCGATTAAATGAATGTCAGTTGTTCCAGTACAGTATGAGTGAAAAAATAATTGTCAGGTCTAATAGGTCATGTTGTGCTGAAGAAAAGATACAAAACATTGGCATGGTACACATTTTTTAAAAGCAAAACACAAATGGCCTGGAGAGACCAAGCAGGCTCACAGCACTTCAGTTGAACTTTTCATTCTGTGTTGATGTTGTTGGTCCCTGTGGATAAAGGTGGTGGTGTTTCACCCAACGTTCCCAGGCAGACACTAAAAACAACTATGAGATACAAGTAGAAATAGCCAGTTGTCTTACTGTTGGTCACGTTTATGTAAGTCATAAAGAGGATCTG
>JAOXYL010000071.1:11005980-11018713 GCA_028564955.1 Terapon puta
GCTTGATCCTAATTGCACTGTCCTGCTGGGGAGAAAATGTACATCATTATGGCCATTAGTTATAATCATAGCCGATTAAGGCCAGAGCTAGCATGCACGCGGGCCAGCCTGTATCAGCTAACATGGGCTCACGCACTGCGGCACGCTTATGCAATCGCCGTCTCACATGTGACGGGAAGGAGCCCCTTGGCCACGTTCGCGGGGCGATGTGACTGTCTGCCTCAATTTCTTCGCCCCCATGTGGGATTGCATTGCGTGGCGGGGAAACGGTATTGTTTCGTGGGACAAAGTGATTTATGACGAGGGATGATTGGTAGACGGTTGCCATGTGTCACAGGTTAATGACCATGCGTGATGGATAGTGACGAAGCTGGGTCAGATTTCCAGAGCTTAGGGTTCCTTTGAAGACTTCTGTCCATGCTGATTGATGCCACCTCCCAATGTATATTTTCGGTAGCTTCACTTAATTTTGGCCAGGTGTTATCTTCGAAAATCACACGCCGGCTTTAGTTGCCACCGGAGAGCCTCGACTAATCCTCTGAGCGCATCCCTCCTCCCTGGTACATCTATTACACTCTTTTCTCAGGGTGTGCACACTGCGGCAGCGGAGCAGTAGAGGTCATCAGCAGTTCAGTCTGCAATTAACTCTATGCAATTAATTGCTGATTTCAGAAGAATAAACTGTTCTGAAAAATACGGCACACAGAGGAATTTGGAAGGCTATGGTTTGATTGGCTTTCATGGTGGCTTAGGCTGAAACGGTTCACGCATAATGGCTAACACTGTGCATTAGTATGCCATTAGGTCCCCTTTTGCATATGGGGATGAGTATGCATTTGGCAGGAATATATAATCAAATACGCCCTGTGTGTTTGAATTACCGTGCAATAAGGGAGCTCCTATTGTATTACTTGTCCAGGTTGCCCATTAGTTATCCTTGACTTTCATACAAATTAATTTAGCCTTCAGTGCCAAGAGGAAGACAGAGCTGCTCAGTATGCATTGCCTGCTATATTATGATTGCACAGGCCGTGTACAAGCACAGGTCGAAGGTGTAGGTCAATTACAAGCTCCAGAGGCCAAGTGTTATAAGACCTGGGTGAATCTGGGTGTGATCTCCAGAGGTGCGGGGAAGATGGGAAAAAGAGGAGCTGACTGTCACAGTCAGGGCCGTGATCTGGAAAAGAAAACTGGGCTCCTTTGTCTATCGAAGGGAAAAGACTTTAAGACAGAGCCATCTCTTCACAATTAGCTTTAGGTCTGGGCTTCTTTAAAAAAAAAAAAAACAGAAGAAGAAAGGACACTGTTGATTAATTTAGACAGAAAAAAGTTTGCGGCCCATGAACCATTTTTTGAAATGACACGGAGGAAACTAATCACAAAAAATCCAACAGCCTCAAAGACAAGAGAAGAGAAATGACAGGCTAATTAGTTCGGTTCCAGCCTGGTTCAGGATAGAAAGTACTGATGCTGCGCTGTGAACCGGGGTGTAATGATGAGAGAGCCCGAGTGTGATTGCCAGCGTGGCCCTGAGACCCAGAAGCTTTGGAAGGCGTGGGAGTCGAGGCGGCCCAGCTCTCCCCCCGTGACTTGACAATGTTTGTTTCACCATCTGATATTTGACATAATGAGCAAAAGTATGTGTCTGTGCCTGCGCATGTTCATTTGTGTATGTGTGCAAGGGCTTGTAATTTCTCCCAAGCCTAGATTGGGAGGGCGGTAATAAATGGGAAAGAAACTGAGCGCTCCGTCTGGTGCTAGGCACTACAACTTCCCCTGTCAACAATCCCTAATCACTGGAGACAGGCCCCATTAAAGGACACAGACTGAGATGTCCGGCCCTCACCGGAGACCCCTCTGAGTGCAAATCATTACTCTCCGTGTGTTAAATAAAGAGATAGCTGTGCCCCTATCTCTCTTGTCAGCGCTGGTCATTAGCCAGAGCAAATACAAAATGCTGTGACATTTAGGCTTAGGGCGCAGAGCATAACGTAAAAGCAAACTTAAACTAGGTTAATTGGGGAAAGGAGAAATGCAGGAAAATTAAATGATCAAATAAATTCATATTTTCCTGTTCAACAGAGAGAGAAGAACCAAAGCTAATTTACTACTAACCTTAAGCAATGAATGTCTTTCTAATAAATTTGTGTTAAGGATCTGGGATGTCTAATCCAATTCGCAGAAGGTCAAATAGGATTCACAGTAAGTATTTAATTCCCCAGATTACGGTCCAGTAATCATTTAAAAAAAAAAAAACATTTACTGTATGTTTTTCATAATTGGCCACACACTCTGCAACAATTTAATTATGATAACTGGCGGCCATTCATTAGGAGGAAAGTGGTTTGCATGTGGTTGCTAATCATACACTGGTACAGACACTTCTTGCTACTTTTTCTGTGTGCTGCTCGTGTTAATATTTCAGTCATTAAAATGGTAAGGAGGCTTTTTAGAGGAGATGAATATTTCACTGACTACAGGATCACCAAGGCTGTCTTGACATGCAGATGTGAGTACAAGTGACAGCTGACTGCCTCAATCATGATATCGCAGATAAAAAAGTATGGATCCCTACTGGTTGCGGAGAAAAATGCACTAGTGACTTTTTAGAGTTGCAGGCAGATGTTGCCATGTGTTAAGTCTGATTGAAAATACAACTTTACTTTTTTCCTGCCATGTGAACATGAGTCATTTAGTTGTTTTCCTACAGACATATTGCACTGTTTTGAAACAGGACAGATAACGATTAAAAAAAAGAGAGGAAATGTGCTCTCCTAAACTCCTGGTTAAACTGGGATTTAAAAATCTAGTAATCAGTCTTTTGGGCTGTATCACACATACCCCTCACTGCTTCACAGCATACTGCCAATGGCAAGCAATTGTGAAAAAAAAAAAAAGAAAGAAAGAAAGAAAGAAAAGCTGAAATGGAAATAGCATTTCTCTGTAGTCTGTGATTTAATAATCAAGGAAAAACACAGAGCTGACTAATTCTTCTCGGTGGCATACTGTATTTTACATTGCAAAATTGTTCTTGTTAAGTGTCAAACACACACACCCGAGTGGAAAAGGAATATGTCGTCAGCGTAAGAAAGGCATATTATAACATTTGAGGTTAGCCAGCTGAGACTCTGGTAAGTTTTGCATTTTGTAAACCTAGACCTGGACTGCTGACAGTACTTATAAGTGAATGCCAGGTTGAAGTATGAAAAAATAGATATTTCATTGAATCTTTGCAATCAATGGAGAATTGTATTTCCAAAAGGATCACCGACCGGCTTGTGTCCGTCGATACGAGATGGAGCCGGTTTCCTCCCCTCTCTCGGGCAGGTCTTCCATTTAATCTAGAGAGCTTTTACTTCAGGTTAATGTGCGCTGTTGAATGTGAGAGCTTATTGGGTTGTGCGTATAAGTGGATTTGGCTGCGATGATGACCAAAGCTCAGCGCCAGAGACCTCTCAGACAACACATTCGAGGCCCGGGAAAAGCCAGCTCTGACCACATGTCAACTTAAAAGCCATTAAAACAAACAGCGCGGCGAGGGATGCAGGGAGAATATTGACTTGTACTTTACCCGGGGGGGATGAGGAGGGAAATAGTGGAATGTCAAAGAAATCTGAAGAGGGGAGACGTAGGTTGATTCCCGCCGCCTGAAATACTTTGCGCGGGCTGCAAGACAAGACATTTGGAGAAAAATAGCAACGATACTCTCACCAGTGAAGCGCCAGCAACCTGGAAAACCTCATTGTTATCATGGCTTGTGGTAACAGAAACTGCATTGTCGTCCAGGGGATTTGGGCCTACTTCATTTCTGAGACACCGTATCTGCTCTTGTCCTTCACTCCATCCCTCATATCCTTTAATGTTAGCTTTGCAGGATAAGCAATTTAGAAGGACAAAAAAGGGCAGCCGGTGTTAATTCCACGAAGCTCCAAACTTTTAATTAGGACAAGCCACCAAACAACAACAACATTAACAATAGAATACAAAACAATAAAAGGGTAATTATCGTGAAGCCATACTCTGGCTGCCAAGAACACCATAAAACTAATTACCAATGTGTGACAGCAGATGGTTTGGGGGTGGCAAGTAAAACTGGGAAGGTATACGTACATCAGAGGAAGCGCTCGTGCATGCGCGTTAAAAGAGGAGCTGTCGATTCCAAAGTCTTATTTGTAGTTCTCCGGAGTCTACGTCTTTATTGCAACCACAGTGCGTTTAGAGCGACAGAAAAGCAGAATGATTGACAGTTTGTCTTTCGAATTCAATTAAGGCTCTGGGGCCGGCAGGATGTTCAGCCGCCTCTGACAAGAACTTCCCCATTATTCGGATAGGAGATGAGAAAACAGACGCCGCAGAATCGCAGAGCGCCTACAGGGTCGGACGTGCTCGCGGACTTCGAACTTCACTAACTGGTCATGTCCAGTGCGCTGTTTTTTTTTTGTTTTTTTTTTCTCCCAAAATTGCCTTCAGATGTTTGCGAAGGAAGTAAACTATCGCTGCCTTCGGACCGAGTTCGAGTGGAGGTGGAAAGTTGAGGAGAGGGTCACCTAATGTGTCAGTTAATGAGCAGAACAAGCAAACACGGCCGAGTCAAAGCAAACACTTCGGGAGTGACTCACAGTTGATGGAGAAACAGTTTGATGTACACTAAGTCAAACTATCGAGACCTGTCCTGGTGACCCACGCAGCTCAAACTCCCCTCGCATGGAGAAACATATTTGTGCATCTCGGAGACCAATAGACGCGTTTCATTTACTTTAATGCTGTTGAGACTATATCTGTCTTGCTTTTAAACATTTGTCTTGTGGCCGCGCGGTGCCTGTCTGTAGATTGGAGCAGCCTTATTGAATTTCAGCACCGATCGCTTGAGCCCATTTAAAAGGCTGAACCTGGAACATGTTGAGGACACCACTTTATATTCCTGAAAGCATCATGGCCGCATTCCAGCAGCACTGGAATAAATGTAATTAACAATTATGGTCTGCCCTGCTTGACATCTCATTATTTGAGCTTTCCTGGTGTCCTTCGCCTTTCCTGCCTGCATCTCTTTCTCCCCCCCCCCCGCAGCTGAAACGTTTCGGGGGCCGTCAAGGCGCACAATGACAGGCGGTGGGTGAGACAGACAGGAGTCTAAGGGAATGCTCGTGTTTAAGTACATTTTTGGCTTGGGCTTCAAATCCGGAGGTTGAAAGAACTTCCAGCAAACAAGTGGATTAGAAAATCCATTTGTGAGCCCTGACACTGTGCCGCCTGCTGATATTCTGACATAAAAAGAGTAGGTGGGTATGTGGTATGCACACATCAAACACACAGTCAAACATGCCTGTCTGCGGCAAGCCATTAGGCCCAGGTGAAGTGGCTGATGGATGATATCTCTGTCTGCCTCGAATCACTCGCATCCAGCTCAGTCCGGAGCGTGACTGGATGAGGTCTTGTAGAACTTCTCAAAGTCACAGAGTGAGCCGACTGTCTCGGCCGGCTCACCTCTGAGCACGGTGACAGCAGCACATCTTTCCTCGCCGCGCTTCCTGAAATCGCTTCAAGTGCTCGATTGACATAATGGTATGCTCGGGTTTTACATATCAAACGCGTTCAGCAAGCAAAAATGGATTCAAGCGACATGACATCTACGTGCGGAGTCATATCTTTGCTCTTAGTTTACATATTTATCGTATTCATGTATCCCCGAATGGAACGGTCGAAAATATGATCCAATAAAACTGGAGGACATGGGGGAAAAAAAGGAAAAAAAAAATTTAATGCTCGAAGGCTATTTACCTGAGGTATCTGCAGGCATCGAAAAACCTTGCCAGTCACTCGCACATTGAAATCAGGCTAACATTCCTCACCGTCGCCGGGCCGCGTGCATCAAAGCAAAATTATGCATGACTGATGAAACGCTTGCAAAATGAGTTTTAAGCACACTGCACGGGGCTGACAGAAAGCACTTCTAACATGGTCGAACAGAAGGCACTCCAGCGCTCCAGACAAGCTCGCTCTTTGATTTTCAGGCAATCCCACTTAAAAACTGAATTATTTAGTCTGTTTTGGGAGAAAGAAAAAGGGAGATGGGCGCCACAAGTGTGAGAGAGGAGTGGGCATTCGAAAGGGGACACAAAAAAAAAACGTGGTGTACATGACAATTAAAGAATGGTTAAAGAAATGCCTGCCCTCTTGTAGCCCAGCTTTTTCTATGAAAATTATGCCACGAGTGCACTTTCATAAAATATTTGGTAGGAACATGGAGACAGTCACCTGGTTGTTGAGACTGTCCGTTTGAAGCACGACACTATCTTTTACAGTCCAACAGGTCTAAACCACTTAAAAAAACACGTCTTATTCAGGCAACCTTTCTTTTCTTTTTTTGTTTAAATTTGTTTAAACAGTGTACCAGCATTAAGTCCTCAATGACACAACACCAATTTTTTAGATTTAAGGCATTTTTTGCTTATAAAAAGGTCTCTGGTAAAGTGTCTTGCCTGGTAGGTGCACTGTGGATTGTTTAAAGGTCTCAGATGCCCAATCAAAATGATCAGAGGCAGGTAAGAAGGGAAGCGACAAGTGTTTGATGATTAGCATTTCCCACTTTTGCTCCAGTTCTATATTGCTCATAAAAGGATTTGCACAGTGACAGCAACGTCTTCTAACATTTTTTTTCTTCCTTGACAGGCTAATCAAGCCTGAACTGCAACGAGGATTTGACTAAATAAAATGTAACTCGCGGATGCAAAGCCCCACATTCATAAAAGTCAGCATATAAAATTCACTTTAGGTAGCTGATGAGTAAGCATGTGCTTTGAGAACTATTATACATCTTAATCCAGCATTTTTCAGCAAATCTGTATGTTAAAGCGACAAGGCTTTGGCATTATCACAACACCCAGTCCCGATGTAATCCGTCGTTCCATTCGCTGCATTTACAAATAGTTTTAATTGTCAGAAGTCTGTTCTTCATATAATACATTTCCAACAAAGACACCAAAGACAAGTTATATCAGCCTTATATCAAACTTATGTAACCTTATTTTAATACCATAATAATACCATATTAATACCATATTTTCAATACACTGTCATTACAACGTTATACACTACAACATTATATAATGCACTTCACCTTTCGCGGTCTCGCTGTTTCACAGACTTTTTTTTGTGCAATTCTGCATGCTTTTTTTTCTTTCTTTCTTATGTTTTTTAACAGTGCATTGTGTTCTGCATCCTGATTGGCTAAGGGACTGTAGATCATTGTCAATCAGTCTCCTCAGTACAGAATGGGTTCAGCTTGCCAATTTACAGAAATCTTCAATCGCTGGCTGAAAACAGGTTTTGATCTTTAGTTTCATTCTGTAATACTGGACTTATTTTTCTACGAAGGTTTGAACTTTGAGAGTGTTTAAACAAGAGAGAAAAGTGAGAAAATGTTCATGCCTGTCTGAGAAAAGTGTATAAAGTGTGTAGTGAGGGCTTTTACAACCTTAAAACATCTATCTATATATCTTATATCTATATATATATATATATATAATTGTAAAAAATAAAGCTGACTACTTCGCGGATTTCACCTTTCGCGGGTTCTTTTGGAACGTAACCCCCACGATAAACGAAGGTTCACTGTATTCATATTTCAATATAAAGTGTACTACCAGTGATGTTAATAATAATTATTTTTTTTAAATATCGTACTTTTCATAAATATAGCAGTAAATAGAATCCATATAATTTCACTCAGGTGCCATGCTGTAAAAGTATTTACTTGCAGTCCCTCGGCTTTTCACCATTTTGCTGTGCCATTTCAGTGTTTGCAGCCTGTTTACAGCCTGTCTGGATGTGCAGACGTGTGGCGAGCGTGGCCCCGATAAGCAGAGAGAGGAGTATTTTTCTCTCACCGTTACAGAAATCCCTGCTAAGAGAGAAAAAGAAGCATCACTTAGGGCAGATCAATACCAGCTCCGACCAAAGTAAAATGGATGACACGTCTGACCCGCTGAACTTGTTGGAACAAAAAAGTCATCAGACCGTTATCAGGGCATTCGTGCGAAGATGCCCACAACGGCAGAGAGTCAGAGGGAGAGAACAAGGACAGACCTTCAGCAGCGGCTCGCTGAGGACGCACAGGCTGCACTCAAGTACCCAGCTGAGAGCCCTGACCTCTTAATATCATCTTATGTCGTAATGCGCTAGCAAAGATAATACAAATCATCGAATTAGAAGGCGGCTCTGTTGGAAAAGTGATAACAATAACGCTCACGCCAGAGGAGATTCATTGCGAAATCTGAAAAAGTTCAACTGAGGAGTGAATAGTTTTGCAACGCGGGCCGTGTTCTATCGGAACTTTCTTCCTGTCATATTAGGCTAATGTATCGCGTTGCTGCCTGTCGAATAATTGTGCCTTAATTGATCTGACGGAGCCTGTTCATGTACGTTTTATTAAACATCCCCGTTGTATTGATCAGGTGAAGATGTACAATTGCCTGGCGCTTCCATAAGAGAGGAATCACTCAGGGGAGACTGTCCTATAATTAAGAGCCTGCCCAAAACCATTAAAGTGCTCAGTAGCTCGAGCCTCTTTAGTTTGGAGTGCACCGCCTCCAATAGTCCATTACTTTGATCTACAGGTCACAGAGGAGCAAAACTCAATACACCAGCTTAGATGGTGTTATGAGCTATATCAAGTTCAGGTGGTGTCGGGTAGAAAACCGTGACTTTTCTACAGTATATCAGCTGTAATTTCTCAATACGATGGAGAAAGGAGGCAAAAATAGCTTAAGACTGTCACAGTGCATCAATTCGGTAATACAGCCGAGCAGCTCGATGGTGACAGAATAAATGAATAGGAAGCCCCAACTCCAAACAGCTCCATCTAAATCCCCATAAAAAGATAACTGCATTTCACCGCATTTGAATTTCACTGAGGTATTTGCCGATGGTGTGCCGTATTTCAAACGCTAAAGCGAGGCTCTTGAGCGTATTGGCAGGGCCTGTCGCGCCGTTAAAAGATTTTTATCGTCAACTTTGACCACAGGTGTACGTACAGTGCAGAGCCAAGGCATATACTGCTACAGAGAGGAGGAAGAAACCAACAAATTCCTCCGACGAGTAGATTATATTTTATAAATGAAATGCTGCTCCTTCATCTAGTTGCCAAGATTTTGCAATTCGTTTAACTGTCAATTAAGCACGAGTCAGAGGGGAAAGGATTGCAATTTTTTGAACTGTAATAATATTTTCAGTCAATCTTGTAAAGCCGCCTTCTATTGACAGATTTTGTGACCTCTCCTCCTTGTATTTGATTCATAATTTACAAGACTAATGTCTGTTGAAAAGGTCATTTCAGAGCAAATTAAGCCCCCAAAGACTGAAAGACTCAAAGAATGGTGCTTTTCACAAGCAGTAGGATTGGTAAGAAGTGCTGCAGACTCACACACCCACTGACTGAAGATTTGTCCAGAAATGTTCTGGACAGTCAGAAATAGCAACGATAACCAAAAAGCACTCAAAGCCTGCATACTTGCTCAAGGCTGCACAATTCTGAGCAAAATGTATTTTAATAATAGCAATTTCCCAAAATGCCGCCAAGCTTCAGCTGCTGGTTTTCGAGATACCATGCTTAGAAAAAAAAAAAAAAAAAACAGACAAAGAAATGGGACTGAAAACATTGTGTCCTTGGTTGGTATAATAAGAAGAATACAGTGAAAAGATATAGGCATAAGTTTCTGCTGATATACAAAATGAGTACCGGGGCCATATATAACTGACTGAACAGCATCATTTAGGCTAATGCTATTTCAAGGTGGAAGACCTGCACCATCTTGTACTGTCTTTTGGAGTACTGTGGATTGCACCAACCTGCTGGCTTGATTGGAGAGTTTTTACTGCTAATTTACTGTGAAATTGCTCGAAATATAACCAAACATTAGGAAACACAGCATTAAAAACCTATTGCTTGCTGCGTTTTTTTTTTTTTGCACTCCAAACGAGAATGATGTAATGCTTCTCCTTTTAACCTCTGAACACTTCCTCTCCGTTGACAGGGGAGGTGGTGTTCTCAGCTCTCCTCGGAATTCGAACTGGAGAAAAATTGCAGAGCCGATTACAGCCTATTGAAAAGACAGTATTGATTTTGAGTCAAAAGTACTGACCTCCAAATATACAAGTCATACATGCTCTTATAGCAATGATATTACCTTAAGAATGAGTCCTAAAACTACAAAGGAAATACCGATGCTTTTCTGTTATTTAATATCCTCAATGCCCAATAATACCACCAACAGCATTTCATCTGGCTGATATATATCTGCACACACTCTGTGTACTGAAACTCCTTTAATGTGTTCAGAAATTGGTTTTCCTCTTCTCCCACAGTTGGGATAAGCTCAAGTGATTTGTCTCTGTAATTACCACCTTAATTCTGCAGCAGCGGTCTGAAAAACCTCCTTGGCCTTCTATACAGCGGCACCATTATAATATCTGATTTCAGCGGCCTTAACAACACTCAGGTACAATAAGTGGTAAATGATGCAGAGTTAGTCTCCCCACTGAGGGGAACGCCCTGACCGCAGTAATGAATTAGCGAAAACCCTTGTGAGATAATTATGCTATATTTCAGGGTAAATTCATCTAAATCAATCACTGTGAAACAATAGCATCTAAAAGGCATAATTTCCACTGTTCCTCCCCTCTGTAAAAAAGAAGCTTATCCTGCCATCCTTTTAGTATTATCACAATTTCTGCACACAAAATAAAGGAGTCCAAAGTAATCTCCTCCAATTTATCTCCCATCTACTGAATGTTAAGCCGCCACAAAATGCAACTCAACCTTTTTGTTGAGACGGAAAACCGCTTTATTGTTTTAGAAAGGTGGGAACCTTTATTTTGTAGGCGTTCAAGTCTCGATTGATTGTGTCCTCTTTTAGGAAAATCTAATCATATCATTTATTAGGTGAGTAGATTTCCCATGTCAGGTGAACAATAATATTCCCTTCACGGTAGCTCCCTCTCTATCCCAACTGTCACCGCTTGTGACAACAGCACCGGCACACATTTTAGTCCAAAAACATTGTTTTTTTTTAAACGCCCAAATCAGCGTTGCTCGGTGACAGTTTGACACCGAAAGACGCTTTGATTTTCTCATCAGAAAAGTTCTTTTCTACAATCAGTCTCTTGTTTTTTTTTTGTTTCCCATATCAGGATGGCTTTGATGATAATCACGCAAAACTAAATTTAGGCATCAAAATGCTGCGCGGCTCCTTTTGAAAGGCCCGCACATGCCCATTAACTATAATAATTGGCGTAAGTGTAAAGTATGGTATGTCTCTTGAATCCAGGGGAGGCCAGTTTGCCCGTTTTTAAATCCAATCTCTTCCGAATACTGTTACATTTTATTAACCCTGGTCAACTCCTTGTGAAAACTGTATTTTAAACATAATCTTTATTCAGAGAAATGAGAGGTCATAATCCCCAGCGCGGTATAAAAATTAAAACCAGGGATCAAATGCAAAACTCCACTGATTTGTTAATTAGCTCCTTCTGGCTGTTATGTTGTCTTTTGAGTGTAATGAGGATCATGCTCAGTGTGAGAAGAGAAGTAAGGCATTTTCATGATCCTAAAAAACAGAAAATGCTTCAAATTACCAATGTCGTGCTCTGTATCAGCTGCCTTGGCGTCGGAAATATAACGTGTTTTGTGTTATATCATTGGTGCCACAATATTTTCAAATATTTAATTATATTTCATAGCCATAAAATATATATATATATTTATATATGTATTTTCTTTTATGCTCCTGAGGTGTCATGTCAGTGTCTCTCTTATTTGACAAGCCCTATATTTATGCTGTATTACCTATAAAGTGAATATATAATATGTCACTAAACATGCGACAAGCGATTCTCCTGGTTTTGTGGACTGTCATTAGCGTCTCCTGTGCCACAGAGACCGGACTATTACTGGTAACATAACACATCATGTCGCATCGCTTCAGTGATTCAAGATGGAGAGCGGCAGTGTTGACAGAAACATCACCACGCCGAGCTGAGAGATGTGGAGCAGCAGCACAACAAGGAAAAAAATAATAATGAATATTCCCTGTTTGAATAACTGAAGGATGCGGGGGTCGGTGGAGAACAGATAAATATCCCTCCAGTCATTGGTGCACTTGGAGTAAAGGTCTGTCTCACTCCACGGCCAGCCGCTGGCCTTCATTTAAGCCACCAGCTGCACCTTCCCATCAGCAACATCGGCGCTCGGTGAAAATATTCGGTGTGGAAAATACTGTTGTCTTTTCTCACATGTGGAGGCGGATGCACCAAAATTTATATTTTGAATGAACATTACCATGAAGGTAATACTCAGCTGATGCCTAATGTGACAGCAGGAGAAACAATCAGCTTCATTTTATGGCTTCATCTTTTATAGTGAGCATTTATCTTTATTCCCTGTAGCCACTGAAAAAGACTGCTTGGATTTTACTTTTGCTCAGAAGGGGTAGGTATCAGTGTAATTAGACCTGGTTTAATTGATCAGTCCCTGAATCCTCCAGTGCCAGGGCAGATCACTGAGCATGCCGGGATGAAGGAGGAGTTGCACTCGGTGAGTCTGTGTCTTTGCAGGAATTTCCTCACCTGTTGCACTCATTTTCTTTGGCTATACCTTGTTCCTTAGCTGCCATAGAACCTGGTTTTGCTGGGAACTTGCGTACTTGGTCAGGGGAGGACCATCTTCTAATGAATGTCT
>JAOXYL010000071.1:11018813-11032881 GCA_028564955.1 Terapon puta
CTTAGCTGCCATAGAACCTGGTTTTGCTGGGAACTTGCGTACTTGGTCAGGGGAGGACCATCTTCTAATGAATGTCTGATCTCAATTTTCATGCTTGCTGTCACATTAAATAACACTCCGGATGTACACAATACATACATAGAGATGTGATGATGTGATAATTATTTCTGCTAGTATTTTAGCTGATGCTTGTCTTTTTTTTTTTTAAATGCCCACCCATCACACACACACACACACACACACACACACACACCCCCCTTGTATTGATAATCCAACATTTTCAGCTTGGAGAGGCTCTGTTGCCTCTGGAGAATGTATTCCGGTCCATGGTACTGTATTTAGATCGCTTATTTATCATGTTTGCATTCCCCTACTGTCACCACAGTGAGCTAAAACACATGTGACTGTTAGCAGGGGTAACACCAGGTCAGGGAGGATGTGTCACCGCCGGGCCGAGGCATTTCCAGCGAGACTGAAGCGCCGCCAGCACCATGGTGAAATCTCGTAATCGCTGGAGTAGTTTCAGGCGAAACTTTGGGTGAAAAAAAAGTCAGTCCAAGGAGTGGGTTGTATATTTATTCACCCTATCTGACTAAGATTACTTCAGACCTTTTAGTTTTGATTGCACACTCCCAATAGCTCCACTGTTTCAAGGAGGGAGAGGGTGATGTGAGACAGATATCAGCTGTCGACATCTCGAGTTTGTGAGTTTAAGAACTACAGAATGGTAAATACTTGCGGCAGAATAGTGAGCGCACAGTATCTGTGTTTATATAACGTCTGCTGTATTGCAGTGCAAGTACCGGTAAATGTTTCAACTTTCCATATAAACAAAGGTAAATGGAAAATGTCACTATATTATTGCAGTGTTGAATCGTTTGATTTCCATTAGCCATGTGAAGTATGATGCCGACTATTACTATCACCCAACTGGGATATAATCACCTTGCTGTGCTTTTAACATCGGTGGTCCGTCTCAGGGCTGTCCTATAGGCTTAAAGAGGCCGAGCAAGGGGCTACCTAATTTCTCTATAAGTGGCATGTTTTACCAAGAGATTATTCTTATTATTTTACCAATGACTGGAGGCCACATGAATGTGCAAGACACATTTTCATCAAATAAATAGCAGCTTGTGTGCCTTTCAATTACGCTCTTAAAACATCTCCGTCCGTTGACCGCACATAATTGCGAAATAAAACACAGAGAGATGCTGTAAAAGAGGTCCCTCAGCAAATCAGGGGCGATTATTGGCGGCAGCGACGTTAGCTGCAACAACAGTATGCAAATTCAGCAGGTAATTTGTTGTTGTGCCAGCATTAGAGATATCCCATTTAACAGAGTGGTGGGGAGGAGCAAAACAAAACACAACCGCAGGCTGTTGCTCGCTCCAACTGGACTGGATTCATCAGCAGATCAGCGTGATGTTGACAGGGTCTCTGCCACAATTCCTACTAACAAGTGGGCTTTAATTTGTTTGGGAAGAAAAAATAAAAACCTCGCTGTAAACTTGCAACCCTGAGAAACATGAATTTCAAAAGCTAAGAGGAAGCCCGTGGACTTGGGCGCGCGCGGGTCGATGGTTCCAGAGATGTTGACAAATCAATACTGCTGACAACAAATTTTTCAATTTGCCTCATATGTCCCTGTCACCCTGTGCTCAGACGTGCGGCTGTAGTCACTGCAGAAGATTTATTTTTTGGATGCAGTGCTGGTTAATGGAGATTAGAAGAAGGATTTGGACATAAATCTGCAAATTTAAAGAGAGACTGCAAATCAAGTGAGAAGTGATGTATCATTGACTCAAATTGTCATAATAATCAAGACTATGCTGAAGGAACTAACCATCATAGCTTTTGCAGATGTTAACGCCGGTGGAAATCCTTATTGTGGGATAACTTCAGCCCAAAAGCTCCACATCGATACATCAGTGCATGTTATTTTTTGTATATGTTATTTTGTAGCTGGGAAACTATGTGCCACAGACTTAGACAGCAAGATGTTTCCTCTCTGCTGGCAGGATTAATGGCGATCATAAACATGAGTATGGTCCATGAAGGACACTGGTAGGAGAAGCCTGTTTAACATGTCCGTATTCACACAAGAAATCTAATTAGCTATTATAAGATAACACAGGTTTTTTTTTTTCTTTCCTACTTTGCATGCAGGGAGGCGTCACGTTGTCCTTTTGAACCGTAAAGTGGGAATACAAATTAAATTAACATCATGATACAGCAAGGACAATTTGCAGCATCCAATTCATTGCTTTTGGTTTTTTTTTTACCGCAGCGATGGGTCGAGCACATCTGACTTGTCTGTCCGAGAGTTTGAGAAGCAGGCACAGCAATGCGTGGCGTCAAGCGAAATGGGTTTTCAGGACAGTTTTTGCCAATCTTCAGCTTTGTTTCTGCAAACCCAACCTCCCCACCCCCTCTAGCTGCTAGAGAAGGTTGGGAAAAGGGCAACAAAGATGTCCAGTTTTTCGGCTCAGAGCGTTGGCAGGAGCCAGACGATGGCGACAGGAAGCCGCCGAGTTGCTTCTCCCCCCGCGTGACTAAGAGGCATCATCTCATCAGTCGGCTACAACAGTAAATCATAAAAAGACAGCTTTCAGAATATTTAAAGGGGATTAAGCATCAGAAATAACACGCCTTTGAAATGAATCATTTTAATCCAATAAGTAATATTTCAGGTTGTAACAAGGTGATTGACAGAACATTACTTTAACGGAATACAATTGAATAGCATAAAATGAGCTAAAAATACATTTTAATTAACAGTTCTTAATTCAGCTCATGGGCGGTCAAATGAGGAGAAAAAGCTCTAAAGAAAATGAGTAAATGACAACAACAGTGTGAGCACCGTAAAGACATACATTTTTTTAAAGAGCTGGCTTTAGACAGTGAGTGTGGACTATAGGTTCCAGATAGGGAGGCAATAAGTATGAGCCATCTCTGGTTACTTTCCTCCATCCAGAATCGCTCAAAGATTTGCTAAAAATAACACACAGGTAATGGGAAGTGGTAAGTCTCAGCTGGGTTCCTCCTCTCTTCTACCACCATATTTTGTGATTCCAACACGATGCCGTGGGGAGACTGAATGTTAGACTTGTTCCAGGTTTACACTGTGCATGGGGAGGTTTGATATGCACGGGGGCTTTTAGCTTTTATCTGATTGTCTCTGTGTGATAAAGGCCCTCTAAGTTGGTTTAGAGATACGTTTTTAGATTTCAAAAGTGTATGGCACTTATATGTTTGCGTCTCCTGGAAAGAGAGCTAAAGAAGTTAAAAAAAAAAAACATTTAAGAGCTGAAAAAGAAGGCATGGGGGGGAAATGGAAAATCATGTGGTTTCTGCAGAGCAGTGCGGAACCTGAAAACTTAAAAAGAATCGCTTGGCCACACCGGGTTGTCCTCTCGGCGCTTGAGCGGCGTACTGTGAGCTTGTCAGGAGTGTCTTATGTGCCGACTGCCTCTCTCCACCTCACTGCCACCTTGTTTAGCCTGATCCGCCAATCTCCAGCGAGCTAATGCAAGATGACACTTTGTCACCGGAATCCTAAACTCTACCCACAATACAATTTGTCATCGCATTCAGGAGCCCGTGACATTCATAAGAGCTTCCCTGTCAGTATCGGTTTCGGTCTTATTCTAAGGGGCCCGGGCCTTGGCATTCTCGCCAACAGATGCTCAAGCAGAGTTCCCCCCAAGGTTCATTGCCGCTGAGTAAGCGGAGAGGGCCCACGATCCCGCCCGGCAGCTGGTCATAATATAATATCTAGCTCTCCTTTTAAAATACTTTAAGGTTTAAAATAAACCTCGCAGAAAACGCTCGTGTTTGTTTTGCACAGAGCGGAGAGTGGTGCTTACAGGATTCGACTTATTCATACCCATCAAAACATGCAGTCCTAATTGTGCATTGATTTCTGCCACATGCTTTACTGATCTATGAAGCCTAAACTTTGCCAAAGCAACCTCCAATCAAGGTAACGTCTGTCTAATTTGGGCCCAAAGGCAGAACTGAAATACAGGTGTAATGATGCGTTTATGAGAAGTAATTTCTGACCCTCAAGGCAACAAAGTAAATTAGGCACCAGGGCATTAACATTTCAGCTCTTGACCTAGCCACCATTAAACTAACATTTACACTGCTGGTCTCTGTATCGTATGAGAAATGTGAAGAAGGTTTTAATTGAAGGTTGATGTAACCTTTTCATGTGTAAGGCTGGGCAATCAGTCTTAATGTAGGGAGCAAAATGCTCGGTTAACCTACTCAGGCGACATCACATCTAATATATCTACAGTGCGCAATCTGCCCGCATTAGAAAAGCAAAGTAATGAAGGGAACATGGAACCTAATTAAAAGTTGACCATGAATCTGTGTGTCAAAAGGTTAGCAATCTGTCTTACTGTAAACTGGGCCTCACCAAATTAACCTTGTCAAGTTAGATTACGCTGAAAATACTTGTGGCAAACACAGAAAACACAAATATAACCGACTCCTCAATGAAATCAATGTGACTTTAAAAGGTGAAGTCGTAACCCTCTGCAAGTTACTGCTTCCCACAGCGAGGCCCGGCAAAGTGATTAATTTTTCTATTTTTAGATCTGTTTCCTGTGTATGTATTTCTTTATTTTTTTAATGTAGAAGGCAGACGGCAGCCCTGCCAACAGAAATACTTTGTCAGCAACTTGATTGCATTTACATGGTAGAGTGAAGCCAAAGCTGGAGCAAATTAGAGAGCTAAGCCATGGGCACTGCTGAAATAACAGGCACTTCAAGAAATGCCATGTGAGGAGACTTCTCAAAGTCAACACCTCGGGAATGTAATTTTTTTTTTCTCTCGACATGCCCTGAAATTATCGCTGCTCACCATGTTTGTTTCACGCAGCATCGTGTCACCATCTTTGCCTTTTGATTTTTCTAATACGCGAGCCATTTTATATTCTAAAAATAACAGGGGGAAACAACAGGGCAATGAGAACTGTGTAAAGAAGCAGATGGTAAGTATTATCAGCTAAATCTTCAAGGGAAAATTCCCCAGTAGGATACTTTTATACAGTAGATTCAAATGGGGTGTTCAGGAATTGTTTTATGGTTTGTAATTTAGAGGTACTGTAAATATGGGTTTAGTGCTGCAGCCCAGAGAGTCAGGCTGTGAAAACGTCCCTACTTTCTGATTTGATTGATGTTTTTAATGAAGCACTTTTGCCGTGATGTATTTCCACTATTAAAAACGTGGCACCGCTGGAAAAAATCTCAAGGTGACCCCGCCTCGCTTCACATAGTTTATCCTCAGCCGCTTCCCACAATGACAAAACTCAAATATCATATCATGCCAGTTACTGACTGAATGTGTTTTAGGATTTGTCGTTTAACCAGGATTTTTGGGCTTGAAACAACTTTGGAATTGATGTTTTGGCCACCTGGGGGGCAGCAAAACAAGCTGCAAACACGAGGAAGACATATATTTACCTTATAAAGTCATTATTGGCTGCTAACATGTTAGCAAACGGTTGCTTATTTACATATCCAGCAGAGACAGAGTGACATTTGCATTCATTTGGGGTTGTGCTCCCGGCCACCTGATGAACGCAAGTGTAATTTTCACTCTCCATTTAACACTGTTTTGGTCTTCACCAACTCCTGAGGGAAACATCCGGCTCTTTACTTGTTAAACGCTCCATTATGTTCACCAGATAGTCGCTTACTTTTTCAGCTCTTTGGTACCGGGCAGGTAGTATAGTGGGCTCATCAGACCTTCCTTTTTGCTGAACTTAGCTGCAGCCTGCTGCGAGTGGAAATGGGGTTGACGAGTGCGGTTAGACTGAACTAAAACATTAAAGGTGTCAACCGTAAAAACCAAAACAGTGAGCTTAAAGACTCTCTCCAGAGCTGAAGGGAACTATTGAGTCAAGTTGTAATTGATTGTGGATTCATTCCTGCAAGCTACCCCTTACATATTGCACACAGTTATATGATCAATTGTTAATATGAGAATATTGATTGGTGCAGCTTTAAACACGATGCATTCAGCATTCAGCACCAAATACTTTAGCAGAGCCTACATTGATAAATTCTCTTAGGAGTGGAATATATTGATATAAGACATTTTTGCTATTTGCACTATAGTGTATTGTCATTCAGCATGCACTGTAGCCCCGTAGTGCTCGTAAGAATAGAAAATATTTTGCTGTAAGGCCTAGTTTTGGGTGATTTTTGCGATGTGAATCTGCACATTTTGTCCACCGAAATGTAACGATATCTCGAAAATTAAACAAATCCAAGTACACAAAAACAGCAGTGGCCTGTGAAAATCTAAATCAAACAATAAAAGCCCAATTTAGATTGTGAGTTTGGATCATAGCACTGTGAATACAACAGTTGTGTGAGGCTGATTCATGTAATATCCCCTTCTCTCCGGCTCCAGAGTCCCGCTGACACAGCAGCTGTGAGCAATACGTACGCGCGTGGGTGTGTGCACGCGGCTGTCTGTGTCTGTGCGCGCGCACTTTTGCTTATGTGTGCGTGTGAGTGTGTGTGTGTGTGTGTCGCAGTGTGTGTGCCTGTGCAGGTGGTAAGAGGGAGGGACAGCAATGCCTGTGAGCTGAATAACAAATCTAGCATACTGCACACCTGAGGAGCTGTCACTGTCATAATCAGCCGTTTATAATGCATGGCAGAAGGGGGACAGGAGTCGAGAGGAGGAAACGAGGACACAGTTGGTATCAAAGCTCTGTCTGTATTATATCCTTTTCTTCTTATCCTCTCCATTGCTGTGTGCAGAACAGAAAGGGTGAGAGGATTCTTTTTTTTTTTTTTTAATTTTCACTCTGCTCGAATTTCCTTCAAGTAATTGCTTAGCTCTCACCCCCTCTCTCTCTCTCTCTTGCTCTCTCTCTCTCATCAACTGAGTCACAGTTGTCACATATGGGAAGCTGGATGGCTAGCTCTGCTTCCTTCCTCTGCCTTCATCCTGCCTCCTTCTTCACACCCCGTCTGGCCCAGCAGGTTGGCGTCCGGGCACCTCCTCCAGAGAGCTCAAGGTGACACATGGCCGCTCAGGCACAGATGAGTGGCCGTGTCCCCGGGTCTCTTGACGACCGCCAGTTGCCCTGCTCACTTTTTGCCCTCTACAGTTGCACTAGAGTCCGTGAGCGGTGGGTGCAAACACACCCTCCCTCCGACCCCCCCTCAACCCCCCCCCCCCAGAGCCTTTTGTTGTTTCAGTGAGACGCTAATCTATGGTTCTGCTGTGAGGGCCACAGGAGCGGCAGGTTGACTCACTTCCAGCTCACTGACACAATCATTCACTGCCTGTATTGGGAGTGCTGGGTGTGTGTGTGCGTGTGTGTGTGTGTAGCCGGAACAGTGCCTGTTAGACAGCCCGGCTGATATTTTTCTGCAGGGTCAGCAGAGACTTAGCCAAGCCAGCATCATGGAGGAGTAAATCAATGGAACCCAATTAGACACCGAGAAAGGTGAGAGAGGAATTGAGCAGCTGAAAAAGCACAGACTGAGACAAAAAGTGATCCTCGAGACTTTTTTTGTGAAAATTGATGTTGCTCTAATAGTGCTCCTTACGTCCAAGGGGGCGAGGACTGGTATTAAGAAGGGAAAAAAAAAACACCTGAAGACAACTTCACTCAAGATCTGTGGGAGTTTCAAAAGTATTGTGTGGAGCATGCTTTGGGATGAGCGTGAGTCACCTCGATGCATCACCGCGCCTCACTTTAAGCTCTCCTGCGACTTCGGCGAACTTTCAGTATTGCAGCTTTCATGGACAAACACCGAGAGACACCTGCAGCACTCGGAGTGAAAACTTCAGACGTTTTGCCGCGTCCTACTGACCCTTTGATATTAGTCTTGCCGAATTCCCCAGCGGGTGAAGAGAGCGGTCATGTGTCTGCGTGGAGGGCGAGAGTAAAGGCAATATGTCTCATGATCACCTCCTGAGCGAGCCAAATGAGGCACCCTTCGCTCTGAGCAACCTGCCACCAACATCTGCTGCTTTGGCCGCAAACGCCCTTGCAAGTTGTATAAGTCCTGCTTGCTTATTGGTTTGAATTATTGTCTGTGCTACAATGATGAGACCTAAATAATCCATCTTTTCTTCAATTAATATTAGCGCTGGCAGCGTCTGGGTGTGAAGTGAAGGCAGGTCAGCAGCGAAAAGTCCACTGCTGGGTTCAGTGCAGACAAGATCACGACAAACAGCAATAATGCACTAAATGTTCCATATTGTTGCTATGCATGTTGCTAAGATTTTTTTTTCAGTAATTATCTGCTTCAGATGAAAAACACAGCATTGTTTTCTGAATTAATGAAAGAAAAACAGCATCTTAAGCATTTGATAACCTGCTGCCTGCTAATGAGCTGTGGAGATAGCATTATGCGCCAGATAGTAATCCTGTTCACATTGACAGGGAAAAAATAGATACTAATACCCAAAGGCAAGTGTGTTGGAATAGGTACTATGGCAATTACTGTGAATTAGGATCATATTCTAATCTCATTAAAACACAGTATATTGGATCAATTCAACAATACTGTAAAAAAAAAGAAAGAAAGAAACAGTGTTTTTAATTCAGTTGCTGTGTGTGAAAAGGTTTTTTTTATCTGCAGTGTTTAAATATTACATATGTTTTAGATAAACTGGCTACATACCACCGTGATAAAAGAAACTTATGATAATAATGCATCTTAATATTCCATGTTTCATTTATTATGGTGCCACATTAACTAGCCTGCCTTTTATCTGGCTTTTCATCATGATTTTAATTCTTTTAATGAACACGCTCTACCTCTTTATGCAATCTGACAAACTCAGAAAGCAAGCCAGCCCTTTGCCACCTTTTTAAGCTCACAGTAATTATTAACCGATTTTTTTCTTCTTTTTTTTTGTAATCAGGTCTCTCTGCCATTTCCATGAAAGCAAACTCTCCCTGCTGAACACATTAAGATAAACACCAAAAAAATTAAGCATTTATTGAAGTAACCTCTAATCTTATTACCTCTATGATTACAGAAAAACAGTGTTTCATTCCCTCACTGCCTCCAAAATTAAGCTCTTGATAAGAAAGCCCAGTGTGAGTCGAAGGTGGATCAGCCGCAGCAGCAGCAGCCCTCATATAAATCCATCCAGGCCCCTGTGCTCAGACAGGCTGTTGGTCTGCTCCTAAATCAGACAGGCCAAGCTGTCACGACCAAAGACCTTGTCTCCTTGCAGATCAATAGTGATAAGAGGAAATAAATTTCGAGCTGCGAATACTGAAGACACCGAAAAGGCACTCAGGTTGCAGGGGGCTCCACGGGCGAGTATGCGTGCATTTTTTTTTTATTTTACTGTGGAAATCATCTAATAAACTGTAATGACGATTTGGTTGAGATGCTCATGACGATAGCAGCAATGGGAGGCTGAGGAAAATCCTAATGCTCCACAATAGTGCTGCACCCCGCATGAGATGTTTTTGTCATTGAGGTGATGTGTTCCCACTGTGCAGATCATGATATTGCTATACTCGTTTAACGTAATGTGGAATGTGGCTGCGTTCTGATTCAAAGCCGTTCTAAATTACTCTGAATTGCTCCCTGGCCAGCTTACCTGGGAGCGCGAGTGACCAACTAACCTGCTGTGTGTAGAAGATTAAGCTGTTTATTAAAGCAAAACTTTTCTGTTTCACCCTGAAAACTCAGATAACATCACAGCCATTTATTCCCTTCTCCTTCAGCACTGTAGAGAGGAATGGAAATGTGTTTAGTTGCTTTTATCTTGTTGCGTCTTTGGAGTCAGAGCAATCTTTATGGTAATGTTTTAAGCAATGCTAGTGGCTTGGCTTTATGGATGAATACTGGTCCGTCAGTGGGTGTATCTCATAATATCTCACAGAACTATTGGATCACTCACCATGAAAGCTTGGATAGACATCCACTCACAAACCCTGATAATGCACCCTGGTGATCCCCTGACTTTTTATTTTAAGTGTCACCATCAGGTCAAATTTTCAATTTGTCCAGTCCTTTGGTTTATGAAGAAACTACCAAGGACGGTGAACATGGTCAACATTATACCTGCCATCGGCATGTTAGCATGCTCATTGTGAGTATGTTGGCATGTTAGCATTAGCATTCCCACCAAAGCTCTACTGTGTAGCCTCCCAGAACAGCATGACTGTTGTCTCATAATCTTGATTTAAATACAAAAAAATTGCACATTTCATAACATTACTGGCCCTTTGAATGTGGTTTGTTTGAAAGACAGTACAAGACAACAGTACTTAATTGAAGCAACTGCCTCTCTGTGCACACGTGCCATTACAAATCAATAGCCACACTTTTATTGCATCACTAACTAAAGATGCTTTTGTCTCTCCTTGGGTTGCTCTGGAGTTCAACACAATTTGCCTTAATCAGGCAATCAATCACTATTAGATCTGTGTGCCACACCAGCACGCAGCAGGCAGATGTGGCCCCCAGCAAAAATTACAATCCCTAAATTGGGGCAGACACACACTTGTATGAGCCCTGTGACTCAGTAGATGTTGCCAGAGCTGCTGCCAGAGATCACAGAGCAGCAGTTTTCCTTTATTTGTCGACAAGGGGGTGGCACCAAGCTGCTTTACTGACACGTCTTTTCACAAGAAATTACAGAGAAAACGCTGTGTGGAAATGTTCTTGCATGTCTTTGTCACTGTTTGTCACTTTGCATACAATACAATATAATCAGATCCTTTTTAAGGTTACACTTTCTGAGTAAAGTAATCAAGCACTATTTTTTGGTCAGAAATAAAAAGACCTGTCATATGCAGCAGGGTGTTTGTGGAGAATGACATGCTGTGACCTCACTATAAAACGCCGGTGAAAGAAAGAAACAATTTCTATTAAAAGGACGTGATTTACAAATACACAGCACAGATAAATATATATTTGCTATTATGCATGCACGTTTATGTGTGCGCATGTTCACCCTTTCACATCCTACATGTTCGGCTCTATTTGGCTCCATTGTTGAAATGGCATAAAAGATTGAATGAGCCGATTTGGCAGAAGAGGAGAATAATCAAAGCATTACTGTGGCCCTT
The DNA here is from genome assembly GCA_028564955.1 of Terapon puta. Lineage (NCBI taxonomy): Eukaryota > Metazoa > Chordata > Actinopteri > Centrarchiformes > Terapontidae > Terapon > Terapon puta. Next base: position 11,029,892 of record JAOXYL010000071.1, read on the forward strand.
AGAGATCCTTTATTGAATGCATAACAATGAAGCTTGATTGGAATTGATAATGGCTTTGAGGACGAGGTTGCTCCTTTCCACCCACTAATTTGTTCCAAAGCAACCTTTGACATGCACGGCATTGCCAGTGACAAGGTAATAGGCCAACAGTTGAGTGGGGTTGAAATATGTGTGTTTATACCAAAAGAGAATTCCTGCACTGATTGATTGTGGAGGCTCAACGTCCGTTCAGAAAACTGCATCCGCGCCTCTGTCAATTTGCATAAGCAGCCAATAAAAACACAGAAAAGAGGCCACATGTGCATGAGTGCTGTCATCTTCCTCTCTGGATTCAGCAGAAATTATTGAACTCTGCATTACAATGTGTGTGAGAGGAGGGCGAGCCGCGTGATACTCCTGTATCAACACAAAGTCAGCGTGAAGAAGTGCGGCGGACGTGAGAGTGCTGCTGACCTCGTCCATTTTTCTCCCAGTGCCATCAAGGCCACCGTGCTGCAGTGCTCCTCGCCGCATCCAATTGTGCAGAGTAAAGAGGTGCGGAATCAAGAGCTCCTCCGGGCCACCAGCCCTCGGACACCTGCGCTTATGGGAGTCAAGCGCAGTGTCAGCACCGCGACCGAAACATGCATCACACGGCTGCCTCACACATGCCTGCAAAACAATGTTATCTGTCTGCACACAGACAGCACAGGCCAGAGAATATATTAACCACAGACTGCATGCCGACCTTGACAGCAAATTTCTCCTTTGATTGCACATTCCAGACCGTGTCATATTCAGGTATATGCTGCACTGGAGTTCTCAGGAGGTTAGGGGGTCTCAGATTGGTCTTATGAATCATGCAACATGATATTGTTTGATTGAATGCACCAAGTCCAAATTGGATTCCCACTAACGCCTCCTCCCCTTCCTGCCTAGACAAGTACTGATGAAAGATAACCGCCTCTGCATTAATCAAAGAGATGGGGCATTTTGATCCCACTCTCAATTAGATTAGATTACATAAATTTAAAAATTTGTACAAAATGCAATATCAATTATCAACAGGTCATTCGGTTTGATCTCTTGCCCAGTTCTGCCAGGGCAAACAAAGGGAGTGCACACTGAATCTGACTGCCTTTGGTGACATCATGATGTCATGTTTCTTTAGAGGTTGTGGGGGGAACCAGCAGTGGGAGACCATGACCACAACAGTCTTTCTTTAAAGGGCTGAGCACGTTATCTTAATTTTGTTGCACTTTCTTTCTTCTTTTAATTGCCTTCATTTCCACCAAAGAGACAGTCTAATTATTTTAAAACATGGACGATCAGGCGTGCTAATCAATGACATAAGTGTGAAGTGACGTGAGTCACTTATTACAAGAAGAGAGAGCACTTTGAAAAACTATTCAGGCCTCCTCTCCTCTGTGTGTGTGTGTGTCTGTGTGTGTTTGTGTGTGCTGACTGTAAGTGGGATGCGATAGTGCCCACTGTTTGTTTAGGATTACAACATGCTCTCAGGAGTGGATGGTTTGATTTGCAGGAGGAGGGGAGCAGCATTGCTCCCATCACATACTCACATGCACCTCAAAACGCCAATAACTTGGAAAACAACAGATTGCCCGGGAGGAGGTGAACCAAAAGTCAGCCCTTGTTTATTGTTGGGAGATGGAAAAGGTATTTTTCTCGTCCACCAAACTGAAATATCCCTGCGTCAAAGGCAAAATCTATTCCATACAGCCGTCTCCTGATAGTTAATTAGGTGTCAGGCAGCACAACCGAGGTAATTTAACCTTCATCAGGCTGTATCACATGAGAAGATAATGTAAGGGAATTATTCATTGCATATTTTAACGGAACATGAAAAAAGCTTTACTTACAGACTCTAGAGTTAAGTGAAGATGAATGGATTGACTGCGAAATCCCAAATTCCATAGTGATAGAGTCATTTGTGCAACAGAGAGCTTATTAAGGAAGGGAGATGGTACGCACATATATATCTGTGTGTGCATGTTTACGTGTGGGTGAAAGAGAAGGGAGGTAACAGTGAGTAATACAAAGAGAAATTGAGCAGCAAAGCATAAACATTTAATAATCCTTGAGATCAAACATGTGCTGTAAACAACAATTATCTAAGGGCAGCATGATGAAAATCCCCCACCTAATGATCAATAGAGTCTCGGCTACTCTTTATGCAGGCTGAGACACAACTGATTGAATCCTGAATTAGTGACTGTCCGTGACATTCAAAAAGCATCTCTCTCAAAGGAGCCTGGAGCTAATAAGCATAGAATTCAAATGAAAAGCATATACATACACAGCACAAAGTGTGTCGTGATCATAAGCAACTCATTCGGCGGCTTCAAACTTATCTTCAACATGTTACATTAAAAAAACATTGATAATCCCTCTGTAGGTATAAGAAGATATCATTTGTGGGAAATTCATGCACCGGATGATTTGTCTTTATCTGCAGTCTCAGATCAGAGTCCCCTTATGTGCACGAGCAAGTGAAACCAGACAATAGGCAAATAAACACTGAGGAAAGCGTGACCACAGAATGAAGAACCATCATGGGTTGCTGGGCTCAGAGTGAAATTTATTTGGACTGAAGGAACAGACATATTGAAAGTTCAAAGTCAGCTTTATTGACCAGGTATGCAAACACATACAAGGAATTAGACTTTTTTTTTTCCCATTGTAGGTATACAGAAACTGAGATAAACTCATTTTAAAACAAGGACACTGGCTGAAGGTAAAAAAAAAACATGAAAACACAATGCACAAGTATAAATATGTCATATATTGCTATATATATATGTGTGTTTTGTAAATACACAATATTATGTTAAGTCAGCAGGTTTGCATCCATTAACATCTTTAGCCTGACAGCTCTACAGAAAATAGCCTCTCCTGTGCTGCAAACGAAAAACAACACACACACACACACATATATATATATATCTATATATATATATGTGTGTGTGTGTACACATACATACATATAAATA
>JAOXYL010000071.1:11032981-11050369 GCA_028564955.1 Terapon puta
ATATATACATATAAATATATATATATATGTATATATATATATATATATATATATATATATATATATATATATTTATATATATATATATCACAATACTAGATGAGATCACCGTAAAGCCGACACTGACTGTCTGACTTTTACTCTTTTATATTGTCATTCCCGTGTCACACTGTCATTATCTGGGGCGCTGGTCGACCCCCCGGCTCCGTCCGGGCAGAGCGGGGTGAAGTTGTCGGTGCGGCCAGCAGGGAGAGACACTGAGTCGGGGGCGGCTGAGCAGACTCCAGCGGCCCGGGCTGCTCTCATTGTCTTGTGTGTGCCGGACTGGATGGGAGGGAGAAGCAGCAGCCTCAGTACCAGGCACTGCGCTCTCTCTGTCTCTCTCTCTCTCTCTCTCTCTCCGTGCTTCTCTCTCTCCCCCTCACTGCTGCTCGGACAGACAGAGGAGGAGGCTGCTACGTGCCGCCGCCGCCGCTCCTGCTGCTCCTGCCTTTGTCGTAGAAGGACCCTCTCTTTTTTCTTTTTTTTTTTTGGTTTTTGTTTTTTTTTTTGTTCTACCATTTTTGTCACCTCGTCGCCGCGGCCTACACTACAAGAAGGATATTCTCTTTTTTTTTTCCTCCTAAAATTTACCCCCTACCCCCCACTCCTCCATCTCCTGTCTCCCTCCTCACGCGGACTCCGGAGCGGGGAAACTAAGCAGCGTCGGCCGCACCGATGTTCTCACTCCACGCGGGCAGCGCTCTGCTCCTGCTGGCGCTCCTGGCAGGACTGCAGGTAAACGCCAATTCAGAGCTGCTGTTGTTCGGAGTTGTAGTTGTTGTTGTTGTTGTGTGAGTTGGGGGAGCCCCCGGTCGAGCCGCCCCTCCGACGGGCACTTTACGCGGCGGGCAGTTCGGAAACAGCGAAGCCGTGAACGCACCACCAATTCACGGCGAAGTGTCTCCACCCGGCGCGGAGGGCACCGTTATTAACCTGCTCTTTTTCTTTTTCCTTCCTTTAATACACGCCGTAGCGAGAGGAAATAAATAAATGAATAAACCAAATCGCGCACACGCTTAAATTAATTAATTTTTCGCTTTGGCTAACATAGTTGAAATTCGCAATGGCGCAGCCGACATTTAATTGAAATGTTCTAACATTAGACGGACGGAAGTTGTTCGACGCAGCCTCCCCACCAACCCCCCCACATTAACCCACTTCTCACTTGGTTATATTTAGTTTAGGTTCAATATTTATGTAGATTGCTGCAGCGTGTCCCCCCACCAGACACACACACTCACACACCCGGCGAGTTAATTGCCTGTGTGGCTAAAAAAGAAACGATGAGCAACAATGAAAAAGTGGCCTCCTGTGAAAACACAGCAGCGTATGTTTGGCCAAATGTCCTCGTGAAGGATCTTTACGTGGAAATGATGCCGTGTGGCTACTTTTATTTTCTCTTCCTGAGAGCAGCAGTGCAGCCGTTTTATTTCAGATTAATGACAGGTCTGAGTCTTTTTTTTAAACTAGTTGCTGTAAATGTGCATCCTGCTGCTGTGTTTCTGTAACTGCCATAATAATTCCAGCTCTGCTCCTCCTCCCTCCTCCTCCTCCCTTCTGCAAGCATTTTCCATTTAAATTCCTCTGATTAAGAATGGCAAGTGGCACGGATAGCCACAATGCTCCTTTTTTCTCTTTCTTTTTTTCCCCCCTTCTTCCAGCAGGACTCTCTTTACATTCTTTAGAGAGTGCTTGCAAAGGAACAGGGCCAGGCCTCCTGCTCCAAGGAGCCGAATTAATGCTGCCGGTTGTGTGATAGAGTATCTTCGGACATGCCTGGACACCAGAGTGTGTTTTTTTTTTTTTTTCAGCTGTGCCCTGTTTGTTGTTGTTTTTCTTCCCCTTTCTTCCTTGTTAAGTTTTTTTGCTTTTACAGAAAGAAAAGATGCTCTGAGTTATTTGTGCTTCTTTTCCTAAACCACATCCCCTGTTATACCTCGGGCCTTTTGTGCTGACACCCTATAAAGAGTTTTCCCTTTTCCAAAAGAGGCATACCCCAAAAAAAAGGGTATTGATCATGTCTAACCTCGCAGTTTTCTTAGACGTCAGCCACTGTTGTTTCTAGTTTATCCAGGCATTCGCACATAAACGTTTGTTCCCGCAACAGTGGGATCGTTAGCATTTACTTTTTATTCCCTTGTTCCTGTACTTCAAAGTGGAGTGTGTTTGTCCAGACCAGCGTGTTGATCAGTAGGGGCCGGCCGAGAGAGTTGGTCATAACCTTAGCCTGTGCCTGGGCCCCTCCGGGGGGACAAATGGAGCTTGTTCTTGCCTAGCCATGCTTTTTGGCTAATGCTTAACCCTTTTGGCCTCATTATCCTAATTGCGGTCCCCGCTATAAAAACAACAGATGCTTTTGTACGACTGTGGCGGCTTCAGAACGTGACCAAGAGGGTTTTTTTTGGGAGGCAAGAGTGCATTTTTCAAGGTTGATTTATGACTCATTGTCCCCCCCCTTCTCCCTCACTTCCACCCCCCCTCCTCATCCCATCACAGATTGCAGCAGAGGGCAGGGGCACCCCACCATGCAGGCCAGGCTTCTCTGAAGATGTATACACGGTTGTGGTGCCAGATATCACAGAGAAAGGACAGCCCCTTTTCAACGGTGAGTGAAATATTCCGAGCGCTGTTCCGTGCTGCTTGTTTTGTGTCAGCGCTTGAGTGTGTATGTGTGCGTTGGCATGCGTTTCAGCTTTGCGTGCGTGCTCCCATGTGTTACATTTCAGGGAGGATCAGAACAAGCCTGACATATTTAAACAATTAGCCTCGGTGTAGTTGTGTGGTATTGCAAGTCGTGTAGCTTGCCTCGTAAACCAGCTCAAATGTGGTTCAACTTTACACGGCTCCTGTCCATTTTGCCTCCATGCTGTTTTTTTTTTTTTTTTTTTTTAAACTTCCTATGTAGCAGACACAGGCGTAAGCAGATTGTTACTTGAATACTCTATCATAACTGGCAAAAAAAGCCCTTTTTTTGCAATTTGCATTTTGTGGAGACGATCATAAAGTGCTGTCTTTGTCATTAAAAGCAGCAAAACTTTGTTGATTGCGCTGGGGACACTTTTTCTTTGCAGTGAATAAAAATCAATTACACTCAGATTTGAATACTTGTGCAACTTTAATCAAGCAAGTAACCTCGCTGTTAAACATTCCATGGCTTCTGCTGGTGCACTGAAGTATTTTCATTATCATGCGCCATTGTTTTGCATTTGTCTTGTCGTAATTCACATCACTTCAGTAGACATTCAAGCCATACTGAGGGTGTACTTCTGTCTTTTATGCCTGAAGGTTCTCGCTAGAAATATATGGTAATGTGTCCAATTGCAGCGTTACACTGCTAAGCCCACTCAATGGCAGTAATAACAGCAATTTAAGTATCTTTCAAAATGTTTCTTGCAGCAATAGTCCTTCTGTGGGAAACCTGTAAAAACCTGTGGGTTTATTTTTTTTTTCTAACGAAATAACCTGGTGCAAACAAGAAAGAGGGAAGAAATAATGATTTTTCACAGTAGTCTATTACATTGCAGCAGGCATGACCAATACTGCCTCTTTGGAGTTTAATATTGGCAAAATGAGGATGTAGCTAGTGCGAAACGGTACGCGAGCCTACAGACGGTAATAAAAACTGGAATATATCACCAGCGTGCCATTAGAGAGGTTAGAGCCTTTAGGTCATTTGGACCAGAAAACATTCTCGCTTGTGTTGGATTTCACAGTGTGTGCCTAAAACTTGCATGCTGCTGTTGGTGTGAGTCAGAGAGGAGGAGGAGGAGAAGGAGGTGGGGGCGGGGAGGTGGCGGTGGTTGGGTAGCAGTGACGAGGGAAGAAAGGATAGAGGGAAGAGAGTGCTTAGATGGGTGGGTACAGCTTTCACTGGGCTTTACCTTGTGCACAAGTTTCTGTTTGATCCTGCAGGTGATGGATATCCCTCCGTTGGCTTGTGGATGAGCCGTGACCAGGGGTAATCAGGTTCCCTTTTGTTTGCCCCCCACCCCCCTCCCTCCTCTTTTCCCCCTGCACTACCCCCTCTCCTCTTTTCTCCACCTTCCCCTCCCCCAGCGAGTTGTTGCTCAGTGGTGATTTCCTTGACAGAGAGGGGCACTCCGGTGTCATTGTAATGCAGCAGGGCTCAGCAGCGTGGGATGATGTTAATGAAACTGCATTCTCTAATGAAAAGCTCCTGTGGCATGTTTTGAAAGACAAAGCCCCCACAGTGTGGAGAGTATGGCCCAAGTTTTTTAACTTTGCTTCCACCATGCTGGTTTGGGATATTGTTTTTGAGTAGGAGCTGAGAGGTTTCTTTTTTTTTTTTTAAATTGATGCTTCTGTTAGCTGCATGTGGTGGACTAATGCTTTAACTTTCCTTGCATTTCATTAACATGACCCTGAAAAACCTGTGCTAGTGAATAGAAAGTCATTGAGTGATTTACCTGAAATTTGCAGCACACAGATAACACATATATTGTGTTTATAAATAACCAAGTCAGCTTATTCCAGTAATTAGCATTACACATTGTTGGTTGGTTATTTCTTTTTAAATAGCTGGTTAAATATCTGAAATTCTATCACTACATTGTGTAAGGTGTTACTAATATAAGTCCTTTGCTCATATCATATTGCTTTTTACCCTAGAATATGCATATTAGAAGCAGCGGGGTGAGCTGTTAGCTATCTTTGTCCCATCTAATTGCAGTCTCTCCTTTGTTATTGATTAAGAGAATACGCATCCTGAGGTCTGTAAAAAACCCGGAAATGGTGGCGCTTCAACTGTAAACGGATAACATTGTATGCGCCAAGTTAAAGACATCCTGTGGATTTGATGATGGCAATTGTGGCCGACCGGTTAACGTAGCTGTTTGATTGTAAGATTTAATCACATTCCCTGCGGCGTAAACTAGACTTTTAACTGTTATCTGGCCAGGCGACGCTCCATTGATTTTCAATAGATTTGTTAAAATGCATTTTGTCAAAGTTGCCTGGCAGAGCAGCACTGAGAAAAGCTGGGAAGGACAATTATTCTTCTATGAGGACTCTCCTCCAATGATCCGTTAAAGGGAGGTTGTGCTCATTGTTTGCAGATGCAAAACCACACCAGGCTTAGGAGGTTACCCACTGTCTACCCTCTGGGACCAATATGACCTTGGTATTTGGTTTGAATATTTGCCCTGGCTTTATACCGAGAGGAGAGAAACGACCAAACACAGCTATTTATTATCAGAAAAACGTCGAATGAAAGCAGACTTTAAACATTTGCGCAGTGTTTCCTCTTATCTTGTTTAGTTGCTTGATAAAGTGACTTGTTTTACTAAATTGCATTTAATTTCAGGTAGGCTGGGGCTGCGGGTGGTTTGCCCCTGGGTGTCTAATGGAATTCTGGTGGCTTTGGAGAGCTGACACACATTGTGCAGTTTTCTTTTCTTTTTTTTTTTTTCAGAAGAGGCCTTTTAAAGCAGGGTTGCAACGTGAGTCAGTCGCAGCATTATTCAGCAGAGGTTTCCCTCCCTAAAAACTGGGTTAATGAAAAGCCCAAAAGCCTAATTGAGCTTAATACACTCTCTTATGCTGCTGTTCTACCATCCCTACCCCCAACCATCTATTCTGCTTTCATTTTTCTTTCCTCCACCCCACTGCTCCGTGTTTTGCAGCTTTTTCCTTGACAATTATGTGAGCTCTGGTGATGAAAGGGAAGTATGACTATAGTCTGGCTTTGGCTTTGGTTGAAGTGCTTTAAATGCGAGCGTGTCAAGAGGGTCCAATGAGCTGGATCCGCTGATGAGTTGGGTTGGGGGGGGGGGATTTACAGTTGACCAGTTTAATAACGTGATTGAAATAATTACTGTCAACGTCAGCAGTGAGAACACGAACTGGCTCTCTTGGGCTGTATATAAAAATATGTCTCATCATTTTCAGTTAATCTATCATTAGTTATAATTCCTACTCTGCTTTGTTTGTTTAAGGTAAACCTTTTAAACAATCCAAATTTCACCCTTTTGACAAGAAAAATATTGCATTTGCAAAGTCCTTAATTTGACTAGCTGAACCCATTTTTATGTTGTTCTGGTTCTCTGCGCTCTGTTGAGATTCTGATGGCTCCGGGTACAGCTGGGGCCAGTCAGATGTGTTTAAGGGGCCCCAGTGTTTGGCGAGACATGACCCTGCTCGACCCTCTCCTGTAAACCGGGCCAAGTGCTCGGCAGCGTACTCAACCCCCCCCCCCCGCTCACAGATTTGGGACGAAGCTGGTGGGTGGGGGTTTCCTGGTGAGGTATAGATGAATGAAAGACCAGCCAAAGAGGTCCTGACCTGTCACCAGGGAGGCCGCATATGCACAGCACCCCTACCTCATGTTGTTTTGACCTGCAAAGTTAATCATTCATCACTTGGGCAAACAAAAACCTGCATTTTCAATTCAGGTTTGTTAAAGTTTTTCCTCAACAGTAAATAACTGTTATGGCCCTTGTGGTATGGGCAGAGGACTGTAAGCGACTGTGATGGCGCCGTTCTTTATTGAAATATTCAGCGTAGGTTGATAACTTTGTTGAAACAGTATCTGATCTTGGCGTTTGGATCGTATGAGGTCTCCATTGATGTCTGTGGCAAAACTGAATAATTCAATAGCAAAACATGGCTTTCTTAATATTCAAATCCCCGCTCCAGATAAAATGAATGGGCACAGAGGAGCCATCATGCAGCAGACCGAGGGCAACATGAGACTTCCTTTTATAATTCTGCGCCGGCTGCCACACGTTTCACGCATTCTCTTTGTCGCTATGAGACATCAAAAGCCACCCCGTGACCATCTTTCCCTTTTCGGTGGAGTTCAGATTCCAGCTTTCCGTCATTGCTACAAGCCAAGGAGGCAGCCTCACTGTAAGTTTGTTCAGAACGGTATTCTATAGCCTCCACCACCCAATGCCCTCCCCCCTCTTTTTTTCTGGAAGTGGATCAATGAATCCAGGGTCTTTGTTTGCAGTGATCAATACGTTGTAATGAAGGCTGCGCTCCAATTCCCATCTAAAGCATCACTGGCAGGTTGGGGTTGAATTTGTTTTATTCTTTATTGTTATCAGCCCGCATAAATTTATTTCCGTCTCCCGTCACTGAGTCTTTTTTTTTTTTTTTTTTTCTTCCTGGGAGCACCATGGCCTAGATAACCACCACATATTGTGACGGCAGATTGAATCTTGGCAGTGTATGGTTTTGGGAAGTAACCTTTTGATGCATTGCGCCTACAGTATAATAAGGAAGCCGGGTTGGTCGAGTGTTACCGGTATGGGCGCCACAGCCATTTGTCAGAAGATCGCAGCTCTGTTGCAGTCCTAAGGCTATATCGTAAAAATGAAATAATAATGTTAGCGCATTTCAGCAAGTGCACCCATCTGTGGCTAATTTGTGGGTGTGCTTTCTGAGCCTGCTGGGTGGCATGACAGGATATGACATATTTTATTTATGTCTGACCTTTTTAGGCTCCAAGTTGTTAGCCAGACCAAAGGACGGTCTGAAAATAATCTCTCCGTATTTGGACGCAGGCAGGTACTTGAACAAATGCCTTAATGTAGATAAAGTATTTTGTCGAAGACTGACATTACCCTGATGGCTTCTCATCACCTCTGCTTATATCGCTCTTATCAGCTACAGGCCCTGCCCTCTGCTATTGGCACCTCGCAGTGTGTGGCTCTGACATTGGGCAGTAGTTAAGGTGTCCCTCTCCTTTGCCTGTGTGAGTGCGTGAGGGGGGGTTTGTCCTTGGCATATAATTAGCTTGTTCAACCCAGACGGCTCTTGGTGCTGGCGTGGAAGGTTCAGGCTACTCCTGGTAACAGACTTCTATAACTAGCTGTTGCTAAAGGCTAATTGACCCAGAGCGCCTCCATCAACGCACAATTTGACAGACGCCCGCTGTATAATTGCACCGTGACAAGTTAAATATAGATTGTCATTTGGTTTTTCACAAGGTTGCGTGTAACTAGATTTGCCAAATCAAAATTTCATTGTCTATCATGGTACTCAGGGACTGGATACAGATCGGAAAAGCCGACCCCTCACTGTATTGCTCCTTCACACCGTTGTGTGAAGGTTAGAGGGGTTTTATAGGTTATTTGGTTCTAGATCACACCTGGGCCCCTCCGTCCGTGATGCCATATTGCTGTGGTTTTAAAATTGATGTGTGTGCTTCCATCTAAACGGCTGTCAAAAGGGAAAAGATTTATTCATTCTTCTAAAACAATCCTTTCCTGTTTGCAGTCGGTCATGACACGAGATGGAGCCGGAATCATTCTCGGTGATTGTGGTGCGGCGTCGCTGGTGCACCGGCCCGGACGTGTTTTTATTTAATGTGAAGAATGCCCAGGAAGTGCACAAGATGACCCCCGCTATGTAATGAGGCCGGGTATAAATAGCTGTATTGACCTGACTTTCTGCATACATGCCTCCTTATAACTAGGCTAGTGTTATTTTTCACAAGTGAAACGCTAGAGCCAGTGTGAAACAGAAAATGCCAGCTTGCACCTAAAAGACAATACATCAGCACTATGGAGTGAATTGTTTACTTTTCGAGGGACTGATTTGTGGATTTCGGTGCCATTTTTCTTCTGTGGGACACCCTTTTTTTTGGCTGCTTGAGCAAACAACTCCATATCTCTTTCACAGATCCTGTCTCTACAAAGAAAGCTCTGTTTGCAGTGTTGCCCCAGCTGTTTATTGTGCAACACCGCCGTTCGATTTTGCCCAGTTTTTCCTCTTTGCCGTGCTTGTTTTTCTCATTATGTTAAGCTAGATGAGAGCACAGAGAGCCTTGGCTTCACGTTTTCTATCGGCAGGCATGCGGAGGGAAGCCACTCCCAGTCCCAGCTACTTTTTCTTTCTGCCATTAAATCTTTTGTTCGTAAGGCAATACATTTAGCTTCATTTAGCCTCAGCTTTGTCGCTTTCAGACAAGAGTGCATTCACCGGCTGCCCAGATGTAGTTCCTATAGCACCAAACGACCGGCAGACTACAGCGTCTTTGTGCGCAGGGTCAAACAGGGAAGCTAATACTCAAATGAATATATTAATGAGATGGTTTGTGAAAATGTGGAAAAAAAGAAAAAAGAAACAGGACTGGCATTGTGTTCAGCCTTTTCCCTGGATGCGAGTGACATGCATAGCTCGCATTTTCAAACCCTCACGCCGCGTTCAAGCGACTACATGGATTCACACATTATTCTCCCCCTGACAACAAAAGAGAAATTTGAAGCAGGGACACGCTAATTGACCCAGATACTGTAACCACGTTCACAAAGGCCAATATCCTGCCTGGGAAGAGACTTATACCTCCTGCGGGCCACGCCGACTATTGTGTTCCGGCGGAGGCTTCAATTTCAACGCACCAGCGCCTCTCCGGACACTAGCCTCTGATGAGTGGCTATGTCGTATCCCGTGACATTCCCCTTGCATCCTCCTTTTATGCAGCCCCTCTATCACCGCCATCGCCACCACCACCACCACTCCCTTCACTCCCATCCCCCCTGCTACACGTGAGCACACGTAAGATGGAGGAGCTCCGTTGGGTCTATACAATGATTGATGTGACTTAATTGAGTAATGCAAGGACAGTACTGTAGCATTTAGTCCTTTATTCGCTGGGTTTGTTTCTCAAAGCGACCTTGGTTGCCTTGTGGCGTCAGTCATGTGTGTGATGTGCGATTTTAGCAGTGTTGGTAATATTTCTGATAGATGGCTTTTTGAGGTTTTGTGGGTTTTCTTCTTCTTTTTTTTTCTCCCCTTACACTAACTGGTGCTCGGCATATCTGTGCCCATCGAGACACAGAATGTGAATAATGCTGAGTCTCATCCAGTCCCATCCACAGTACTGTGAGGGTGTTTTTTTTTTTTTTTTTTTGCATGTCTGAAAAAATAAAGAACATCATTATTTTTATTTATCGGAAATGAATCCTTTAGTTTAATCGTGATTTCATTGGCGATTGGGAACGTAACCTCCCACCCCCTCCTGCCAAACTGTCGGCTCATCAGATAAGCATATGTAACCCACTATATTACTTGTCTCAAGTGATCTACTGTTACCAGGCCTTGCTGACACCAGTGTCTGCCATCGCCACACTGATATTATGATTGACCTGCAGCAATTTCTACTCTCCATTTGAGCGCACACTATGGCAGCGAGCAACATATCGCTTTGCGGCCGGCGTTGTCTGAGTTTATATTATCTCTGCCTCTGTCGATATTTACTGAGGCATTAAAGAGCGTGCAGCATGTCGCCACTTTATTTCCTGTAGCACTGCCTGCTCAGCAGGACAGGGGCTAAAGGGGGGTAGATTCTTACTGAAGGATGTAACTGCTGCTATAAGATGAAGGCCTGACACAGTGAGTGCGGATTGTATAAAGTATCCCTGTACGTTAGGCACATCAGCAATAATGAGTCAGCTAAAACAATGGATACGACATAGTTTGAATCTGTTTTAAATCCCAATTAACATATTTTATGGTGATAAAACCATGGTTATTTTATCGTTTGTGGCTGTCTTGGTAGATAACAACTAAATGAAGAGATTTTGATATACTGAGTGTCAGCAAGACTCAATCACAGTCCTCACCGGGTTTGTTATACTCTCAGCTCTTATACCTAACATCTTGGCAAGCATTTTCTAAAATAAATCCATCTTAACACAGAGCAGCATGGGCATCCCAGTAGAGTGCTCCCTCTCACCACCTGTCAAATGCAAGTCAAATATTCTCAGTTCCTTATCTATCGTTTGTTCAAAGCCTTGAATAAAATATCTGCCTCTTTTTATCATGCTAAATGTTTAAATTTTTTTGCTAAATTCTCATTTATCTTTGCCAGGTAGAATTTGCTTGTGTGAGGCTGTGAGCAGGGAGCTGCTGTCCATTAGAGCTGCATGATTAATTGTATTAAAATCAATATTTACATTCATTACTCTGAAATCTCATTCGCACATGACAATGATTTCACCGTGTTTGGATTAGCGAGCGATTGCATTGAGCCAAACACTCCTAATTTCTCCCTAAATTGCAAATCGAGATCAGAACGAGTCAGAAAGGAAAAATATGGACACTCTGCTGGTGTTGGCGAGGAAGAGGAAAAACATTTATCCAATCCATTGTAGTTCTGACATGAACAGGCTTGCATACCAAAATAAGGGTTGCATTCTTTTGAATGAAATTGTATAAACTTGTAAGAACATAGGAATGTAAGACAAGTACGATGGTAAAAAAGAACATTGCAAGGATCATGGTTGCAGCATTGGGAGGTAACACTGCAAATGTGTTCAATATTATGACGCGAACAAGGCCATAAAAACTACCAGAAAATCTTTCCTGCCCGGAGGGTCTAATCTCTTGGTGCTTGGAGGTGAAAAAAGTAGTCTCAATAAAAACTTTCAAGGTAGTTCTTTTTGCGGGGCTGTTGCATTGCATTGCACTAGGTTTTGCAGTTTTCTATTTTCTTAACCATAACAGCTACAGCAAATCAAGTCTAGCCTTTCCCCATTCCAGAGTGTCATTTGATTCAGCATTAATATAAAAAATAGCACTAAATAAAGCCGTAACATTTGCTTGTCTTAAACTGACAGAAACACCTCCTTCTAACAATTTTTCTGTTTCATCTCAAAACCCCCGTCAGCTTGGCAATAATAACACAGATACACAGATTTCCAGATGCTTACCAGCATCCCACCTAAGTCCTATCTGATTTCACCCGGGTACAATGCACTCAATCTTCTATGGGCCCAGTGTCAGCCCTTCACTCTCACACTAAGTGTTCTAAGCACTGTGACCTTTGTAGAAGATAAGCTTCCATCGGCTGACTCGAAGAGTTTGGAATAACGGCTTCAACCATTAATTTATGGCATTGCTAACCATATGAGGGCTATGAGCCAAGGTTATTGACCTTTCACGCCTGTCACTAGTGATAGAGGGAGCCAGACCCTGGAGGAAAATGAATTGGGCTTATTAAGGAGCTGGGCTTTGAATCAAACCTAGGGGGCTACTTTATTCTCCAGTTTTCCCTTCCATTTAAATCATTACTTTTTTTACACTGTCTGACCAATTGTCTTCTGCCAAAGTTGAAATTGAGAGCACATACAGCAGGAGTTACGCTGAATCATAATGCTCCCCTGAATGTGTCTGGGAGAGATCAGGGTGCAATGCGTGAAATGCCTAAAGGATTAACACTTGGAGCACAGAACACATTACAGCAGCACATCTTGAACTGAGGTCATTATTATCAGATGAAGGATTTTGTGGACTCAGAATCTCTAATCAAAGTTTTTTTTTTTTTTTTTTTTTTCAAGGCGATTTGAAATTGGCAGACAGACTTCGTTGTTTTATTTCAATCTTCGCCCATGATTTACTTGTACATTTGTGGCGGCAAGACAATGGAGGCAGACCGAACAGGCAGAAAAGCATTTGAATAAAATGAAGCATCTGAGGAATGCTGTGCGGGCCACGGAGAAACCGAGCCACGGACAGAGGAGATTGAGTGCATGTTATTTCAGCCCCGTCCTCCCTCAGAGCTCCCAGTCTGTAAAACCTTGTGGGAGGCAAGGGAGGCATGCATTTATATTGGATCAACATGCTATGATGTTATTTTTCCAGCTCCACTACTTGTGTTTATAATCATACCCGGTCCCTTATGGGGTTCAACTAAAACCATTTTTATTGACTCTGGAGAAGCTTATCTCTGCCTGATGCATTGTTTGTACATAGGACCACAATCACATCCCAGTGGAAATAAGCAACAGATAAAAACAGAGAAGTTGTACCATAAATGTTTTTTTTTTTTTGTTATTAGATGGCACCCCCGATGAGGTCCAGCTTAAGGGACATTGTTAATATTGTGCATTTGCTCCATTTGTACATATACCGCCGATTTTCAAGTGGGCTCAGCTCTAACCTCATTTAGAGGGAAAGAAACAGAGACAGAATCACCAGTGCTGCTCCAGCCATCCTCTGTAGTATTAATTTAGAGCAGCTTGTTGAATTTTTCAAGTGTTTGTTTATTTGCAACGAGATAGCCAGAGGATGAGGTAAAAGAGAGTTGTGTGTGTTTGAGATTGCTGTTTGTAAATGCAATATGTACCGCACATTGATGGGTGGGGTGGGGGGGGATGGGGGGATTTATTTGTGCTTTCAGGTGGACCACTTATCGAAATGTACAGTATGTACAAAATGGGGGGAAAAGAAAATTATCTTTGCCAGTGGGTAACAGGGGTATGCATGAGTGGGATGGTTATTTTAGGACTGAAAAGCTCCACATCGCACAAAGCTTATACCTCCAGCGGGGACTGTGGACAAGTGGGTGCCAGCTGATGGGAGGTGGGTGGGGGATGGTTGGGAGAGGGGTGAGGGGGGGGACATGCTCCCAGGGTATGATCACGCTGCAGCCAAATATGGTTGTCACTCTAAAGCCGAAGTTCGCACCAAGTTCAGCCACAAAAAGAGGATGCCCACCAAATACTAAAAAAGCAGCGTGAATGCTTGAAATCTTCAGCAGAAGTTGAGCGTTTATATTTGGATCCCACTGTCCATAGTTATAGCTCACCTTATTTATACGCTTCCCCTTCCTCTCCAAGCTATGAGTTGCCTTTTTTTCCATGTAAGATGCCAGTTACTCATAGCGGCAGAGATGAGAGGTAACATCTTCGCGTTCTCAGACGCTGCCTCTCCACTGGCACTGTCCTACGCCGCGGGACGTTTTGTGATCTGGGACCAAATGCTAGACTTTGCGCCAAGCACTTTCCTTAAAGGTACTAAATTTGTCAGGAGCAAAAGCACACGAAGAACTGCGCCGCCGGTTTATCGAAAACCTGATGGATAAAATCACACCTTTTTGGTTTGTTCGTGCAATCAAGCCAAGCTGAAAAAACACTTCATAAAAATAGTGGCGGCACCAGTTAAGGCCTGTGCTCGCGTTGCTGTGGTTACGGGTGTTAGTAATGGATAAGGACATGATTCACAGTCACCTGTTTATACTCATCATGCCCTGATCCATCTTGGCATTTGATAAAGCTGCCGGTCACAAAGTTTCAGCATGAACACCTGGACTGCCCCATGAGTCATTAGGGCTGAATCATTTCTAGTCATTTTTCATCCCTGGAACAAAAGAAAACCCTTCAGGTACAATATTGATAGAGAAACATTTTGACGAAGTTTGCCATCAAATCAACTAATAGGTTAACTTAAGAAATGCCCACTTTGTTTACTTCAGCAAAGAGGAGTCTTGAACAAAGAATGCTGTGGATGACTTCCCAGGAACATAAACTATCAGGCTGACATGGGATTATTACTTCAGTATTTAGTGTTTGTTTAAAGCAGCCCACCACCCCCACTGCTCGCACACACGCACACAGCTTGTCTTTTAAAGAGGATCTTATTGGATAAATAGCGGAAAAACAACTGCAGTGAACCCGTTTGAATGTTTCCCTTCTGTCCTACCAAGAATGTGTTGTCTAGGAGAGCTGAGGTCAAAAGACACAAACAAGGCTTTGTTCTGCATTTACCAGGCTTATTCTTGTGCAGAGTGACTGTAGTGGATAACACTGCTGCACATTGTTCTTTTATACGTGTGTTGAAAGATTGGGCAGTTGATTGAATGAGAATATTTATTCATGAGCTGTAACGCTATTTATCAATTTTTATTATTTTTGACTGCCAAGATAGTCGCACATTTTTTTGTCTTCTGAATTGAATTAAACAGAAGTTTTTTTCTTTCTTTCTTCCTTTTTTTTAGAGAGATAAAACAACCTAAACAGAAAAGATTCATGACCCACAGGAGACTACATATTGATGTGTTGAAGCGATGTGTGCCTTTTCAGCAATAGATATTTGATGATACAAGATGGAGTACAATAAAATCCACTTCTGTGTTTGAGATTTTGGACTACGGATATGGGCCAGTACACGCGAGCGTGCCGTTCTGCCACATTTTCATGACTTCAGACTTGAATAATTGCCAGTTATTCATTGTATTGAGAACGGGGCCTGATTCTAAAGAACAACCACAGAAAAGACATCCTGAGCGATAAGGCTGACAGATCATCCCATTACAAAGATGATTCACTCACATTTTCTTGCACCACTTACATGTATAATCAGCACAATCTCAGAGGAAAACAGTATGGTCGTTGTTGCCTTTTAATGGTTGTCGAACTAACAACCAGAGCGCTCTCACGCTGAGCACCTTTATGAACAGGGCTGTTGCAGGCATTAAAGGGCTTGTGTGGGTGTGGATGTGTGTGCGTGCATGCAGCAGTAGGTGTTGGACCCCGCTGACAGCTGGACTAGTGCTCTATGAAACTTGGCCACAACCAATGCAATGTCTAGCCTTTCCTCAGTCTATCCTCTGATCCTTGGGCCTTCATTTATTGGTCTGTCTGCAATGCACTTGGAAAATGCAATTGCGCTTCCATTGATTTGTGACTGTTTGAAATAAGGTGGCCCCGATACCGGGCCACATGCATATGTGGAGGTTTTGTTTATTTTGTCCCTTTTTTTTAACCCCTTTTCTATCTCATTCTTTCTACATTCCCATTCCCATCTCTCTTTCTCTCCTCCACTTCTGGCAAATCCATTCTCAGCGTGCCACACAGGCAAGGCGATGGTTACTTAGCCGCTTATCATGCCTTCCACCAGACCACCAAGGGGTCTAAGCGTGCGTACACAGGCAGCTGTGCACCACTGTTAAACTCCATTCTGTGCAGGATAAGTGGGGATTGGCATGTTCTCTGCCCGTCAGAGCGGGTTTCATCTGCTCAAAAAATGCGACAGCTGGGCAGAGCGTTTTTCACTCCTCCCCATGTGAGGAAGACGGACAGAAATGAGACATAGAGCGACAGAATGAGAGGAGGGACGTGTAGAGCAGGGGTGCCACAGCTTCCTGACTGTGGCTTGGAGCAAAGCAAATGTTGGCACATGTGTTATGAGTTAGCGCCGACATAACTGTTTTTAAGAGTGGCCTAACACATGAAAGATGTGTGGCCGGCTCCTCTACTTTCTTTACTCTTTATGCTGTAAACACTGAGCAGTAATGGGAGGAAGGGCATAAGAAGAGTAATTTATGTGCGGAGGAGAAGCCTGAGATGAGCCCTCCCTCCGGGATTAATGGGAGTCTCTGTCTCTGTTCACAGGAAATATGAAAGGCCCTTTGTTGGTAAAGGGCTTGCTGCTGCCAGCAAATAACTACCCCCTGTCATATCGAAAATCCCCCAACCTCTAAATTCATTGCCTCCTCTGCTGCTCATCCTTCACCCCCTTTTTTTTTATCTATAAGCCTATGTGTTTTCTGTCAAAGTCGCTCATTTATGATTCTACGCTGCGCCTGCTGTACAGAAGCCCAGGAGACACTAGCTCGCGTTGTTAGTATTCACTGTCACTTCTAGAGTTCCGGCCATTGGGTGAGCAGACGGAAGAGTGGGAGAAATAGTGCTATACAGGTGGTGATTCATACTTTCACCCGTGATGCCAAGTTCAGTCTCTTTCCCTCTCCTGTTTTGTTTTTGTTTTGTTTTTTCTCTGTCTGATGTGTTTTAATTCCAGGGCTCGGCATCCTGTCCGGCAGCTAGTTTGCTGTGGTTAATGTGTGACCAGTGGGCCTCGTCGGTGGTTTATTTTTAGGGTCGGTGTGTGTCGGTCTGCGCAGTGGTTTAAGCATACCTCCTCAGGCTACGCTAAATAAAGAATGGCCTATCAGCGAGGGGAAATGACTGTTTGGCACCAAACTGGCACTGTGTCTTTCATCAGGTCACACATTGGTCTCCTCACACCTGCGGCTCAGGACAGGAGGGTGAAAGGCTTTTGGCAGGTGTTAATTGCTTTTTTAAAAAAGAGCTGCAGAAAACAAGGCATGATACTGTATGTGTTTGTGTCACATCTGCTCTCTTTTTCCTGAGCCGATATTTAACACTGCTAAGAATAATTTCTGAACAGCAATTTTTTTTTTTGCATCCAGATGGGAAGAATAAAGTATTTCACCAGCAATTGTTCTGTTCTTTGTCTGCTTCGCATTTGAATTTTCCCTTTGGTCAAGCACTTCAATAAAGTACACAGATTAATGTGTTTGTACAAAAAAATCCTCTTTTCAGTGGCTCGGAGCTCACCAGTACTCTGCAAACAGTTTCATTCTCTTCTCTCACATGTCCAGCTTTTTAATTCAGCACGGGGGCTTTAGAATTTTTTTTACTTACTGTTACATTGGAAGAAGAAAAACAGTTTACTGGAACATCTCTGTCACACCTGAATACATCTTGACTGAATGTGCAAAGAAATAGAGGTCGAAGAGTGTTTTCTTTCATTCTTTCTTTTTTTATTTTAGAAAATACTAGCTTTCCTCCTAAA
>JAOXYL010000071.1:11050469-11060936 GCA_028564955.1 Terapon puta
TATATATATATATATATATATATATATATATATATATATATATATATATATATATATATATATATATATAGATATATTCTAACCTTAGATTAAAAAGAATTGTTACAGTTGTTTTGAGCTGTCGGTGAGTTTCAGCTGTGTTTGCTTTCCGTGCCTCAGGAGATCCACAGTGAGAGCAGAGAATCTATTGGCTCCATATTGACTTCCCCAGGCTGTCTCCAATGGATTTGACATGGATAACGCGGTTGTGTTTGTAACGAAAGGGGGAGGGGACTTAATAAAAGCAGGAGACCCCCAGCTGAAAAAGAAGAGGGAGGAAGAAGAGGGGAACTCAAATGAAGAGGGCTCAACTTGGCAAAAACCACAGGTTGTCAGGGGCAACTAAAATGGCTCCGTGTAACCTGCATCCCTCTCGCCCTCCCTCCCGAGAAAGCTCGGATGCAGGCCCGTAGCAGGACTGAATATGAGCCTGTTATTGAAATGGTGAAACAGAATACACACATTGGATGTCTGCCTTTATAAATGATTTATAATTGAGTTTACCCGGGCCCTACTTGCAGTGTAGATAGAGTAGAGCTTTAATCAGCATCATAGTTTCATGTTATTCTATGCTTTAATTGTAATACTGAGGACGCCATTCATTTGTTTAATTTACTAGACTGGGAGCTGATGGCTGGGCTGGCATTGTAGGGGGGGAGTTTAATGGCCATCCTCTGGAAAGGATAAGGCTTATTAGGTCTGATGGGCCTCCTGTCTCATATAACCTAATGTGGCCATGATAGACAGAGGATTCTGGGTTTGGATACATTGGAACTATAAATCGCAGCATATTCCCAGGCCCTGGACTTTGTAATTGCCCATTAAGGGCCATGTTTGTAGATGGAGGGGCCAGATGTCCCCGATGTGGCTGAGGGGTCCAACGCTGCCTTTGAGGCAGCATGCAGTTAAAGTGAGGAGGAGCATGGGTTGGACATTGCCCCCTCATTAAAGTGACCTGCTCTCTGCTAGCAGACCCATAAAAAAACCCCTTTAATGTTCTTACCAGAGAAGATCCACAATTTGCCCACAATCCCACAGCTGTAAAAAATGGAATTGAATTCCATACGAATTCTCTGCTGTCATAGCTCACGGCACCAGCTGTCTGCCCGTGTTAAAATCTAACCCTTGGGCGCCGCTCCCTCTCAGTTTGGTGTATTCCATGGGTTACATTGATCTTAAAAGCTCAGCTCCCACTGGTCTACTTGAACAGAAGACCTTAGTCCGATTGAGTGGGACATATGCACGGACAACATCAAACATTTCACTATTTGCCTAGGATCACATGACCCTGGTGATGTTACTCTGATTGATTTATGGTGCAAATGGGGTTTCTCATGTTACCACTTGCTGAATTTCTCATCTCTGTCCCCTCTTACTTTGTAAATACAGGCACATGTGCGCTTGGCTCTGCGGAACTGTCTGTCATGACTCTGTAATTTCATTTACCGTGGGGCACACTGTCAGGGATAGCGTGTCACTGTCATACTGTACGTGCATGGCAGCGCCCGCTCCCTCCTCCCTCTCTGAACACCCTATCTCTTGTTTGTGTTTGGGCTGCAGACGCCCATGCACAGCTGCCACCGGGTCACGTCTGGGGGGTTTCTGTAATGCAGATGACCCCCTAATGTGGATTCCAGCGAGGCAGAAAGGCAAATGTTTGTGCACCCAGGTCTTCCTGGTATCCCGGGCCGCTACAGCTGTCATGTTATCCCCTTCCTGGCCAAGCCTTCCAGCTCAGAATGCAACACAATATCTGCTAGCATCTCAGCTGCAGACACTTAAACATATCTGCTGTTATTTTGACAGAAGCCTGCATACTTAATCATTAGGCCTCAGGCACAATAGTCCTCCTTTTGAGGCTCAAGTCCCAACCGGAAAACAACAGCCGTAGTTTTCTGATTTTTGTGCCCTCATAATGCCATGCTCAGCTGATAACGTAGATGAACTTTACGTGAACTACCCACTTTAACATAACGCAACAACTACTTCAATGTTGTCCAAGTTTTTGCTTAGCTAGGCTGGGTTAGTGTGCAAAAATCCTCTCTCCCACCATGTCTTTAATTTCATTGTATTCTCTTCTGTGGAATGTTATGGCCTTGTTTGTATGCTGGTCATAATGAGTGCCAATGGAAATCTTATTTACACTAGCTGGGTTTAGGAGTGTTGGCCAGCACAGTGGAAAGTGTCCCCTCTCTGCCAGTCAGCAGGGACTACACAGAGCTCTGTCTCTGACGGATGGGTCTTTTAATGTGACAACTGAAAGAAGCCCCACAGTTTCTGCCATGGACCAGGATACAATAAAACAGCCACTAGTAGAGCTCTGCCTTTACGCCCCCCCCCCTCCACGCACACACACAGACCCCTCTTTCCTTTTGTTTCACAAGCTTTTTTTCTTTTTTTCTTGCCTCATTCTGTTTCCTCTCCCCCAGTCCACAGCTCGCCTTACTCTTGGTCGAAAACTGATATGCAGACCGCTTCAGGTTACAGTGCGGGCTGCAAGATTCTTTTCAAACGGTAAACTCGATGAATAACGGGATGTTGCAGAGGTGCGGGTATATAGGGATGGAGGAACGCTGCACCAAGGGAGGAGCCGCTCTCCCCTTTGCCGCTGGGCTAAAAGCATTCAGCTCCTGCCCATTGTGAGTCCTCACTCAAAGGGATTTGTGATGGGGATGATCTTTGACCCCTCTACGCCCACATTATGTAAATTAGGGTACAAAAGAAAGGGATGATACAATTATCTTCCTCCACACACACAACATTTATTTAGAATGTGCACCGATTTCTGTGCGTTTACACACAATTTGGCGACTAAAGCGAATTCAACGCTCGTTTTAGTCTTGAAATGCGCATTATGTCTTTGTGAACATGCACAATTTTGGTTGTGTCTCCACTGCACTACCGCCCAAACACTTCACCTCTTTCTCCTGTGTATGTTTGTGTTTACTTCTTAACAGTAAGTGTCCCAAAGCATCTAATCGAGAGAAAAATATAGGAAGATGAACCTGTTGTCACGTAACTGAGCTTCCTCCATATGTTGTTATGGCAGTGGTTGGGGAGGTAACCAAATCCCCCCCGTCAGCCCTGCAGTCACCCCCCTCCCAAATGCTGTTATTGTCCCTGTGCACAAAGGATGGGGGGGATGTGTAATACAAGATGGAGCAACACGCTGAGGTTCATGGACAACGCCCTTTCCCAGACTGTATCAGACTGTATCAACTGACCGTTCTTGGTCTTAGAAGTTTTACATTTCACATCAACTGAACCATCCGGGAAAATGCTGTCGTTGGTACCTTGGTATGAGTGTGGTGAAGACGTTATCATGAAACTATTGCATGTTAAGCATAACAAAATGGTTACTACAATATGTCTGTAGGTACTGTAACCTAACTAGTGTATACTGGTGATAACCTCTATTTATGTCAGCCACAAAGGAAATAAATCCAAGTGACGAGATCAAATAAACAACCATTTTAACTGCAGTGGAGATGTACAGTACACAAAAGAATTATTTCAAGTTGCTGTAAAAGGTTTAGATGTGATGAGAGGGTTGAGCTGATGTTCAGTATCTGCTCTGTTTTCTGCTTGTTGAGTGTCAAAGGGACAGTGATCTTGAATTTTTAATATACTCCTAGGAAAAGCTAGCCAAAATTAGACATCTTGCTGTGTGTACTTTTAAGCGCAGACTGAAAAAACTCTGTCTTCCTCTGCCTTTGTGTCCAGGGTTAATGAATATAACAGCTCACTGTTTGACACTTCCTTAATGGAAGTTGCACAGCTGGACTTAATGGCTCTCAGGATTCAGTATTGTGCTTTTCGCACCTTTACCCTGCTTTTGTTTTGATTTTGTTCCGTACAATGACATATGTATTAACAGAAAAAATGCATTAGAGAAAGGGATGGCCTTCAAACTCAATAAATTAAAGACGCAGTAAAGTCTTCCTTCTGCATGATTGGTAGCTGTTGGGTTAATGCGTTTCTACGTCTCAACATGTGCATGAGGTGGTGGGAAGTTCTGGTGGGATGGGATGAAAATGGGCTGTGGCACATGTATTTAATTGAAACCACTTTGATTTCTTAAATATGTCTCACCTGAGCAGTATTTTCTGAGGTGGAAAAATGTGTCTAGATACTTAAGCACCCCATTACGTAGTCAAATCCTTGATTTTAAATGCATGGGATGGTGGAGTTACAGTCAACCTCATAGTCAAATGCTGTTTAGATTCTAATTTAAAGCAGTTGCAGGATTACACTGAAATACTTTGGCCAAGGATTTTTCCCCCCCTCTTTTTGAATTGTGCTTTTGAATTATGCGGTCACATAAGTACAGTGTCGGCATCCCTGCATGTCGAGATGCATTTTATGATGCGCCTCTCTGTGTTTTAATTAATCCAGCATTTGCAAATACAGGGAACTTTTGCTTGTTTTCAAAGATTGGTATGACTCTGATGTGCTTGATTCAAACCATATGTTGAAGGGGCTTGAAAGAGTTCAACGGCATCAACAGACACAGCTGGCCGGCGGTCTGTGATCTCATAGCATGCCATGTTTGCCATATTTTGCTGCACTCGTCTGCCCTGCCAAAGCTCCGCCTCTGCTAACTAATTATTTGCCCTCCGATGCCAAATCGCACGCTGATGAATAACCTTCAGAAGTGGTCAGTGCCGTGCTTTCCTGAGAAAACAATCGGGGGGTTGGTGAATCAGACACTGTGGCAAGCTTCATGCATTGAGTTCAGTGCTGACGTCACTAAAGCGGTAAGCTTGTAAAAACATCAGAAGGATGTTATTTATGGGCGCAGCGGAGGGGACATCTCTTCACTCTTCATGTATAGTGTTAGCATGAGAATTACAGTCTGCATTGGCATTGAGGTGGCTGTGGACAGTGAGTTACAGCCGAACTGCCCTCAGCGCTGATCATTAACAGTTCTAACACACTGGGATATTAAAGTTTGTTTTACTGCTCCCATCAACAAGCATGCAGGGCTATAGACACGTGTTATTGAATTCATATAATGTGAGTTATTAGGCTGTACATCTTGGGTGTCCATGTATATTGCCTGATCTGTCCAGGGTGGTCCTAGAGGAAATAGAGTAGCGGAGGAGATCATATTGGTTAATAAGCAGCTGCGCCACACCTGACTGCGGAAGATATGAACAAAAATAAAAGGTTATTATTATTATTATTATCACCCCTGGACTGCTCGTCTAAATCCCTGCCTCCATCTGAGCATGCTTACACACCTGGTACCGATAGACTTTGTTCAGAACAATAAATAACAAGCTCACTTTTAGCGCAGAGTTTTATCAACCAATGAAAGTAATGAGATTAAGCCAGAAAAAAAATTGCAATTCCTTTGTTCATTCCAGAGAATGAGAGACATGTGAATAAGAGGGAAGAACAGCCCTAGATGAAAGGCAGTGTAAGTAATAAAACCAGCCACAGACCAAGTGATGCGGCCCCCATCATTCCTGTTGGTCTGTTCATATGCTTTTAAAAAATGGGATCAATTCCAGTCTCTGGAATTGCTGTTCTTGTACCTTCAGGCCCAGCAGAGGAACTTGAAAGAAAATAGGAACAATTTAATCCTCCGACTTGACCAACAAAGAAGCAGTTTTGCACCCCTCCATGTGTCATGTGCCTGCTGGACAGTCGCTGCCAACTTTAAATTCCCAACTTCAGCCCTTCCCCTGTAATGAAAAAGCTGATCAATGTCCGATCAAAACACAAATTACATTTTGCCATGAAGTTTGCGCTTATCTGTAAACCGTAAACTGCAACAAAGGCAACTCTTTGCAACTGTGGAACAAAGTCTCGCTGCCACTTTTCAAACATCTTATTGTGGGATTAATTCTCAATAGAGTTAGGAATCAGCTTGTCTCTACTTATGTATACGTGAAGGAAGAAAGCCTGACAAACAGGGAGGCACATCGGGAACTGGGTGGTGGATTAGGGTGCAACAGTGTGGTTTGATGTTTAATCACTCCTTACGCCTAAGCTGTTCTAAGGAGGATAGAAAGGCTTTCCAGTAAGCCCTAATGGTAGTGGGATGTCTTTCTGGTGAATATTGCCTCTGTTGGCATAACACGCTGTGAACCTGCATTTTCTTTTTTGTTTACCTGAGAGCTTTCACTGAAGCAGAATGATGGGAGAGCACCGGCCAAACATAGCGCTCCACTCGTCTCTCCCTCGTCTGTCTCTGTCTCCTCTTTCTTGGGTAGGGTGACTCAGGTGGTGGAGCCGCGATTTGGAAGCCGGAAAGCACATTGTCTAAATGGACCGCAATGACACTGCTTAATGACACACCGGGCTGTCTCTGTGACACTTCAAAGCGAAGCAATAGAGAAAATGAAATCAGCGGGAAAACGGCACACATCGTTCTCAATAAAAAAGAAAAAAAAAAAAAACTCTTCTGATCGTTTTCCCTGAGACGCACACGGAGACGACACCAGAAGCTGTCCGCAACGATTCACATGTTTGCGCCACCTGCTTGTTCCTGCCACCGCTGTCGGTGTTGGCGTGACCCTGACGAACACTGCTATCACTGCGGGGCGACAGACTATTCCCACAGGTCCTCGCGTTAAAAAAACCCAAGGTCTGGAAACATTTCCGCAGGCGGCCTTTCCGAGCGGAGACAGATTTGTACATGGCCATGCTTGTGGTTTGGTGTTATAGCTGCAGACAAACTGAGGACAGATGTGTTTGGAGTCATTTTCACCCCCCCCACCGCCCCTCCTCCATCCTCCTTCCTCCTTCCCCCGTGATCCTCTACCCCCCCCCATCCTCCCCTCCTTCCCAGTTCCCCTAATCTGGGACTCATTGTGTCTGTAATAAAGCACAGCTGCACAGATCCCTCTCTGAACCCACTCAGTTCAGCTGATTACATGGGAGTAAGAGGGCTCTCCTCTCGCAGAGTCCAGTCACACAGCCACGCTCCCCACATGGCAGCGCTCCACTGTTCCCTTAACACAGATAATGCATGTGAGAGGAGACGCTTCCTGGTGCTGGACCCATGCCAAGACTAATTGTTCACACCTGATGTTTGCACCAGACGACCGCAACAGTTCAGGGACTGTTACATCCGTTTCTATTTGTAATGTCTGAGACAGATTTTGCTCACATAAGGAAAACCACGTTCATTCTTCCTCCACTGGCACCATTGGAATGGAATAGATGTTTCCCCGTCTACAGGATTTTTTTTTTTAAATGGTAAACTTTTTGCAATTATCAAATAGTTTTAATGCTTCTCACACTGCATTATGTGAAGGCGAGACACAGATGCAGTGCGTCAATTTGTTGGGTTGGATTGTGTCAAATTGCTTCTGTTCAGAAATAAAAAAAGAAGTCATGCATATGAAAGTGAGCAGCCCTAATAGAAAGATGTGTCTCTCTTACAAATTGATGCCGCATTTAGCGTCAGAGGCTGAACTTCTGCAATAAAGGGAAAAAAAAAGTAACAGGGATCAATAATGGCTCTGAGTTGTGCAGGAGATGTCTGTATCGCACCACATACCAACTTTCCATCCAAGTCGGATAAACAACTCAAGTTCTTAAAGTCTACAAACAGGACACAATCGAAAAACAAGCTTTTAAATGGATTTCTTTGTCTTTGTCTACAAGTTTTTTTTTCCATCAATTTTGAGAAGATGATTCATTCAGCCTTCAGTTACAGACATTAATTGCTTCACACTGATGGATTTTCCTTCCCTTTCTGTATTCCACTCGGTTGATCTCTTTTGAGCTCAAACTATGTGTGGGGGAGGGTCAAGCAGGTCAGAACGGGTTTGTTGGCGAGTTGCGAGGGGGGGGCGGGGAGCTCGGGTATAGCTCAATAGCTAGAGGAACGTATGAGCTCGGCTGACACATTAAGACAGCATTTAAAAATTTGCACAAATGTGCGCTATCTTCGTTGTTTGCTTTCTTTGACTGGAGCAGCACATAACAAGCTGTCATGTGTCTGAAAAGCTGTGTATGTGTTCAGTGTGAAAGCTTTTGAGGGGAACATTGGGCTTGTCTTTAATCTTCCCTCTGTGTATTTTTCGCCGTTTTCTTTAAGCAGGAGCTAATTGTGTTTCAAGCAGAATTTGACACGTATTGATTCAAACGTGCAATGGCAAATGCGCACACCCTGTGTATTGGCAGCTGCCCTAATCCCTCTCTTTGAAGAAGCTTCTTTTTCCTTGCTGTCATTGTTTTGTAGATGGATTTTTTTTTTCATACATTTTCACTCCTCCCCAACCTTTCAGAGGAGGCAGGTTTCAGCGAGGTGACTCTACAGCCTTGGGGTTTTTCCATATGTTGGTTTGTTTGTTCTCTTATGAAGGGTTTTAGAGAGAGAGCGAGAGAGAGAGAGTGTGTCTCGTGATGTGTGGCATAGGGCAAGTGAGTAAAATGAGCATAATGGTTGGTAGCTGTGACTGTAATGGGCTGCCCACCGCAATGACTCATTCGCTTTGTTTAGCTCGAATGGAAGCTTTAAATGTCCTCATGCCCTCTTCACCAAAAGAGTGTTTTTTTTTCCCCCCTTCATTCTCCTCCTTTCATTTTTTATTTTTTTTAAAAAATATAGTACTAATCTCTCAAACCACCCTGTTAGGTGTATCTTAAATAATTAACACATAAATGTACATGACAGAGACTGGTATAAGCAGCAGGTATGGTTTTTCTTTACTTGGAGAGAGACACAGAGACAGCCCCTATCTTACAGTATAATAGTCTTCTCCAGAGGCTGTCAGCCTCATCTTCCTTTGTCTGCCGCTTTGTTTCCCAGCCAAAGAGGATTCACATGCCTTCTCCTTGTTTCTCCCCGTGCCCTGACTTCTCCAAAGGAAAAAGCACAGACGCAGGAATTCCATTAGCTTTGTTCTCAAAAACTCAGCGTGAACTTGTCACTGTGCGACACATGACATAATGGCCCCAGCACTGGTCCCAAATCCCCATGCATCTTTCTACGGCTTTTATTTTACATCTCATACTGTAGGTGAGTGCATCACATCTTTCCCTGTCCTTTTCTTTTTACAGACACTCTGTGTTGTATAAAATCCCTCCCCCTTTTTTGAATCTGGCTCAAATTGTGGCACTGCTCTGCTTTGAGCACACGCAGGGATAAAGGAAAACTATGTGTGTGTGCACGTGTCCATGTGTGCATGTTAAAAGAAAGGCGAGGGGGAAAAAATGAACAGAAACGCAATGTTTGTGTGTGCGGTTAGGTTTGTAATTGGATGCAGTGGACCGCATCAGTCTTTACCTGAGCTAGTCATTTGCATGGGTTTGATTGACAACAGAGCAATGCAAAGCAGGTGCAAGTATTATTCCCTATGTAGGTGGAGAGGATGCACAGACCATGGCTCTTTCATTAGCCATAACTTTCCTTTTAAGTAGTATTGAGTCATTATCGCCAAGAAAATTGCTGAAATTTCATTTGCATAAAGGAATATCAACTCTATCCGGTCATGGTCCATCTGCTGAAGTGTCTGAGTTTATTTTGGCAAATGAGATCTCACCTCAGGTTAAACATAGTGGGAGGTTTCTATAAATTTGCTTAAGTCATCAAACTTAATGTACTCAGAAGTCCACCTTGAACAAGTGAGGGAACACATAATGAAAGAATGAATCAAGGCTAGACCTCCTATTTTACCTTGTACTTACATTTTTCAACATACAGTTCCAATAATTTACATTTATTATTTACACCCATTATAATAGACAGCCTTAACTTCTCACTCACTCTGGAATGTGAGAATATGACTTGTTAAACACATAGCAGGAAGTAGTGCATGGAAGTGGTATGTTATTCATATTACTTCTTTATTACTTTCTTTTCTTTGAATATCATGTGATGTCAGTGCTATTGAGCTTGCCTTGGCTGGTCATTCATGTGGCTTCTTTAGCACCGTGTAATGAAAGTTTAAAAGGGTTTGGACTGTAGTGAGCCGATCAACATTAACATTTATAACCAGACAGAAAGCACTTTAAGACTTAAGGATTATTATTATCCATGTGCCGCTGCATAGCTATGCATAGGGCGTGTCACATATGATGAGAGGGTGCCTAGCCCTGTCACGCATAATGGTTATTATTTACGGTGGCTGGATCTGCTTCCTTTCAGCATGAAATGAACTCCATGTCGAGCAGAGACGTATGAGGTTCGACAATTTGTCAGAATTTAATCACTTTCTTATATTAGACTGTTAATTTTTATCAGAATTGATAACAGACAAATAGCCTCCTCCATGGTTGATCTCCTTGGGAAATTACTCTGTCTTCTTGAACATTAATTTGCATGACCTTTTGTCCAGTGCAAATCAAAGTTTTAATGAACTGTTTGATTTGTTTTATGTGTTTGTGTGTGTGTGTATATATATATATATATATGTGTGTATATATATATATATATATATATATATATATATATATATATATATATAT
>JAOXYL010000071.1:11083414-11095194 GCA_028564955.1 Terapon puta
AATTGGACCATCACAAGAATCAGTGGTGAGACTCAGAACATATACACCTGAAACACACACACACACACACACACACAAACATACACACACAATACCCTTAATTGGACACACATTATATGCAAATATAATATATACTAATCTTCATTTGATTCAGTTAATTCAATTTTTTAGCCTGTGCTAACCCTCATTTGCTTTTGTCTCTATAAAATGAAAAAATTAGATTGGATAATTTGATACATTTGATAATGGGTAAGAACTGTGAAATCTCTATACATAACATTCAGGAAATTATTTTGTAATTAGAACTTGAGACTGATCTGTGGACCTCTTGAACAACACAAAAAGGTGTAAATCTCACACTGCTGGAGGGGTCAGATGGAGCCAGGACAGATCTTGCAAACAGTCATTAATTGTTTATGCTAATTTGAAACTAAAAACATGTGGAAGAACAAATTTGTTGTGTATTAGCTATTAGAGTGTGAGTTGAAAAGCAGTGAATATATCTTAATAGGATAATGGCATTTGGATTATTGCTACTGGGAATTTAGCCTAAGCAGTATTATCAAAAGGTATTCAGTAGATTTATAAGCTCCAAATCTAAATCCTGACTATGTTTTGGATTAGATATGCTGATGCAATTTCCAGGTATAAATTTATGCCACATATTTGTGGTAATAGGAGTGTAATCGTAGTGTGAACATGGTCTATACAAGCGAATATTCAGAGTTTTTATTTAATCCCCTTTGACAGACTCCTCTCTTAAAGAAACAAGATGTTATTTTATTTTTAAACACACAGGGTAAATCCATTTCTGGTCTCACTACTGCACGCGTTGGCTCTGACACAGAGCTGCGTATCACTCACTTTCCTCATCTCTTTCAGGTGACTACGCTCAGATCAGCCTGAAGATCGGCTACCTTGAAAGTGGTATCTATGAGATCCCCATCATAATCACAGACTCAGGCAACCTGCCCATGTCCAACACCTCCTATCTGCGGATTAAAGTGTGCCAGTGCGACATCAACGGAGACTGCACTGACCAGCAGCACATCATGGCCGCCGGCCTGGGCACCGGCGCCATCATCGCCATCCTTCTCTGCATCATCATCCTCCTCAGTGAGTGTCTCATTGCCTCTCTCAAACAGCACGTCACACAAACACACCCAGGGATTATAAAGGCAGATGAACATTATCCGAGATATGGCTAGATTACTGTAGGATTACAAAAAAAGATAGCCTTGATCAGGACCCAATCCAAGCTCTAAAACATCGGATCCGATTACATTTGTATGAAAATATGTCATGTTTTTTATGGTTTTTTTTTTAATATGAGCTTTCTTTCTGTCTGCCCGTCAGTTCTGGTGCTGCTGTTTGTCGTGTGGATGAAGCGCCGCGACAAAGAACGCCAGGCCAAGCAGCTCCTCATCGATCCAGAGGACGACGTGAGAGACAACATTCTCAAGTATGATGAGGAAGGTGGAGGAGAAGAGGATCAGGTAAGAATAACGTGCAGTCATCACATACAGAGTCCACTCCTTAATAGGCCTGTTGGTATTTTTGAAATCCCAGAAAACTATTTTACTCATTCTGCTTCTCATTAGCAAATGGTTTCCCATGGGAATACCATTGATTTTACCAACGGAAAAAATTCAGTCTGTGCTCTTTTCATTGGTTTGGAGTAAGATGGCACATACTTTTAAGTGCAAACC
The DNA here is from genome assembly GCA_028564955.1 of Terapon puta. NCBI lineage: Eukaryota > Metazoa > Chordata > Actinopteri > Centrarchiformes > Terapontidae > Terapon > Terapon puta. The sequence goes on from JAOXYL010000071.1 coordinate 11,085,124, forward strand.
AGGTTTTAGTCTTAAGGTTAAAGTTCTTGTGCAGCTACTTGTGTTAAGGCTTCGGCTGCTTTTTTTGAATTACAAAAAGTAGTTGGGTATCAGAAAAGTATCAGTTTGGTTTCAGTAGAGAACTTTGGTCTTCGTATTGGTACTTAAATAGAGAAATGTCAAACAACACGCGGCCCTACATGCCCTGAAGCTGTTTGGTGTTTTGGAAAGAGGACATAAGGCGAGTGTGTGGTCTTTTTTTAGGGAGAAAAATTCAGGTCACATCTACATTATGCAGCACAGTGGCGGTTTCTGTAGAACTGAAGCAGCGTGAGGACAAAGAGCACCAGCTACACTCTTTCTGCAAGCATACATGCACTTACAATGCATTCTTTCTAGTGTCAGTCCTGCTCATTATGCAGCTCCACGACGCACGTCACAGTCACGCACAGCAAAGAGACAGTTTTCATTCTTGTAAACTGGAAATGGTACCCCTTTCCCCCCTTTTTTCATCCTGTAAAAGAGCTGGGAACCGGAATCTGGAATCAATAAGGCAAACACATTTTGATCCAATTGGTTCTGGAAATATTGGAACTGATTCCTCAACTGGAACTGGCTCCCGCTTCACAACCCCAACACACACACACGCACACACACACACACACACACATGGGATCGTAGTGCTACAGCCATCAATGAAGTCACCAATCTTTATCTACCCACACTGATCAGGCACACACAGACACAAATTCAATTGTCCTAATGACCCCTTGTTAGCAGAACGGAATCATTTCATAAAAAAAGGCAGCGATACACCAAATGGGACATTTTCTCGCTGGCTGAAGTGCTCCGGTGGCTTAGGTATTGCAGAAATGAGCAGGAGACCCCGGGCTGACCCAGCACACTGCCAAATTAGCCTCGGAGACTTGTAATTGGTAAGCTGATGTCATTTAGAGATAGACATCTGCTGTGGCACTATAATGAAGCTCTGTGTAAGGTAACAATATGACTGGGAAGCCATTACACATCAGCCAGTGATTAGGCAAGAGGGAGGGCGCCCACTTGTGTATTCACATCCTCACTTTCACACTCATAAAAATAAAAACAAACAAAAAAAACCCCACAAACTTGTGGACCAGAATATGTTGAAAAGAACTTGATATAACACCCCTCAAAGGCAAACGAGCGGGTGCAGCAATTTATTGAGGGAAAACAAGCTTCCATTTTGAGTGGCACAGAGGAGGGCAGGGCGCCAGGAGAAAATGGTCTTGTCTGCAGAATCGGGGGGAGTCAGTGTTGAGTAAAAAATGTCCCTTACCGTCCCAGCGACGCAGTCTTTATAATGCCCACCTCTGTTCTCCCTATCTCCCGCTGGGGAGGAAATTGAAGTGTCAGACCATTGGGCGCTCTCAGAGTATATGATTTTAGTTGCTGCTGCCATTGCCCTGGTTTGTATTGGTTTGTGAAGCACTCATTTCATCAAAGGCAGACAGCTGATCAGGCCACGCTGCCCGGACATGGGGAAAAACGATGCAGAAATAATAGCAAATTGAGAAGTCGTCGCCCACAGGTTCATAGGTGAAAAAAATAAAATGTAAAACAGGAACGAGTTATCTGCCTCTCCAAATGACCTCAGAAATAATTTGATGCCCATTAACCTCAGACAATGTGGCTTTGGAGGCACGCTTTGAAATATGTTTTGATTTGTTTTTCAATCCCAGGAAGTGAGGGACACAAAATAAGCCAGACCAGACTTATCTGTGCGCAGATAAGTGCCTTGTATATTTGTCACTGGAGAAAAATACAAGTTTAGCGTGTACTGTATCATCCCCAATAATATCCCGGGATAATTCCAGTTCATTGCAACTTGGGGCATATTTTGTGCACTTTTAGCCATCATTTCAATTATTAAATCATAGCACAAAAGGAGGTAATTGGCAACATTTGGGATGATGGCAACATGGTCTCAATAAACTCCACAGGGCAGGAAAACACGAGCAGTCAGATGTTAAGAGAATGGTGTGAAATTTCAGAAATATGCTTATTTTCCGTCTCGCAGGTAGATGAAATATGAAGCTTAATTTAGCACGAAGATAGAAAAAGGGAGAAACGGCTAACCTGACTGTGCCTCCGGGAGTAACAAAATCTGTCTGCCAGCACCTGAGTTTTTTTCCCCTACCAACTTAAGTGGATCCAGCCTTACACTGAATTGACAGACATGAGAATGGTGTCAATTTTCTTATCTAAATCTCAGCAAGTATGCACACTTACCAAAATATTTCTCATAATAATATAATATAAATATGTATCAAACAATCCAGCACTTAAATCAGATTACTTAAACTACTTTATGTGGAGGTCAAGATAAAATGAGAATAACCCAAAATGTTGGTAATAATCCCTCATTGTACGAGAAACATTTTTTCACATCCTGCCTCCTGTTACATAACCTGTCCGATCATCAGCTCGTTTCTTCTCCTGTTGGAAATATTCTTAGCGATGTTGCTGCTGACAGACATTAATTAAATGTGTACAGTGGTATTATTATTACCTGTGTGAATTATGGCAAAAACAATGAAAATAATAAAATGATAGACTCAGTTGTGTTTGAGATTGCTCAGCCGTGTCTATCAGCAGATAAAGTGTGTCAGGCTCAGAAATGTTCAGCCTCCCATGTTTGAACGTGTGCCAGGGGCAGCCATTTCACCAGGCCCAGTGTACTTGTGAGGAGTCAATTCCCCGAAGGGGGGCTGGTATGTCATTAGACCTTCCTGCTTAGTTCAGCCTTTATGTGGCTCTGTTGCAATTCCCGTCACCAGCTCCTGACCTCTCCGGTGTGCGACCCCTCAGAAGGTCAAACAGGAGTCAGACTGAAATGGACCAAAGATGATGGATGGCGTTGCTGCGCCATGGCCGTCGTTCTCCCCCCAGCTAGCCTCAGGGTGTTACTGTCATTCCGCATGAAATCAAATTACACATGAATAATCAATGTGTTTGTTTCAGATTAGACATGATACTTATTAGTGTGGAGTTGAGTAGGAGTTTGTCAAGTGCCAGCCGTGTTTGCATATCTGGGTTGTTTGCACATCATCACAGGGTTTATATTTATTCTCATGTTTATTTTTACATTGGGGTGTTTGGAGCCTTTTTTTTTTTTCCGAAGCGTGAATGAGCGAGTGTCTGTGCGCGCGCGCGTGTCTAGGTACATGTGCAACTGAGCAAAGACAATTTTGAAGGGGGATATTAGAGATGGATGGATTACCGAAAATCTTCTAAAGAGGGACAATCCATCATGCACGCTTATTAGGCACACACCCTGATTCTCAAATGGCATTTTCTCTATCATATCTGCTGTCACCGTGATACCATCCAGTCATTCAGCTCAGCTCAGCTCCTCGCCACTGCCTCTTTCTCCCCCAATTCCTTCTTTTTTCTCCATTTACTCTTTCTCCTCCTCCATCCCTGCCCATGACTTTGCACAAACTGCTAGCCATTCAGGTTGCCTTGGTAATGTTAATAGGATTAGCGATGGCTTATGCATATCCACCATCCCGTGTCTGGGCATTGATTAGAGCAAAACAGTCGTCTGCACATCCTTCCTGCAGCACGCCGCACAAGTACAAACACTCTGCGGCGTATGATGTGGTCCTCAGCCCCGGACCCCCTCAGTGCTGGCTCTTTTAATGTGTCAAATTGTCCCTGGGCTTGTGCTTCACAGACAAGAAGATTAAAGTTCCCCTTGTGTTCCCTCAACTCTTCCCTCCGCAGTCTAACTTTCACATCTTCTCCACTCAGCTGAACTCCTCTTCCTCTGTTCAGCACAGGATGTTTTTTAAACCTGAAATGACGGTATTCTTGGTTTGGCGTCTCGTCACGTCCTTCAGCTAACTCCCATCTGTCCATGTGCTCCCCCCCCACCCCCTCCTGCAGGATTACGACCTGAGTCAGCTCCAGCAGCCGGACACGATAGAGCCCGATGCCATCAAGCCGGTGGGAATCCGCCGTCTAGACGAGAGACCCCTCCACCCCGAGCCACAGTACCCCATGAGGTCAGCAGCACCCCACCCTGGCGACATCGGCGACTTCATCAATGAGGTAAGCACACCCGGTCAGAAAAGTGAGTTTGTCGCGTCGCACGGTGAAATCAGATCCCAGGAAAAGGGGCTGAAATGAAAGGATCGGCGCTGTCAAAAAGCTCGAATTTCATTTTCAAGCCGAATGACTTTCTTATAATCAGCTTGTAACTAAATAAACAATTTGGTTCATATGATTTAGTATGAAGCAGTTGTGCGCCGCCTTGTAGGGGGGGTAAAAAACCCCAACTATATTGAATCAATTATTATCAGAATTGTTTTCATCTTTTCCCAGCAGAAACTGGAAACTTCTCTCATCTCACATATATCCGCTCAGACATGCAGAAAGCCCAAAAAGTACATGATGCTAACTCGCTTAGATATAATTGTTTTTCTCTTCACTTTCCGCCAAAGCAGAGTTATAGATGTGTCAGCATAGAAATGAGAGATGAGAGAAGCAATACATTGGCTTTCTATTGGAGTGCAGTGTTCAGAGTGCCCTCGTTTGCCTGAGGCCATCATTGACTCCAGCATGAAGGGAGAATGTAAAATGAAAAGAGCAGTCATGTATTTTTCACAAGCTCCAACAGACAAGAGTTTCGCAGCATTACAAATGGAGTTCTCTCCTAGTTTTTGGATGGCGCCCATGTTTTTAGATTAGAACTTGCTCTTTCTGCCCCGCTCCCCGACCATCGCTCTCTCAGATCCCTTAACACAGGTGCCGCTCGTTCTTGCCACGCGGCTCATGAATATGGCCGAACCCGCTCATCGTAACAGCTGATATCGAGTGAAATTTAATGTCTCGCGCCGCTCAGTAAAGGACGGTTTTTACAATACACGCCAGCCCTCATCAGGCGCGTCATTTCGACAGTCTCGCAAGACCTTTTGAGGCGCTTCAAGTCTGAGCGTCCTGACCCAGAAAACGCTCGCCGCAACCAGGCGATGCTGATCTGTTTTTAGTCCCAGATTTTGACTGTTGCTAAAGCTCAGTCATGGTAGCTTCAGCGCTCGCATGGAGCTGGAATCTGACCCAACTGATAAGGGCTCGCTGCCAGAGGAGAAGGGAGACAGAGGGGGGGTGGGGGAAGAGTGGGCGGTGTGTGTGTGGGAGGGGGGTCTGATCTCCATCCTGTAATGTGCACAAGCCCGGGAGCTTGTGGCTCTTAATTAAATTAGAGGGACAAAAAATTGAGGCCTAGGTTTAGCGTAAGGACTTTAACCTCGCAGTCAGACAAACAAACCAGTATTAGTCAGCTCCGGGTCTGCTCCCACAGAGGGGGGTAACATTAACTACATTAACAGCAACTTGACGTGACCTCTGTCGGTCACAGGTGGACTCTGTACCGCAAAGCTGTGTGATTACATTCATTGTTCTGCATGGTGTGTTGGTTCAGCTCTGGCCAGGTTTGTTTCTAAATGGAAATACCACTGGGTTTTATTACACATCTCTTTTGTTATCCGCGGGACAGAGCAGCTCTGGGAAGAGGAGGGAAAAAAAAAAAAGCGAGGCGAGTTCACCATTTTGCTGAGAGTCGTGATTGTCTCCCGCATGGCAGATGACTCAGTTATAATGAAATTACGAGGCTGAGTTGTGTGAGTGACTAACCTTATGAAACTGCCAGTGGGGTTTTGGTTGTAGATGAAGGGGGCTATAACCAGCAGAGCGATTATGGTTGTAATTGTTATGAACGATCCATCTGTCATATTTCCCACCAAATTATCAGCACCACAGCCCTGAGCAAATACTTAACGAAAGCTAACAAGTGGAAAATAATCGCTAAGTGCCCAGGCACTTTAATTCAATCCATCTTTTTATTTGAGAGCATTTCAGCGCTATAATGGCAGCGTAGAGGAAACTATAAATCTTTGACAACTTCCCAATGAGCTGAGGTCTCGTTGCTGTGTGTGATGTTGCTCCACTTCTGTTAATTCATTTATTATTTGTTGCGTACCTCACTTGTGGCGATAAGAGGGAGAAGCCAGGCTCGGATCCAGAGTGCTTCATGGCCAAAGCACATCTCAACTCCTAGATTAGCAATCCATCAAGTCTCCCGAGTCCCGTTAGGGAATGGGGCTGCAAATCAATAACAATCCATAAGGACCTCTCGTGACGCTGTGAGGATTTCTAGGAATGTCGAGCACAATCCTCAAAAATAGAACCACCCCCACCAGCACCGCGAGAGTCAAGATAACACATGGAGACACGCGTGGCAACCGTGCAAACGCCTCTTTCGTCTCTGCCTCAGTTGAGCTCAGTGCTTCCTGCCTCTGTTTAGGCAGGAGTCGGATAAATATGATATATTAAAGATATTGCTATCTGATTATAGAGAGTAATGCATCACTGCCGGTAGTTGCACTGCCAGTCGAGGGAAGGAGATGGCGGGCTCGCACAGGGGTCAGTGGGGGGAAGGGGGGAGGTTTCCAGTCATCTGAGGCTGCTGGTTGGACTCAGTGTTGCCTTTTGATCAAGGAGCAAGATAATCCTACATCCCAGAAACACCAGGAGAGCTCCGACCAAAAACAGAGGCAACTCACGGGAACACTAGAGTCTGATTAATCTTATTTCCTGAACAAGTGGAGGTGGAACCGCTGACTGGTTTTAGGATAGATTAGTCTGTTTGTGTGTAGCAGCAGGGAAAGGGGGTTGTGCTGATAGGGCTCCTCACTGCAGACGGTGTTGGTGTGCAGACGCGGCGTAATCTCCTCATCTAACCGCGGTTTTTATTTCCGTCCATACAGGGGCTGAAGGCAGCAGACAACGACCCCACCGCTCCCCCCTACGACTCCCTGCTAGTGTTCGACTACGAAGGCAGCGGCTCCACAGCTGGCTCCCTAAGCTCCCTCAACTCCTCCAGCAGCGGGGGCGACCAGGACTACGATTACCTCAACGACTGGGGCCCTCGCTTTAGAAAACTGGCAGACATGTACGGTGGAAGTGACGACTAGGACACACAGCCACTCCTTGAAGAAAGAAAAGACGGAGAAAAAAAAATGAAGAAAAAGGAATGATTTCCTGTTGATGGACATGGACAGCTTCTGATATTCCCTGAGAGAGTGACGGAACTGTGACAGTAAAGAAACAAACACAACAAAAAAAAAACATTGATTCAGAAATTTTTTCAAAAACAAACCAACCTAGGCTTATTGTTGTAGTCTACGCATACATATGCTTGTTGAAAGCTTAGGCATAGGCTGTGGTCCAGTCATGGAGGATGTGGGAGGGAACACTGGTGGACTGTCGCCACTGGGATTGTTGGTATTGAATGCGCTCAGTTACACTTGAATTTCACAGTACAGAAGCACTGGGATATAATGTGCCTTTTTGTACATTTTTTTGGATCTAAATGATTAGTTTTATGTTCAAGGCTTTAATGGTACTGACTTTTGGAGTGATTTCAAACAAAAGTATGTTACACTCTGGTATGCTTCTACATGCTTTTTTCTTTGGTTCCACAATGCTCCTGTTTGTTGAAGATTATTTAAATAAACTACAAAGAAGAAGAAGAAAATGAAGGATCATCTGTTAGCTTGGATGGAAAGAAAAACAATTAAGAGCAGCACTGTACAGTACGCTAGACTTCTAGACTTTTTCACTAAAAAATTAAAATTATGCAGCTGGTTGCAAATAAAGGGAGTTATGAATCATACTTTTGTAGCAGATTTTTTTTCTCTTTTTTTCTGAAGTGATGTAGTATTTTACAAAAACAACAAAAAAACTGTTTTGGTCTAATCTATGTACACTTCATTTGCCTTAGTCATCATCTGATATTTTCAAGTTTTACTTCACTGTAAAAAGATGTGTGTACATAATGTTTTTTTTTCTTTACTTTTTTTCTTTTGATGTAGTATATGAAGAAGTGCAAAAAGTTCCAAACTTGTAAATGTATAATTTGGACTACAAATTCAAGTTTTTTGCATGTTTTTATCTTTTCATGACAACAAATATGAAAAATGTTGTTTCCCAAATTTATTTACAAAGTGAAAAAAATAAAAATCTGGGTGACATTAAATGTGTAGAAGTTAAGAGAGTTTTTTGTATAAAACAGGAAAAAAAAACACATCGATAAAAATTGAAAAGTAGTGATCTTGTCAGCACAATTGTTGAATTTGTACCAAAAAGGGGTGGGGGGGTGGGGTGGGATGACTTGCTAGGCACTAATTACTGAATCAGCTTTAAGACTGGAAAAGGTTTTGGATTTAAGCCTTGTGGATAACCATGTGTACTGGAAAACAAATTATACATCTCCGACCCCAACCATCCAAATAAAATGCTAATTTTGGAGCTAAAAACTGCCTCTTTATTTATTTGTTTTTACTCAAACTCAGCATTGTTGCAGAGGCTTAATTAGATTGCGAAATGTGTAATCTATCTCAAAGGACAATAGCTTTAAACAACAACCAAAAAAAAAAGAGTTCACTGTACAATGTCTTACCAGAGGGGGGAATAAATCATTTATACTCTTATTTATTTCTTTGCCCACACTGTGTACAAGCAAAAATGCTTGAGGCCCCTACAAGTCCGCAGATGATAAGTGGCTCGCAGGCTAAGAAGTAAACAATAAGCTCGTTCTGTGTGCACGCTATCTGCGGGTTCCTAAGCTAAGTCAAGGTCAAAAGCTCATGGAAATGCCAAATCCATCCGGCACCTGTCTGCTATCAGAGATTTGTACTGTAAAGTACTGTAGGTCAGATTGGACTTGACCCCCAAAATGAAGAATGCCTCCAAAAACTGCCCCGAGGGAGTCTACATGTATCAAGTGGAAAGGATGAGGACAAGAATGATGTGTGTGCGTGTGTGTGTGCGCGTGTGGTAGCAGTAACGATCTGTTCAGCCGTCACGCGGGCAGTGAATTTTGGACGAGGAAAGTCACGGGATGTCGACCGTTTAGCCTTCACCTGCCCTTCTCCCCACCTCCCCCCCAACCCACCCCTCCTCTGTTACTCTGGGACTTGTAATTCACCGAGCCACCACGTGCACCCAGTCGAACAGACGTGGACATGGCTTATTAATTCAACCAAATTAGACAGGAGCAAGTTTGGTTTTGTAGTCCTCGCACAAAACGCGGTGAACGTCTATTAGAGAGCAACCAGTGAACCGTACTTGCCTTTTGTTTTTCAGCCGGTGTAATCAGCGTTGCTGCTCCTTGTTAATCAGTTCCACATCCTGTATCTCCTAAGAACACCGGTCCTTTTTCAGACATCCTTTCCGCGCGAGGCGAGGATTTTCTCTTGACGGTGTTGTTTTTAAATGACCTCGCCTGCCGCGTATCGCTTATCTCCGAGCACGCATAGCTGGGCGCTCTGTCCGCCAGGAGCAACACCAAATGTTTCGTCGCCCGGTCGGATGAAATGTGAAACAACAAACCGTCCAACCTCGAGGTGTTGCTTCAGCTGAAACTGAGTCAGATTTGTTTGGCCAAATCACTTCCTTCAACTTGGAGCTCTCCAAACCACACGGCTGGTTTTGATGTATTTTCTTTTGTTTCTGCTTTCCTAATAGATGCGTTACACCACTCAGACCTTTGCCTAAGTACTTTCCCCGCTTTGATCTGGGCCTGGCGCAGATGTGGCAGTGACTCAGCATCTGAAAAGGGCTTCATCGAAACCTTTTCGTGGCTTAGATTTGCCCAAAGTTAATAACTGTGAAGCCAAGCGGCACAGACTTTCAGGGGAAGGTCTCAGAAATAATTTTGGGGGAGATTTTTTTTTTTTTGCTTCCTGACGCAGAATTAGAGAGAAAGGTCGATGTGGTGAAGGTGCCTGCTTGGCTCAGCCTGTCAGGTCTGCTCAGGGCTGTGTGTTTACATGTGATGTGACACATTAACACATTATGATTGGCTGTTAGTAGGAAAAAACATTATGGATGTTCTCAATGTTATCTAGCTAATCAATATATATGTGTATATATATATATATATATATACACATATATATTGATTAGCTTAGCTAGATGTATATATATATATATATATATATATATATATATATATATATATATATATATATAAAAAAGACATAT